>OZ010799.1:178252497-178739997 GCA_963932465.1 Maratus speciosus | reverse complement strand
GGTAGCACTAACAAATACTCTCCCGGATGCATGATAAAATAAGTTTCTAATATAAATAGAACAGTATCTATAATATGTCGTGTGTATATGTAACTGGTGCTCGTTTGTTATGTGCATAAATTAAATGTTAAATTAGTATCTACATGGCGATGTCATCCTTGATTAAGTGATTATTTATTAATTAATTAGTTAAATATACTATAATGGCGACGAACTAAATTTATACATGCAAAAATAACAAAATAATAATTAATTTTACTCTTAATATTAATGCTGTTAATTTAGAATGTTTGTCTGAAAAACATGTTTTTGAACATGAAAATGTTTACTTGAGAAGGGATAGTATTCGAAAAACGTAAAATTCCGATTTGATAAAACTGATTAATACAGTATAAAATCTATTCGGAAACGTTTCTGAAAATCGGTTACAGCAAAAGGGACTCTTTTTATAAATGCTTCTTTAAATCTCAAAAAATATATTGGTTTCCGAGGCTTCTGAAGATTACGAACGCTTTTTGGAATTGTGGGTAACTTTTTAGGGGTATGTATGTTTATGTATATTTTGAGTGTATTATGTATTTTTCCTAAAACATTGCCTTTTTTTTTACAGTGCGCTCAATTTTTTGTGTATATTACTAAAAATAACAAAATTTGAACCAGATACGAAGCATTTCTCAGTCGGGCGTACAATAGCAAAAGACTGATTAATCAATTATTAATAAATTTTTTATGCAAGTTGGATTGTTTTCAGGTAAATGTTGCATTAATGATGCTAAAAATTATTAAAATAAAAATACGTATTACTTATTTCTTTTTTCCAATAAGTGCCGCTTAACCCTTTATGCACTGAATTATGAATTCATGAAAATTTTATCTTCTAAACCATTTTTCGTGAATTGTTTAATCTACATTAGAAGATTTACATAATCATTTAATAAATTTTAGAAGGATTTTAGAAGGATTGAAGAATTTAGAAGGATTAATTATATTTGAATTTATAGGGATTTTGTGCAATATTTATAACGCCATTCAAATCTTTTATTTTAAATATTTTTTTAAGTTTTTTTTAGAATCAGGAAATGTACAAATATAATGTTCTTACAATGGAAATACAGAAATATTTCCGGATTGAAAAATCCCCCCCCCCCCCTTCCCAATGTCAAGAAAGCTGAGAATATGCAAAGGCAAAAGAAATCATGCTTCTAAAAAATTTTTGTTTTGTGTAAACAGTAATTAATGCTTTCGGAACAAGATACACTAATGTATCTATAACTCATTCTAAACTGTATTACAACTAATCGATGTATTAAATGAATTTTATAACAAGTTATTTTAATAGTACTTATAAGTACCGTCAGTAGATAAAGGGTTAAACGAATAATATTTTTAAAAAATTATTAATTTTACTGTATTAATGACTGATTCAAATATACAGAAAATATGAATTTTGATTTTGTTCTTAGTTATTTGATACATGAAAGCAACTGATTCGATTGACCAGTGTTTCATATATAAGCAACAATGCTACAATATCTCTTTATGTAAAAGTTTGGCACATTACATAATATTCACATATATTGTTTGTCATTTTTCGGCAAGCCCGTATAAAAAGGTTTACCATCCTGTTTTAGCTTTATAGAATATATAAAAAGGAAAAAAACAATAACACTATATTTTAATAATTGTCGCACATGAAACATTTAAAAGTTTTATTAAAAAAAACGAAAACCTTAAAAAATTTCTTTATTTTAGTAAACTATGTTTTTAGTAAACACATGCATGTATTACGGATTTTTCCCGCAAAATAAACAGTTTGCAGATTTCCTCCGAAATAAAATTTGCATTTATTAGCCATTTTTTGTTATTGTAATAAATTTTACACGCAAGTTAAAAAGTTTACAGATTTCTTAAGACATAAAATCTCCATTTTTTTCCCAGATATTTTTCTAACTTAAGGTTTATAACACTTCTTTGGAAAACTATTTGGAATAAAATAAGTAATGAAAAATAGTTTTTTGAGTTCACCTCTTTAAATGTGATGAAATTTTTTTTTAAATGTATCACAAAAAATCAGCTAAATAACATTTGTTCTCAAAGCTACCTACTTAACTTTATTACAATAATTACTTTTACCGTTATTATTTTGCTATATTCATTAAATGACTATTTAATTTTCCCTTTGATCTCTAAATAAATATTGCATAATCGAATTTTGAATAACTAAATCTCCCAGTAGAAAAATTAAAATTGTATACCACTTAACAATTTCGAAACTCTTTATAAGCTCGTCGTAAAGCAACAAAGCAATTAGGATAAAATTCCCGATGAAACGAAAATGTGTATCAAATGAACGAAGGTTAATCACTTAAAATTGCTAATAATGCGAATTTAGTGCTCATAATTGTTCAATCTTGAATGAATTCATTGAACATTTAAAGCAATTAATTGGTTATTTAATTGATTCTTTATCCTTTAAGTATGTGATAATATTTTATGTTTAATGTTTCATAAAATACCATTTGAAAATAGCAAGGTGTTAATTAGTACCTGAAAATCTCCACATATTTATCCATCTCATGTACAATAGTGTAAATTTAAAATTTGATTTGCGCTAATCGTCTCAGCAGCAGCTATATGATAGGAGGAGGGAAAGGCGAGGGGTAGGGTTTACGAGAAAAAACTGTAGCAATATTATTAAAGTACATACTCTTCTACACTGTAAAAAAAATAACAATCTGTGTTATTTGAAAAACTTTCAGCCAGGACTCTAATAATATTTTAAATATAATTGAATCTTAAATCTGTTCTCAAATCCAAAGGAGCTTCTTTCTGACACATTTCTCAGTTCATTTTTGTTCGGAAACATAAAAAATTTGGCAGCTGTTCTTATTCAGAAGCTATGGAATGGAATGACGTTTTCCATTTTTTTTGTAAAGGCAGAAGATCATTAAGAAAATAGTCGAAAGTGAACGGGCATTTTGAACCGAATTCCCGATACAGCAGCGAGAGAAAGGGGAAAAACTTGTCGTCGCGTAGCAAGAATCGCTTATAATTTGCAATTTATTTATTAAAAACGGAAAACGTTTTTCGATTCCAAATAGGTCAACAAATCAAGGCCTGATAAAATTTATGCCTTTACATTTAAAAATTTGTTAGAAAGTTTCGCGTAGTCTAGCAACCACCTTAAAAGCTCTTAAAAATATTTAGATGGAAGCTATTATTATTTTCCGTCTGCTAGATTTATTTGGTAAAACATTATCAATGAACTGTTTCCGCAAGACAAAATAAAGTAAATAAATAATCTGTTTTTCAGTACAAAATACAAAAATTTGTTGATTTTTTCAGTAAAAGACGTTCACACCAAGACGCCAGTAAAAAAATTATTCATTTTACGAAACAAAATCTGTTTTTATAACGAACTTTCTGCTATTTAACAGATTTTACCAATAAAATAGTAAAATAAACACATTTTGTTGTAAAATCAACAGATTTTTTAAATACTGTACTAAACATATGCATCATACATAAAACACAACATCTTAAAATATCATCAAAGAAACAAAAAACCACGCATCTTGAAGAAATGAACGCTTCCCCATCACGTTCTAGAAGTGTCAAGTTACTATTACAAGACAATAGTTAGCAACAAATATTCTTAAATTTCTTTTATACTCCTATAGCAAACCAATATTTATTTTGCTGGAGCTAAATATTTTGCCAATGTTTCATTGATCGGAAATACTTCCAATGATTTACCAAAACTGGTTTAATCTTGGCTTTACACTGAAAATACTTACAGTGAGATGTTACCAATGCAGAAATACACTGCTCAAAACAATTAAAGGATATTTGAAGTTTTATATAAAATAAAGATATAAACGAAATTTTTTTTGCCGAAAATAGAAGAAGAGAATCACAAATGCAAATTTTTCTGGTTTTCAAACTGTGGAGTATGCAAATTTTGAGTTCGACGTCAAAAACGTCGCTTCAGCGGCAGCGAATGAAATTTGACTTTCAACTGGATAAAAGAGAATGAAGACAAGGATGATCGGCATTCAGTGATTGCTTTGTTTCGATGAGTACGATGTCTCAGCGATGTCATTTGACAGATTCAGAAGCTTTGAGAATTGTTGGTAGGTTAGAAGGGGGCCAAACTCAAGCCGAAGTAGCGCAAGCCATTGGAGTGTCACAAAGTGTCATTTCCAGGATCTGGAACCGTTTTTTGGAGAGTGGATGTGCAGGCCGAAGACCAGAGCATGGTCGTAGACGGGCAACAACGCCCAATGAAGATCGGTATTTAGCGTTAACAGCTCGGAGACACCGAACCATGAACGCTACTCTTCTCCAACAACACCTTCGCTCGGCTACAGGCACCACGATTTCAACTCAGACTGTCCGAAACCGGCTCAATGTTGTAGGTCTGTATGCTCGCCGACCGATGGTATGTGTTAGATTAACATCAAGGTATCGTCGCGACCGCAGGGAGTGGGCAACTGAGCATGTCAACTGGAGGAGAAATGAATGGAGCAATATTCTGTTTTCTGACGAGTCCCGTTTTTCTGTGCATCCGGATAATAGGCGTATTTTCCTCTGGAGGGACCGTGGCAGTAGGAATAATCCTGCGTTCGTGCACGAAAGTGTCAAATTTGGCGGTGGAGGAGTGTTGGTGTATGGTGGCATCTCCATTGACGGGCGCACTGACCTCTACATCATTCGAGATGGAGCTCTGACTGGTCGCCGATATAGGGATGAAATCCTCAGACCTATTGTAGTCCCTTACGCTGCAGCAGTCGGAGATAACTTCATTTTAATGGACGATAACTGCAGGCCACATCGTGCAAACCTGGTGGAGGATTTCCTTTTCGAGGAAGGAATCGTTCGAATGGAATGGCCAGCGTGTTCTCCAGACATGAATCCAATCGAGCACGTTTGGGACGCTCTAGGAAGACGAGTTTCTGGCCGCCAACAACCCCCACAAACTCTCCAAGAACTGGAAATAGCTCTTCTGGAAGAGTGGGGCAGAATACCCCAACTCGTCATTAATAGCCTCATTGAGTCCATGCCTCAAAGGTGTTCAACGTTGCTGGCCGCCCGTGGAAACAATACCCCCTACTGAAAATGATTTTCTTTGAAGAAAACACCTTTTCTTATTCTTTTTTTCTCGTATGCACAAATTGTGTTTTTTTCCTTTAGTACACAAATGCGCAATAAAATGCATTTTTTTCTGCCAAACATCTGTAATTTATTCTCATATAACCTACTATGTCTGTCGACCATGTATCAATCAGCTAAACAGTTTACCAGATACAAAATCCACCTAAAACTGCAATATCCTTCAATTGTTTTGAGCAGTGTATTTACTTTACAAAAGAAACATCGGCAATAAACTGACGAAGTATTTCCTGTCAATATTAGTACAATATTGGGAAAATCTAAGCATCCCAATGCTAAGGCAATATTTCATGCCAATATTAGCCTTTCGTTTCGATAACATTATTTTTTGTTTTGTTTTTCAAGTTTTTAAAAACATAGTAAATTTACTTAACGTTACAGTAAAAGCTATGTCATTCTTATGATCCTATAAGATTTTAGAAAAATCTATAATAAAAAAAAAACATTTTTTTTTAAAGTGGCAAGAAACTTTTTACAATTTTAAAGGTAAAAGAAATGTGAAGATTAAATTCGCTTACCGAACCAAGATTTAAAAAGATGTTTCGATTGTACTAACATATATTTCAAGCCCTCAAGTCTTAATTTAAATGCTGCTAGAGAGAAAATGGTGTTACTTTAACGCAATCATATAAATCTTCAGGTTTTAGGAACGAAAATGCAACTATCTTTTAAAAAATAAAGCAATTTTTATTCAAATTTTGTCAGATAAACGGCTTTAAGAATTAACACTCGTTAAATAGTCTTTTCTTCAGCCGATCGAGTTGGTTTTTTTTTTAGTTTTTAAGAATTAAAATAACTATTTTCTCTAACCATGACGTCATTTTCGCCATGGATAATTTTGCCGTTTTTATTATTGCATTTGCAGTCAATTTTCTTTTCAAACTTTTTTCTACTTTTTAAAAGTTTAAATAAAAAATACGCTATGTTACTCATGTCAGACGATTAACCGCCAAGTATCGTTTCCATCATCATCATTCGTACTGGGTTCATTTCATTTAAAATACAATTATTTCACTCATTTCATTTAAAATACAGGACTTTAATTTAAAACACACACATTTAAAATGCATATATTACAAGCATTCAAAATACACTCATTTCATATGAAATACAAATAGGTAAAAGAAAGAAAGAAAATAATAAGAAATAATACCATATAACCGAAGACTATTTTATTTTAATATCAAACAATATCTGTTTTATTTTTCGTATATGACGTCATAATCCCCTGCTTTCCGTACTACTTACTCCAATTTATGCAACTTGTATTATTAAAAAATACTTCTAAAATTTCCGTTTTACTTCCAGTATGACGTCATATTAATTTTATTATTTTATTTTATCTTCCCTTTTCACATGCAAAATCTTTCAATTGAAAATTAATTGTTGAGTAGAAGTTGTTATTACGGATTTTCATTTTTTGGCAACGAGATAAAAAATATGGTTAAATATTATTGTCAATAAAAATGTCAATTGATTTTCTATGAAAATAATAAATTTTGAATTATTAAGAAAAGTATTTTAATAAAATAAATAAAACGTAGTCTATGTTCATTTCTCTGTTACATAATATGTTCCAAAGTTTGTAAGAAGATTAAACAAGACGGGGGACGAAGGATTCCACGAAAAAAATAGTTTCTAAAGTCCCCGCTAGTGGAATATGTGGCGCTGTGTAACATAAAAGAGAGTTTTAAAAAATGCAGAATCAATACTGAAAATCGTTAAATGTGCTAAATAAAAGTTAATTTTATTTCAGTATTGATTCTGCTATTGATTCTGCATTTTTTAAAACTCCTTTTTCTTTTACACAGCGCCACATATTCCCCTAACGGCGACTTTTGGGATTAATTTGTTTCTTCTCGGAATCCTTTGTCCCCATAAATATAATAATGGGCTCGAAGTAGCTAGGAGTCGTTCGGTAGTTTCATCGCCCCGACCCCACCCCTTCCCGCTTTTCGGTGTCTTTAATTTGTGTAATTTCCCTTTTAAATTTGTCCGGTTTCAATTTTTGATTTTTTTTTTCAACTTGGCTTTCGCTAGAGAGACTTTCACTCGGGACGTGGCTGGGGACCTACGTATCTTGCTTCCGCAAAAGAGTCGGACTAAAGTAGAAGAATAAAGGGCTGCGGACGAAGATGGGCCGCTCGTCGCGGCGGTCTCTATTATATAAATCTACATGCAAATATACAAAAGCATTAATTTATCCGTTTTGACGTTGACCTGACTCAAACATTCACACACACTTTCACATTTATAATACTATTAGGATTAATTATAATATGTGTAATTTCTCCCTCTTGTGTCGATACAGGCAAAATTTGGTGCTTATTTAGGACCCCTTCACAAAATTCATGTTAATAAAACAGGACCATTAACAAAACAAACATACTCTTCATTAATTATTTTTATTTCGTTAGATTTTAAAATTGTTTGGAAGTACAACAAGTTCACCAAAAAGGAAAATTTTATCAGAAGGATTTAAGAAGTTATTAATAATGTTTACTTCGAATTTGAGTAACTGGACTTCATCTTTCGTAAAAAATGTTATTTTCAGAAAAATATAATACATTTCACGAAAATAACTTTTACTTTTCACAAAATGGGCTCCGAGGAAAGAGAAAAAACCTGCATCGACCCTCGTCACTGTAAATTGATATTTTTTTTTTCTGTGTGTATGGTTTAAATTCAACGTACACTAAAAAGATTTTTGATTTAAAAACGGATTTACAGTAAACGGTTGTTGCTAGTATTCTTTTCTTTTCTTTTTCTTTTCTTTTTTTTTTTTTTTTTTTTTGGCAATAACCTTCTGCGAATAAACTTAAAGAACACTGGCTAGAAAATTACAGAAGCGAGTATAAAAAATTCATATAACTTGACCGATACCATATCTAAAAACATAGAGCTTGCACAAGATCTTTATTGATGTTGTGGAAATTTCACAGTTTTGCGATATTCCAATATAAATTACATTTTACAAAGCTGAAATACATAAAGAATAAAATATAAATAAATAAAAAACACTTACTTATAATAAGATGCAAAAGAAGCAATTTTGAAAAGGTTCACCAATGAAATTCACTTACCTAAAGAGAAAATAAAGCTTTAAAATATTGAACAAAAGCATATTATCCATTTGATTAAAAAAATAAAAAAAAATTCAATCTTAACATGATATTAACAAGTCGGAAATTGTACGTCAAACGTGGCAAATGAGGTGCGTTCGTACTGTAACTAGTTTTATAAATATTTAGATCTTGGTGTAATGGGTGTTGCACTCTAATGCAAAAATGCTGGAATACAAAATTTATTATAATTGTATACATTAAATTCAGTAGGACGGAAATAATGCGATTCCATCTTAAATAGGACGTGATCACCATGGCAACCTAGAATTGGCAACATGGCAACCTAGTGCCTCATTGCCTATCATAGGATATCATTGAATTACGTAAGATAGGATTTAAAAGAATGAAGGAAACTTTTATTAATATCTTTTAAAGTTTTGATTCGATTTTCATAAAATTTGAATTGACTCGGCAAAATTCTGAAACGATTGTATATATTCAATTTCAAACCATTCGGTTGGATTAGTTTTACGCTGTTATATGCGGACAGACAGACGAACGGACCAGACGATGACTATAGATGCTACGGATTTATATAATTATAAACACACCTAAAAAGAAACAGTATGAAAAAAAAAAAATTAAAAGCACGCAATTTGCATAAATATTAATTTTTTAATTCACATTAAAAATTAGCAGATCATCATTTATGCCAAGATTTCAATATGCATTACATTATAATTATAATATATATTTCAACTTATATATATCATATATATACAGGGTGTTTGAATATGAACTGACAGTTTTAAATGGAATAATGGGTGATGACTTTTAACGTTTCTTTTTTCAGAGGAGATTAATATTTGGAGTAGGGAATTTCTCTAATATGCTTCTTTGTCTTAGTACACAATGTCATCGATAGATGACGCTTCGGAGTCTTAAACCGTAAGAGTACACAAACTAACGTGTACAGATGTGACAAAGTTCACTCAGTTTTTATCCTTCGTTCAATTTAGCTTCTTCAATACATCTTACATTTTTCTTCCTTTTCCTAGATTAAACTATCAGTTTATTTTAGGACAACTTGTATATATATTAATTTATAATATGCAAGCATCGAAAAAAAAAAATCTTTTGATTCGCTATACAATTTCTGTATTTTTCCGGAATTTTTTTTCTTCCGGTGGGAATGATTTCTTGAATGTGTCAAAAAGAATAATGGATCTGAGAATATATTTGACAGATAGTGCTAATTTTTCATTTTCTCTAAAGCTCTTGGATTTATTTTTATTATTGTACTGCAAAAGAAAAAAAGATCCGGAATTTGTTGTGGAAAAATTACTAAAGCCTCTTTAGGGTGTTAAAAAAAGAGTACAAAATCAGTTGCGAAAGCGTCATATTAATTAGACTTTTAACAATGTTATTTGTCAAGGATACCTTTAAACCCATATTTACTAATTTCGGACACATTCACGAAATTATTTCATCGAAGAAAAAAATTTCGTAAAAATGCGGAAATCTGAACGTCAATTAATGGATTTTTTTTAACAGTATAGCGAAATATGTTATTTAAAACATTTTATTCCTTATGAAAATATTTCCATTCATTTTTATACATGTAAAATATAATACTTTAAAAGCCTCATTTTTGAAACAGCTTTCTCTGAAATTTGGTATTGAAAATTTAAAACTGTAAAAAATATTTATTGATGTGAGCTATAGTGTGGTACATAAGATGATATTTATATTTTAATAGAAGGCATATCTTAAAAAAAATATTTTTATTCACTACAAACATCCACAGAATATTTCTCTTAAAATGTCAGTTATGAAACAACTTTCTCTGAAACTTTAACGTAAATCCCAAGAAAGAAGATATTAAAGAAACAACTATGTCCTACAATAAACATCAATCTAAGAACTTATCAAAATATGATGTAAACAATCTTTTGTTCCCGAAAACTCATCATTTTCTGTATTTCCCAAAAAGATATATTCGATATTGCATGCAATATTGCTTTAAAATGTAACATTGTAACGATCATATATGTAATTTTTTATGTCAACATCCTTTTTTATGCACATTTAAAACGCACATAGTGATGAATGAGTTAGCGTTTGAAAGATTTCTGAATAGTCTTTTGACATCGTATACACACTTTCGTTAAAACACGTTGTTACTTACACGGGGCCTCGGGCAGCACCTGTCAGAGAATGCATACAAACCCGGACAGATGCTGTCCGAGACCAACGTGTAAAGGTTAAAATTGCAGTTAATTAAAAATGAGTGAAAAACGCATCAGCAAATAATCTCAAAGATTGCAAGCGTAAACACTCACGGGGGTCCACTGGTACATGCAACATTGTTTAAACATTCGACTATGCAGTTTTTGGTAAAAATGGTGCCTGCAAATATTGCCCTATTTATCGACAATTTTTTGGTGAAAATCCAATACTTTTACAATATTCATTCCAGGTTTTGGTACTTATATGTTATTAGGGGCCAGATAGATAGATCGCCAAAAATGGTTGTCGATCAATTTTGTTTATCGCTGCTAATTGCCAATCTTGTTCAAAACGGTAAGTTAATGTACAATCGTGGAAAAAAAAAGGTAAACACCTCCCCCTAATTCTGCAACAAATTATTGTGGAAGAATGTTATGGTACCAAACGATTGGAAATAAAGTCTACTTTTAAAGGATGAATATAAAATTTGTTTAGGGGGCCTTATACATATAAAAAAGAACCCAAACTTCGTTTTTTTTTTCAATAGCAATACCCAAGTTTAACACCATCAATAAATTCTGCACCCTTCAATTAGCCTAAAAACAAATTTCAATGAAATTTGTACGATTAGTTTCCGAGAAATTAATTATTTTAAATGAGCCTATTTTAGGGGCTGTATCCAAACTGAAGTTCGGTACTCGATTGTTGAAATGCTACATTATGTCACTGACTATGTCACTACTATTAATGTATTACTTCTTGCCAGTATGACCATTTCACTCGCTTAATATGTTTTAACGATTACTAGCCCAAATTTTCAATAAAATGAGTATATATATTTCAAATTATGCTTTTCTGCACATCGTAAACGGCCCCTTAAACTATCATTTTGCCGTTTTTAAATCATAATTCGTTTTTAATCATAATACTACTTGGAAGAAAAATTTGAAATTGAGAATTCGCATAAAGAAGGACATAATAAATATAAATCTGTCAAAAAAAGTTGTAGGTTGCAATTTATATTTTTTCCGAATATTAATTTCAAAATTCATATTATAATTTTTTTTTTTTTTTTTCAAATTCAAATGTTTGGGTTTTTTAGTATTACAACCACACAAAGAATTATCACATAGGATTCTAGTTTCAGGAGAAATTAATAAAAATATGAAAATATAATGTAACATTAGAAGATCGAAATTTTGAATGCTTATAATTCAAAAACTTATAATCCAAATGAAATTTCGTTTCTAGGCATAGTTTGAACCGAAGATTTCAAATATATTGTCAAAATTTCGTATTACAATTTAAAAATGGTCTGTATTTGATTTGTAGATGGCCCCCTAAGCAAATTTTATATGCATCATTTAAAAGTAGACTTTAGTTCCAATCTTTTGGTACCAGTAACTTTCTTCTATTATAATTAGTTGCAGAGTTAGTAGGGGGGTGTTTACTTTTTTTCCACGATTGTACATATAATAAATACATAAAAAAGATAAATAATATAAAAGCAAGCAAAACAGTAATGCGCTATATATTATTTATTAAATACAGTCGAACCCGGTTAAGACGCGTTTCAAGGGAATGGGCAAAAGTCGCGTATTAAGCGAGATCGCGTATTAAACGTGATTTGGATAATGTTGCAAGAACTGGGCTTATTTACAACATCTAATTGTCTAAATGAACTGTAGAACTTTCATTTATGTTTACGGTCGAAAATTGTATCTTTTAGGTATATTTAGATTAAAATTTGATTGAATTCAACTTTAACTCATTGTTTCTTTTTATAGAACCAAATGAAATAATAAATGAAAATAAAAAGTGAATTCAAACGGCTTTATTATGGATTAATATGCTGCAACCAAAAAAAAAAAAAAAAAAAAAAATTTCCTGGCAGACTAATTTTTTTTAACAGTTAAAAAAAAGTACTTGAAGTACTTGTTAAAATCATGTTTAGTACTTGTGATAATGAGTATAATTATAATCTGTCCTTTTCATTACAAGAAAAACCATCCTTATTAATAGTATTTGTGTAAAAAACATTATTAGCATAGCAAGGAGTAAAGAAAACATAAAAGAATTAAACAACCGCAGTCGTATTTATTTAATCTTTACGAGTTTAATTTTTTTGCCTATAATATGTATCATGAAACATAGTAGGAATATAACGTACAATTAAAATTTCACTAACAATAGGTATACTAATCTTTAATCATAATAATTTCATGACATATCTGAGTTGAGTATCCTGAATTCGTCTATCTCTCTCTACAACAGTAAAAACATACACGAAGTGAGAGACAAAAAATGTTAGGACGCGGGATCAAACAAAAATTGTAGTATTGCTAATTTAGCGGTTTTTTAAAAATTTAAATATCTTCCGATTAGTAATGTTTGCCTTAATTAATCTGCTATTAAATAAAGTAAATATTACTATTCGTAAGCAGTGTTTTTTATTTGAATAAAAAAAAAAATCTGGTAAATTGGCAACATTGAAGAAGAGACAAGGAATTCGCATTTTGATCAGTAAATTCGCGTCTTAAGCGTGTTTTTTTTGCCTCAAAGAACCGAAAACCTGTCGCGTAATAAGCGACATCGCGTATTAATCGTTCGCGTATTAAACATGATATTGTTGCATTAGCCTTATGATCTATACTTAAGGGACCAGAAAAAATCTGCGTATTAAGCGGGATCGCGTATTAACCGTGAGCGTCTTAACCGGGTTCCACTGTACATAACATCAAATTTATGTCTTTTAGTAATAAACGATGTTACCGATGATAGTTTTATTTCGAGAGGTTTGTCATGTCCACAAGAATGAATATAATATTAAATATTATGTAAAATAAGTATACTGTATCAATGAGTATAATATATTATATATATATATATATATATATATGCTATATCATATTATATTATCGTTACACGTATATAAGAATTTTTGCCATTGCCTTCAATATGGCAAATATATAATACTACTTTTATCGCACTTGAAATGAAGAAAGGAAAATAAAATAGTAACAGTAATAATGGCTACTAAAATTAATATATCCGGCGCCATTATTGGCGCAGTGAATATGATCTGGCCCAGATCATACGGAAGAAGAAAACGCGAACGATTTGTTTTCTTATTTGTTTTAACTTATGGCAATTGGAAAGAAGAAAAAGCATTATTTAAACTACATTTATAATAAAAATTTTATTAATATTACAGGGTTTCTACGGTTCAGGGAAAACCTGGAAAACAGGGAAATCAAAAATTTAAGCAACAAGTCAAAGAAATGTCAGGGAAATTTTTAAATATTTGCAGCAGTCAAGGAATTTTTGGTGCACTACTTTCCACCAGAATCTCGATTATCATCGTAAATGAAGAAATTTTAAATTAATTATTCATCCAATCTAAAATTTTTGTATAAAATTTATGCAATCTATATAACAATAGTACAATATGGAAAATAATTAAAAAACGGACATTCAGACAGCTCATACTTCTTTTCAGCATTTATCTAGATTAAAGCTGTCCATTGTGGAGGGTTTTACAACAATATATAAGACGAATGCTTACTGAGAAATGTCAGGCAAATTTTTAACACTAAACGGACCGATATTCTTTTATACCTATTCCTACAGAAAAAGGTCAAATGCCCCCTATATAAAAAGTTATCTATTTTGCGATGTTTTGCGAAAAATATACCAGTTGATAGACTTTGGTGCATGAATAATTTTTCAAATAATTATTACAAATTGTTTATTTATTAAAGTTTAAAATAATTATAATTACGCAAAAAAATTAAGAAAACAATTATTTCAAGAAATTCGAAAATTTAATAAACAAATATTGTGCAAATTTGGTTTATGTTCACCACATATTTTTCAGATTATTTCGTTCTCGATATAACCTGAAATGTTTAAACTAGAATCTCACCCGGAATAAAGTCGATTTCTAATTGCACCATCACACATTAACCCTTTCAGGGGCGGTGGTATGTTTATGAAACCACTTAATTTTAATTCCCAAACGCTACAGTGACATCGAAATTTTGGTAAAATATTTTCCATTTAATATGTATGTGAAATATAGCCCTTTTTCATATTTACAAGTACAGACGTGTGAAAATTATTAGAATAATTGTGAAATTTACATTAAAATCTTGTTATATTAAAGAAATAATACATTTAAAAATATTGACCCATTTAATATTTAGCGTACACCCTCTTGTTTTTTATTAAAGGTTCAATACGTCTTGGCATATTTTGTATGCGTTTTTGGCATTTAATTTGTATTTCGTTGTCATGATACTAAATTTGGATGAATTTTTCTATCAGAATATTCTTGTTTGTGATGTTGCATTTCTTTAATTTAATTAAAGAAAACATTTTCATAGCCTGGAAACAGTCCAGATATGAAACCTATAAAGAAAATTGGGCCATTATAAAGAAAAAATTAAAGAAATACAACACCACAAACAAGACTAGTCTGATAGAAACACTCATCCAAATTTGGCATCATGACAACGAAATACAATGCCAAAAACCCATACAAAGCATGCCAAGACAATTATGCTATCATTTCTTTAATAAAAAACAAGAGGATGCACGCTAAATATTAAATGTATCAACATTTTTTTAAATATTTCTTTAATATAACAAGTTTTTATTGTAAATTTCACAATTATTCTAATAATTTTCACACGTCTGTAAATTTTTTGTCAATTCCGGTGTCAAATATTTACTTCAACACTTTAGCATTGAAAATGCTTTGCCCCTGAAAGGGTTAACAAATATGATGTAAAACAGTAGAACAAATGATGTAATAGCAAAAATACGGAACCTACTAATATTCTTACAAAATAAAACATTTATATTTTTATGGCTTAACATAAATTTATTCAGGGGTCAAATGGCCCCTTGCAGTAATTAAGTCTAAAATATTTTTTTCTAGGCAAAAAAGATAGTTCGGAGATGAGGTATTTTAAGGAAAAATATATTTTAATTAAAGTCGTGAAATATAAAGAAGTTTCGTAATGCTTTAGTTTGAGAAATTCCACAAAAAAATCAAAAAAGGGTCATTTGACCCCTAGCGGTAGTTTTAGTGTTAAAAAAGGTCAGGGAAAATCAGACAATTTTTTTACCAGAATTGTGTGGAAACCCTGTATGAAAATATTAATCTAAAAGACTTTTATTTATTTACTTAAATTATTAATTTTTAATTTATACATTATTTTCCATTTTATAGTGTTTAAATTATTTCTTTGTTGCAGTTTCACAGCCAATTGGTTTATTTTAGCAAGCGCGTTTGGTACATAATTAAGTTTATTGCTATTGTGAGACGTACACAGATCTAGGGCTTAATTTCTAACAAAAAAAGTACCGAAACCCTAATATTCTGCAGTACTAACAACCGTAGCATGCCCCCCCCCCCCCGTCACTCCAATCTGCATATTTATATTTCATACCTTATTTGCACAATTTAAGGCTTTTTTTTTTAGGAAAATAAAAAATGTACATATATCTATCAGTATATACTTAGCTGTCAACTATTCCACTTTTTAGTTACCACTCTTTCCGAATAGAAATCTTTACCAGAATTCTGGGATTAAATATGGTAAGGATTATGATTCGTAAATAGTGTTAATACAAAAAAGGAATAGTTCGCAGCTATGCATTTTTATGAAAAAATGAATAAAATTTATAGAAATTAATATTTATATGCTGAAGAATGGAACAACGTTTTTCAATTTTCTATAAAAAGGTGCATATCTTAAGCTCTAATCGATTTCTTCCGCTTAACAATCTTTTGTGGTGAGTGTCCCTGAAAATCAGATTAAATTAAAAACTTGACACCGTTATCGGAAAAATTCGATGCTTTTATAGAAAAAGAGAAAACACTGCTCAATTATTTTCTATCAGAATAACAATACATGTATCTTACAAATGAAAGTGTCTTCGTAAATGTGCAGAGCAGAGCCTTAAAATGGGCAGCGTTCATGATACGAAAAAACTGCAATTGCACTGGGCTCCGGAGCCCTGTATTTATGAGCTCCGGTGAATTCCGACCAATATTTAAATATTTACTAAAAGCAGAGAAGTACCGGAGCTGAGCTTCGGTGGGCTCCGGCGCAAATTAAGCCCTGGCAACAATGCAGAATATTTGGCGACTGATCACCTGGTACCCTCCTTACGAAAAACTGCCTTAAAATGAATTTATAAATTTATAATTAAGTTTTATAAATATTAACCCGGGAGAACTCACTAGTGAGAATGTCCAATTGCTTTTCTTTTACTTTACATTCATATAATATCAACTTTTTTTGGTTGGCTTAGTACTTTTATTCCCAAAATAGGTAAAATAATTGAAAAACATTTTGAAATTTTAATTAAAATGAAAAATGATTTAAACAAGAGTCTTAAAAAAGTAAGACTGTGAGAGAAAATCTCATGCAGCGAGTTCTCCCGGGTTAAAATGTCTTGTTATCAGGAACACAGCTACATATAAAACATATATTTCTTTTAAAATGGCAGATATGAAACAGTTCCTCTGAAAACTTCAAGTTAAATCCCAAAAACATCTATGTAGTTCAGTAAACATACGCTTAAGAACTTATCAAAATGTGATGTAAACAATGATTTTATTCGTGAAAACTCCTCATTATCTGTATTTTAAGAAAAGATGTATTCATTCAGTTATTACATACGTAACAATGCCACAAAATGTAACATTGTAATGATCGTAGTCAACATCACTTTTTTATGCGCATTTAAAACGCAGAACGATGAATGATGTAGAATTCGAAAGAATTCTGATCAGGCTTTTTGAACAGTACGCCCACTTTCGTTGAAATATGCTGTTTGTTTAAAAATTGTAGTTAATTAAAAATTAGTGAATAAAACGTATTCGCAAATATTCTAAAAGATTGCAGTGCGATTGCAGTTTCTATCGGGTCCATTGATACTCGTAATATTGTTTCAATGTTCGACTATTCATTCATAATATTGGTGCAATATTAGCATAAAGTACTGCGCCATTTATTGACAATTTTTTAGTGAAAATCCATTGTGAAATCCCATGAAATATTTTTGTAATATTCATTGCGAGTTTCATTGCAAAAGGTTTCAGCTAAAAGGCATTTGTGCAATACACTACTAAAAATTTGTAGCAAACTGTCCAGTCAGTCGACCGTTTTTACAGAAAATGGTTACATAACCGTAATTTAACGTTATTCTGACCATAATATAAGCAATATTATGGTCAGAATACAGTAAAATTACGGTTACATAACCGATTTTTAGGAAAAAAGTCGAATGACAGGACAGTTTGCTGCAAAATTTTAACAGTGAGTGTCATTTTATTGTAAATATTTCCACTTTAAAACCAGTATGTACGCAATATTGGTATTTCATTGGAGCATAATTGGATCATGAATGCTATAATGCTGCAATAATCCGCCTCAATGCAACCATTATAGCCAATATTGGTGTACAACTACACTGTTAAAAATTTGCAGCATTCTGGCTGGTCATTTGACCGTTTTTTCCGAAAACGGTTACACAACCGTAATTTTAACACCATTCTGATCATATTATTGGCCATTTTATGGTCAGAATATAGTTAAATTATGGTTATGAAACCGTTTTTTCAAAAAACGGTCGAATGACCTGCCAGAATGCTGCAAAATTTTTAACAGTGTAGGGTATCTCCCAGTGAAAGATCATTTTATAAATAAGCGATATTAAAAATTTGAAACAGTAAAAAACACTTATTAAAGTAGAGCATAGCATAGTACATGAAAAAAATATTTTTTTTAAAACTATGTTATATCTTTAAAACTGTATTTTCATTTATTACATACATCTAAAGTATATTTCTTTAAAAAAATATCAGTTTAGTCTGAACCTAGAACTTAATTTTCAAAAAACGACAATGTCATTCGAGAAATATCCGTTTAAGAACTTCATTCAAACATTAAGTAAACACTCTTTTGTCCGCGAAAAGGATCATTTTCCATATTTTCTGAAAAGATATATTCAATCTTTAACTAATGTCGAAAATTTTGAATAACTTGGAAATCTTTAGTAATGCCTTGTCACAGAATATCCGGATATCCAGGATCACACACACACACACACACACACATGCATATATATATATATATATATATAATTTTTGGATTCAATACATAATTAAAATAAGTATAAAGGTAAAAATAGTTGTTTTTTAAACACTCTTTTATAAGTAAAATTAAAAATCTTTCCTCATATCATGGCTGCAATTCCTGCTGTTCTGTTTCAATACGTTAATTTGGTGGTCTTAATGAAAAACTCAGCGCTTTAAATTATGCTTGGTAGAAAGCGCGAACTAATGAAATTCACTAATTTATTTCTCCTTTTTTTAAATTTATGATAATCGGAAAAAAGCGTTATTTAAACGATCTACTCAGGATTTAAAAATTGTTTTCTGAACGTATAACCAAATTTTAATTAATATTAAAATTTTAATTGAAAAAATACGTTTTTTTCATTAGTTGTTGCCTTTTTTATTTTTTATTTTACTTTTTATTTATATTTTATTTTCTACATTTTAGGGTTTAAATTATTTCTTTGTTTCAATTTCACAGTCAATTGGTTTATTTTAGCAAGTGTGTTTGGTACATAATTAAGTTTATTACTGTTGTAATACATATACAGTTGTAACAATGAAGAATATTTCGCGATCATCACCTGGTACCCTTATTATGAGAAACTGCCTTAAAATGAGTTTCTAATAAAGTTCTGTAAATGTTAAAATGTATTGTCATCAGGAACAAAGCTACATCGTAAATATATTTATTTTAAAATGACAGTTATGAAACAGTTTTTCTGAAACTTTAACTTAAATCCCAAGAAACATCTAAGTCGTTCCATAAAATAAACATCCGCTCAAAGAACTTATCAAAATACGATGTAAACACTCTTTTGTTCGTGAAAACTCATCGTTATCTGTATTTTCCGAAAATATACATTCGGTATTACATGTAACATTGTAATGATCATAGTCAACATCCCTTTTTTTATGCACATTTAAAACGCACAGTGATGAATGAGGTAGCATTCGAAAAAATTTGTGAACGCACTTTTGAAATAGTACGCCTACTTTTGTTAAAACATGTTGTTTGTTTAAAAATTGCAGTTAATTAAAAATTAGTAAAAAAACGTATTCACAAACATTCTGAAAAAATGCAGTGCGATCAGTGTTGCCAGATTGGGGACTTTTTAAATTTAGATTATTTGACTGTCACCACTTTTTTAAAATAGTATAATTCGTCCTATTTTTCATAATTTTTAACCTATTTTTAAATATGCCGAATATTGTTTCCGAATATGGTACATTGTTACATGCAATATTGTTTCGACTATTCACATTTGACAAATATTGGTGCAATATTAGCAAGAAGTATTGCGCCATTTATTGACAATTTTTTGGTGAAAGCCCAATATTTTTGTACTATTCATTGTAAGTTTCAACGAAAGTACTTTTTTCAAAGTTGCTATACTTTTAAAACAGTATGTTTATTTACTACACTAGGGGGCTCGGCCCCCTACGAGCTACGCTCGCCAACCCCCGTCCCGACACCGCAGACTTTAAATGCAAGCTAATTTGATCGGCTTTAAAAAGATTTCGAAAGATTGAATTATAATTTAAACAAGTAATATAAAAATTTTGTTTTTAAAGTCAATTCCTACTTAGGTCATCAAAGAAAAATTTAATATAATCCCTTAAGCTAACATTAGTTTTTGTTGCATTAAAATATCTCAATTTGTTGGTTTTCTATAAGCAAGTAGGTTTACAATGGAACTCTATGGGAATTTGGCGAAATATTAGAAATATCGCCAAGTTTGCGTCACTTTTGGCGACTTATTTCGACCGACAAATTTGGCGATGTATCGCCAAGTTGGCGACAAACTTGGCGGTATTTGGCGACAGAACAGGATCCCCCCTATGGTAACCCCTTATTGAAAATACTTTCATTGACCTTCAATAACCAATGGCCGCCATTTTGTTTCCCATGCAAAACTAAAATTAATTAATTAAAATTTAATTAATTAATTAATATTTGAAAAAACTGTATTAACATCAATTGTCATCCAGTACAAGTTAAACAAAATTTATTTCAACTTGATAGGATGAATAATGAGTATTTTATTAACGATTGAAAATTTGAACAAGATAAATATATAAATACATAAATAAAAAAATATAGGGAGAGTGTGAGCTAATAGTAGGAATTTAAAAACAGTGGCGATCTCCCTATAAACGAATTTCTATTCATTGCGTTACTACTTGATTATCCCGTCGACCAATTTCGCCAAATTATATAAATCTCCGAACCATTCGCCAAATTATACACATTGACATAATTTTTATTTTAAATAACGAAAGAACAAATAAATTAGTACAACATTAATAAAAATACAAATAAAACGTCGAAATAAAAATAACTTGATGACGTAGACACGTGTAACAACATTTCAAAATAAGCTAATATAAAAGGAATTAAGTAAGCAGAGTCTTTGTATCCTGGTATTTTTTAACAAAGCGAAAAGAAAGTTCTTTTAAATGAGACATTTTAAATTAATCGTTTTTAATCTGACGTAATTTTTACCAAGCTATTCTTTCTCTGTTAAATATTCACGTGAAAATACTTTTGTTAGAAATGAAATATTATTTGCGCTTTCCTAACAAAAACAGTTGAAAAGTATCCTCTCAAAATATCAAATAAATGTCAAGTGCAATTTTTAAATTTAAACCGTTTTGCAATATTATTTTGTGTTCCTTTTATGTAATAACTGTAATGTGACGTAAATATGAAGTAATTTCTCCTATTTAAGACTTCTAACGCATGTTAATAAATTTATTATTTTACAAATTCCTTTCTCTCTTAAAATTCACGTGTAATTATAGTTTTTATGACGTAATTTTTAATAAGTTCCTGCTTTTTGTACATAATTATTTAATTCTAATTCCAAATGTTTTTTTTCTGTTTATAATAGTCACGTGTAAATAAATTTTTAATTTATTTACACGTATATTTTTTTTTTTTTTTTTTTTTGAAGCAAACATTATTGCTTCCGCTGTTTATACAGTTGGCAACAGTTTAAATTAATATCACTTTCTAAAATCTGTAAAAAATATCTCTAGAAATGCTGAAAATTTGAATTTAAAATAGAAATAAAACCTCAAAAAATGAGTCAAAATAAAAAAATTAATGCAATCTGCACTCCGGCAAATTCTAACGCATAAAAATGATCTAAAAATGATTACACTGCCATGTATAGTTTTTGCTGCTATAAAACTTTTTTAGTGGAACGATTTTCTCCAACTTTAGCATTAAATATCTCTTAAAATAATTCTTCGATTTGAAAACTGTCTGCTTCAGCGTGTTTATCAAACATTTCTCTATAAAACCACCGATTTTCATATTTTTGTATGCATTATTTTTCTTAATATTAACGCAGAAAGACCTCCAGTCACAAAAAATTCAAAACCGGCGGCGGCGGCGGCGGTGACAGCGGTAGTTACTTTTTTTTAGAATAGAGAGATTCATCTACAGTATAAAAATATTACTTTCCAAGAAATTTTCTCTCAACCTTCAACTTAAATTCCACGAAATGAAATATATGTCTTACAATAAACACCCGTCTAAGTACTTATCCAAACATGATGTAAACACTCACGAAAGTGCATCATTTTCCGAAAACATATATTTGATGTTTAAGTAGATGCCGATAGTTTGAAGGAATTCAGTACACTTTAGTAAAGCTTTATTAAAAAATCGTTCTAAAAATTTCAATTATGTAATTGATTTTCTGAGATTAATTTTTTTTTCTGCAAAGAGTATCTACATTTTGTTCCTAAAACTGCATCATTTTCTGTATTTTCCGAAAAGACGTATTCGCTTATTATCTGTAAAATTGCATCAAAATGTAGCACTGTAATGATCATATATGTTATTTTTTATATCAACACCCATTATTGATACACTATAAAAGCACAATGACGAATCAGGTACCATTTGAAAGGTTTCTTAACAAGCTTTTGACATAGTATGGTCATTTTCGTCAACCCTTTATGTACTGAATTATGAATTCGTGAAAATTTTATCTTCTAAAGCGTTTTTCGTGAATTTTTGAAACTACGTTAGAAGATTTACATAATCATTTAATATGTTTTAGAAGGATTGAAGGATTTAGAAGGATTAATTAAATTTGAATTTATAGGGATTTTGTGCAATATTTATAACCCCACTCAGATCTTTTATTTATTTTAATTCTTTTTTTTTAGTATTTTGCAGAATTAGGAAATGTACAGATATAATGTTCTTACGATAGAAATATAGAAATATTCCCAATTAAAAAATCCCCCCCCCCCCCTTTAACGCCAAGAAAGCTGAAAAGATGCAAAAGCAAAAGAAATCTTTTTTTTTTTTTTAAATAGTTTTGTTTTGTGTAACCAATAATGTTTTTGGAACAAAATAAAGTAATGGCATCTCTAACTCATTCTAAATTATATTACTACTAATCTATGTATTAAATGAATTTTATAGCAAGTTATTTTAATGGTACTTATAAGTACAGTCAGTAGATAAAGGGTTTAAACACCTTATTTGTTTAAAATAGCAGTTAATTAAAAATTAGCGAAAAAACGTATCAGTAAATAATTTCAAAGATTGAAGTATAAAGGCAGTATATGAGTCCAATGATATATGCAATATTTCTTCAACATTCGACTATCCACATTTTGTAATAAATGGATCAATATTTCAGAAAGTATTGCGCTATTTACTGATAATTTTTCAATGAAAATCTAATATATTCCCTATATCCATTGCAACTTTCATTGCAAATAATTTCGATATAAATCCAGCATTTCCGTAATAGTGTCGTTTCATTTGTAAGTATTTTCAATATTGGTATTTTATTGGTGGCATTTCCAATACATGCAACAATAGCGCAATATGCGCTTCAATGCAACTGTTATAGCCAATATTGTTTTACAATTTTTGGGTATCTATGAGTGAAAGGTTGTTTTGTAAAGAAACAATATTGAAATTTGAAATAATAAAAAATATTTATTGAAATAAAGTATAGCATAGCACGCAACGAAAGTACTTTTTTTAAACCTTTGAAACTATATATTTATTTACTACATATGTCTAAAGTATATATTGTTAAAAATATTAGTTTTGAAGCAATTTTCTCTTAACCTTCAACTGAAATTCCAAGAAACGACTCTATATCGTCCAATAAACATCCGTCTAAGACTTATCCAAACATGATGTAAAGACTCTTTTGTTCACGAAAGCGCATCATTTTCCAAAAAAATATATTTGATATTTATCTAGATGTCGATAGTTCGAAGAAATTCAATGCACTTTAGTAAAGTTCTATTAAAAAATCTCTCTTTAGTATTAAAATTTCAATTATGTGGCTGGATTGCAGGGATTAATTTGTTTTTTTAAAAGAGTATCTACACTTTGTTCCTGAAAATGCATAATTTTCTGTATTTTTCGAAATGACATATTCGGTTATTTCATGTAAAATTGTCTCAAAATGTATCACTGTAATGAGCATATATGTTATATTTGATGTCAACATCCATTTTTTATGCACATATAAAATTACAATGATGTATCAGGTACCCTTCGAAAGGTTTTTTAACAGGCTTTTGACATAGTACGCCAATTTTTTTGTTAAAACGCGTTATTTGTTTAAAATTGCAGTTAATTAAAAATTAGTGCAAAAAGTATCAGCAAAAAATTTCGACAACTGAAAAGCAAAATCAGTATACGGGTCCACCGATACGTGCAATATTGTTTCAACATTCGACTATTCATACTTTGCATTTAATGTTGGCAAAAAGTATCGAAAGTTTATTGACAATTTTTATACGAAAATACAATATTTTTCCAATATTCATTTAAACATTTATTGCAAATAATTTCAATATAAAGCCAACATTTCCACAGTGTCAATATTTTCAATATTGGTGTTTATTGGTGGCATTTCTAATAAATGCAACAATGGCGCAATGATGCTCTTCAATGCAACCATTATAGCCAATATTGTTTTACAACTGTGCGTATGAGTGAAAGGTGATTTTGTAAAGAAGCAATATTGAAAATTTGAAATAATAAAAAATATTTATTGAAATAAAGCATAACATATAGCACATAACGAAAGGACTTTTTTTTAAAGCTTCCTATACCTTTAAAACTACATTTTTGTTTACTACATACATATAAAGTATATTCCTTTAAAAATATCAGTTTCGAAGCAATTTTCTCTGAACCTTCAACTTAAATTCCAAGAAACGACTATATGTTTTTCAATAAACATCCGTCTAAGAACTTATCCAAACACAATGTAAACACTCTTTTGTGCACGAAAGCGCATCATTTTTCGTATTTTCCGAAAAGATATATTCGCAATTTAACTAGATGTCGAAAATGTGAAATAATTTGGAAAACTCTAGAAATGCCTTGTTATAGATTATCAGTTGCGTACATATATAAATGGAAATTATTGTATTCAATGCATAATTAAAATTATATGAAATATACTTAAAGTTGTTGATATTGTTGAACATAAAAAAGCAACATTTTCTATTAGTATTATTCTAAAATTAAATAGACCACAGAACTCTATTAATTTTGATGTATTGCAACCAGCAAAAGTAAAACAATTTATGGAATGCAAAAAAAAAAAAAAAAAGTTTATATTGTCTTTGCAGGATATGGCGAGGTGATGCATTTTCTAATATTTCTAAATATTTAATAATGTTTGCGTTATAGTTTCATTCAAAATTAATCTTTTTTCGAAATTTAGTTTCCTTTTTTCTGTTAAAAGCTATCATTCAAAATGATTCTCTTTATTTGTAATTTAAGCGCAATCGTTATCTCCGCGTAAATATTCTTTATTGAAATTTTTAGATAAACGCCGTTTTTTTACAAATCTGTTTACGTAACCTAAAGATCATAAATTTAATTTAAGCTTTCTGGCGCCTCGTATAATCATTAAAAGATCCATGAATTACTGTAAAAGCACTTATTTTCGCGAGTCGTAATTTTCGCGAAAATGAAGATATCGGTGATTTCGCGAGCTGAAAATTTCGCGAATTTTACATGAACAGAAACGAAAGTTGAAAAATCCGGAAACTACCTAAATAGAACCCTTTTTGCATAAGGCATTTTAAGAAACATCCTTTTGTCCGAAAAGTTTGTTCTGTTAATTGTATTATTGTTTATATTCAAGAAATAGTTGTATAGTATTCAAGAAATAGTTGTATAGTATTCAAGAAATAGTTGTATAGTATTCAAGAAATAGTTGATGTAAGTATTCAAGAAACTTTTGTACTTATTTCTTATTTAAGTAATTGTAATTATTAAATTTTGGATAAGTGAAAAATTTCTGATTTTTTTTTATTTTTATTTGAGTCGAAATAAAAAAAAATATTTCGCGAGGCTTAAATTTTCGCGATTACGACGGACTCGCGAAAATCGCGAAAATTAAAGCCTCGCGAAAATAAGTGCTTTTACAGTACATTTTCACATTTGCCTGCAAGTAGACATTGGTCATTAATTATCCTTGACGTTATACGTCTGTAAGCAATAATAGATTTGCCTTTTTTTTTCACTTTTTATTGATAGCCAAATGTGGTTTTTGTACTTGGCGTGTATCTCGTTAAAATTTTAATAGCCAGTCTAGCGAATATTTTGTGATTGGCATATTAGCTTAACACCAATGTATTCTTGGCGTTATTAAATTACGCAGATTGAAGACTTCGCCTCTGATCTTGCTATTAGTAACAGCAAAAGAGTGTTGCTGAGTATGCGGGGGGGGGGGGGGTATGGTGTAGAAGTGGGGTGGTTCAGTTAAGCGATGGGTTCGTAAAAGTGCATAAGAAAAACTCCAACCATACAAAATACAAGAACTAGAAAACTTTATTAAACATTTTTAACTATAGAAATAAAAGGTAAAATAACTTAGAATTATTAAATGGCAGAGAGAGGAGATCCGCAAATGAGAGGGGTACGCCTGAGCGTACCCTCAGACCACAAGGTCTTTTTACGTGCTTACAAGATGAGAGCAGAAGTTCGAAGAGAGTGATTTCATAAGAAAACATATAAGACTTGGCGCTACAACATCGCCAAATTTTCAGCCTTAGAATTAGTGTACGGAAAGCAGACAAAGAGTCATATTTACACACCAAAATGATTAGCCCAGAATCTAGCATCCCGACAAAAACAACGAAAATCGCGTGATGCAGAAAGGTTGCCAGAAAAACGGTTCTACATATGTATATATTACAGACGCCACTAAGCCGGCCATAAACTATCAAAACAAATGATTATGTTCGATGATTGCTACTTAAAATTGCGAAATACTGAGAAAGATATGTTTTAACACAACTGACAAATAAATTAGCGTACAAGAAAAGTGATTTAAAAGACAACCTCAATAAACTTTCATTTTACATTTTAGATATATTATTTCAACGGTCACTTACTTAAGTAAAGAATGAGACATAATTATATATATCGCTGGCGACGCAAAAGAAAAAAAAACAAAATAACATGCCATGAAATCAAAAGCAGGTGGTTTTAACTCTTCTGTTTTTTATTTTATTTTATCTTAACGGCCGCAAATGTTATTGATAAACAATAATAAATTCTGAAGTGAAAATTACTGCATTAGGTTAATGAAAGAAAGAAAAAAAACCCGAACAGATAAGATTCGAAATGGATTTTAAGCGTCGAGTTAAATAATAAATTTTACCTAACGAAGGGAAAAAACGACATGTATCAAAAGCCCAAAATAAATGAATTAAATAAATTTTGAAGAAATAAGGATATGTGATAGAACTCTGTCACATATCTCACAGGGACACCCGAAGAAAGATGCAACGTGTACGTTGCAGCTTTCTATCAACACACCCTTTGTCCACCTTCGCACTTACAGATTATTTACCATTACAAAATAAAAATATATTATTTAAGTTGACACACAAAGAGCAAACTATTTTTAACTAGTCTCTGAAGCTAGTACATCTTAGTTCCTGTAAATATTTTATAAAACAACAAGTCAGTAGAGAAAAAAATATTTGCTTGCTTTAAAGACAATTCACAAGGAATTGTATCATTTCATGACTGAGCGCTCATAATATTCAAAATAATTTTTTTTCAAATTATATCTTCAACAAAATAAAAGTGCCACATTTGTTGATGACATAGGATCCTATATTTAATTTTAGTGGCAGTGTGTTTGTGTCGCTGGTACCAGCATTTTAGTCATGTATATTTTCACATAGAGAAGCATTTACATTTACTGCATTTATCACTTCTCAAAAAATTGATCTTACATGAGATCATAATATTATAAAATGCAAGCAAATAGAAAAACACAGAAGACAAATACACCAGTAAAAATTTTGTAACTTTAAGGAAAGGTGAATCCTTTCATAAAATTGAAGCTTATTTGTATTATCTTAGGTTGCTTCATTACTGGCATAAGACATAAACAAAAATATGTGCATAACGCACAAGACTACCAGAGACAAAAAAATGTGCAAGCTGCATGCGCTCAAACAAGTGTAGCCCTAAATATTGACATATTGTGAACTATAGTGTCATCAGCTTATGGCTTTTGTATTAAATAACAAGGGGTAGTTTTTTTTTAGATTCCTGCAATTTAACTAAGTTCCCGCTTTTAAAAAAATCAAAGTATATTTTAATTTAGTATATTATGAATTTTCACACTGCCATCCTGACCTTCTGTGTATTGAATAAAATTTAACTCCTGGCAAAATTATTAAAACAATAAGAAATCGCATACAATTTTATATAGTGTACAAGATATCTTACCCGATCTGCCACCTTCAAGTAAGGAGTATCCAATGAAAGTGTAAAAAAAAGTTAAATGTTAAAAATAAACAAGTTCAAAATCAGTGGCGTGGCGTGAAAATTTTCGGTGGTCATCGCAATTATTTAAGTTTGTGGTGAAAAATTATTAACTCTAAAATTCAATGGTTGAATGTTCAAAAAAGAAACTTTAAATCTTACCTTCACTTATACATGAACTCCAAATGTTCTGCTAAAACTGGATCGTAGAGTTTTAAAACCTTATTAAGAGTTTTAAAATATTGCTTGGTCATCGCCACATCCAGCGATGACCGGACGCCACGCCACTGTTCAAAATGTATGTGTAGCTTAATATGTCGTGTGACAGATAACTCCTTGTAACTTTAAAATCTTTGTACATAGACAAAGTGATGGTGTCATTGATATTTATGACATTATGGAAACACAAAAAAAACTTGTTAAAATTAAACAAAATAGACTATTTTAATATTGAAACATGGTGTAAAATTTGAAAGATAGAAAAGTAAAAGGAGAAAACTGTATATGTGTGAAGGGAGGGAAAAAGAAACTCCCAGACTCATGAACTACATGAAATAAGCACATGAATAAACGTGTACGCAAGCATACACAGGTGTAAGCAAACACATGAACATTATGTTCCAAGAACTGTACTGAGGCCCACTAACCAAAGAATTGCACCTGTAAATGTATGAAAATAACTTCATGTGCATAGCATGCTGCAAAAAATATACCATTATAAGAAAACTCCATTGTAAAACATTGTAGAAACCTTTGTAAAAAAAAAAACATTGTAAGTGCGGCACACCAAGCGAAGTTGTGAGGAAGGGTCATTTGCAAACATCCACAAGTACACCAAAAGAGCAAAACCTTTGTAAGAAACTCAACATTGTAATATTGACATACCTATGAACGTTCGCATAAACACTGCGTGTAAAAAGAAAGTACGATTGGCAGTCAAATAGACCAACAAAGATACAGATTATCTACACCAAGAATTGTATAATTTCACATGAACTACATGTAGTGCTGTCTCAATGAACTAAAATTGTTATGTATTTGCCAACAAAATAAACGAACAGTATGTGTGTAATAACCCAAAACACTTGCATACGAGTGAGATTCAATTACATAATTAATGAGTTATCATCAAAATGTAATGAATAAGGGTTAAAAAAACAAAACAAATGAACTACTTGTAATGTGTGTGTAAACTCTGGTTAAACTCTAAACCAGACATTGTGTACTACTCAATGAATTACTTGTAAGAAATCGCTAGCAAAGTACAATGTGTAAAAACAAATGAACAAAATATGTAAATCAACTCATGAACTATTGTAATGTATGTATATGAATGCACAAAAATGTATTTAAAATAAGCAACTGTTGTGTAACACAAACAAATATCCAACACATGAACGACTTGCGAGAAAAAAAATGTATAAATGGTTAACTAAGGGTTAAAATTAAAATAAATTTGTATCTGCCAAAGTTATTGCTGTATTAATTTAAAAAAAATATGCATAAAATACACAAGTGCTCAGCAGGTTGCATAACTCTACGCTAAAATGTGGAAGTTATGGCAAGCTAAACATGTTCCAAGTAAAAGAATGAAAGAGAAAAAAATATGAATAATAAAATAACAAACTACATACCTTATGTCATATAAGTGTATGTATCCGCCACAAGACATCTGTGAGACTTTAACTCACGAAATAAAAAAATTTAAAATGTGAAAAATGCCAAAGATTTAGATTAATGACTATATGTGAATAGCCTTAAAAAAATAACGTGTACATAACAGCTCACATTATGCATGTGAATAAATTTTATAAAAAAAACTCTTATCGATATCAAATATCATGTCAGTGATAATAAAATTACCTTATGTTATGAATAAAATAACAACGAGTCACCAGCCGCGCGTAAACAATGAAATTAAACAGTATATTAACTGTATGTGTAAAAAAAATGTACACCCAATTAATTATCTCTTGCATAAAAATTTACGATGAATGTGTAAACCATGTACAATAGTTAAATTATGACATAATTTCTGCAAACTTTTAAACACACTAACAAAAAAAAATCTTACATTAAAACAAATCTATCAAAAAAAAAAAAAAAATAATAATAATAATACGAAGTTGTGAATGCAGTGAAAAAAATGCAATTTTAAGCTAGATACAAATGCTGATAAAAAGAAACCAAAACATGCACAGAATAGTCATGACTGTCCTTAACCATGGTGAGTGTTAATTGAAATAGAACAAAATCAGATAAACTGAACGAGTAAATGTGTGTGTGTGTGTGAAATACCAGGCTAAACATGACATCACAACAACCATGTGCATGAGAGGAAAAAAAATGTGTGTGATTAATACCAAACAATGCTATCTGCCCATAACAAGTTAGTGATAAAGGTGTCTAGTGTAAAAGTGGTATCCATCATCAGCATTAGGAAACAATTACAGGTGAATTTTGGCAATTTAAAAAAATGCGAACACTACTCCAACTGTAAAATTAATATTAGTGTAACTCCATCAATCATGGTAGGAAACGTATCCGATCCCTGATTAAGCTAGCGGCCAACTTGCTTAACCATAGATCGAAATACACACCTCAGACATTTCGCTATCCCATGGAAAATAGCGCAATGACTGAAGTAACCCACATAAAACATGATAGAGGTACTAGCAATCAAACTTACCCAAAAGGATCAAAACAATACATTAATATAATGTATGTCATTGAGAAACATACAAAAAAATAACTGTTTAAAACTATACGCCAAACATACGTTGTACATCTTATGTATTTTGCAAAAGAAAACGAAAGCCAAAAGGGAAACAATATTTTTTTGTAACCATGACATGATGACTCGAGCTATGTAATATGCCTAAAGAAAATGTATGCCAGGATAAACTAATCTAAGATTACTAAATATTTTGCCAAAGTTCACAATCCAACAAAATATATATGTGAAAGAGAAAATAATCTATTATTATTATATTTTTTAAAATTATGATTACGCCAACTGTATGTAAATTTCTAATCAAGTGCCCACATCTAACTGAGAAAAAAATGTTACGCTCACATACTCCTCTATAATTATTTTAAATTGTCACCAATATGCAAATCCAACACACTTCACATTACTCCTAATCATTGCACAAAATTTATAATAGTCACAAAACATAAAATTTTCTGCATATAAAAATATCTATTAACTATCAAGAACTGCAAAAGTGTATCCAAGATTTAATTGTGTAAAAAAATATTTAAAAGCACGATATACACAATATAAAACAAATATATATAGACTTTTTTTATGTCTATATTTTTAAGAAAGGTTGTATATAACTTCTTAACTCACAATAAAAATTTAATAATTACTAGAGAACTACTCATAAAAGAGACCATACTAAATATATTGCACTGAAACACAAATGTGCTATTTAAATCATACTGTCAACAGACAACATACGAACTAGCGTAATTTACGTCCAACAGACGATAACACAACACAGAACAGCACTTCCTGATCAAAGAGAGAATAAAAACAACATATTATCTATGAAAGTGCGGCAATGTGCCAATGCAAGACATTCAGTGTGTATCTTATACAAATCAAACGAAACTTTAAAAAAATATGCTGCTCTTTTTTTTTAAATGAGTAATGTATCTGGACTATTCGTAAATTTTACATTACATGTCAAAAGTAATCCTGTACCAAACAACTTATCTTTTTTTTTTAAAGCAGAAAAAAATATTAACTAACATATTAAATATTTCCAACTGAGATAATTACAAATACATATCATTGCAATCCAAATAGAAAAGAAATTAAAAATAAAGATACAAGCATAGACATACAAGCATACCAGACAAGCATACCAGAGACAAGCATAGATAAAATTTAAATTTTTTTTTTTTTTGCTTGTCAAAGAGCGACAAGGAATGTCAGACTAGTATCATTAAAGATAAATATTAAATCATAAAAATATATAAACATGTATAAAATAACTGTGAACTGAAACTGGTCAAAACACTTACCTTTTAAACAATACCATGCACAGAGCAGCTTAGCTTTTACTGCTGCAAGTTAAGAGCTTTAAAAAAACTATAATTTTTATTAAGGCACACTCTTCAGGCTGTCACAACTTATAAGAAGCAGTAAAATAATAATTTGAAGTAATAAAACTTTTTTTCTAAACACAAAGTATGAATATAGACAAATTTATCACAGCATGAAAAGAAAAAAACTGAAAAGATAAAAAGTAAAATACTGTGTTAATCAGACTTTAAGATTTTAAAAGAAAAAAAATTTTTCATCTTGAACTGCAACGCCATCATTTTTTTGCGAAAATATCTGACTTTATAAGCCATAAACTTAACCCATTTGTGCCTGAATTTTTGTTTTCTCAAATTTTTTGGTAAAATCACTTTAAAATGTTGCAAAATGAACTGGAAAAATACTAAAAAAAATTAAGCTTAATTTTTTTTTGTATTTATTTGATAAAATGTAAAAGAACTAAATATGAGTATTTCTAGTAGAATAATATGCATAATTATATATTTTGCCTATATTTATATTTAAAATGTTTTTAAATTGGATATTATGTACTATAATTAGTATTTTAATGAACTACAAAAAATATATATATATATTTATTTATTTGCGGAGACTAATAACGTTATAACCATTATTAATAATAAAATAAGAATAATCGTATTTCAGACTTAATAACAATTTATTTCATAAATATCTTCGAAAGGAGATTGCATAAATAACTGTCTCCTAAATTTCTAACAAAAATATGTGCCCATTTGTACCTAGAACCCTATATTTTGTACATTACAAAATGCATAAAAAATAGGCTTGAACATTTAATTTCGCAATTTAAAAAAATAAGTATTTCAAAAAGTCCACAAGCTAAGATTATAACTTGCGATTTTGGGTCCATGATAGAAAAAATACAAATAAACTTACTTTTTACATTTCGCCCTCTTGAAAAATTAAAAATCTATAAACACCGAAAAAAGCCTTAATTTAAGCAAATGTGCTGCCACCTTGTGCTGTCATCTCTCGGTTATAGATAAAGACATTTATAAATAATGATTTCATGCAATTTTCATGTTATAAAGCAGAAGAAAATTATACAAATGCATTAAAATTTGAAACGTCCCAAAAATGGGACGCTAGGCATAAATGGGTTAAATCTTTACTAAAAAAAATTCACTTTTAAATTTTCACTTTAGTCACATGGCACAGAAAAGCAGTTTCTTGGTAAATAATACGTCCATCATTTTGGATTGAGAATCACATTTTTTTTTTTTTTTTTTTTTTTAGAATCTTTTGGATGAAAGTGCACTTTGAAGAAAATTTTTTTTTTAGAAAGTAACTATTCGGAATTTCACACTATTTCAGAAACAAACACTAAAGTGTGCTGAACTTGGGTATTATCAGGTGCCCTTTTTTTGTCAAGGGCACTGTTGTAGGACTATTACTTTTTTTTGTGTTGACACATTTCTTCGAACAAAAACACAGGTCGCATGAAAAAAAACTCGAATCACAGAAAACCACATTTAGAAGATTGTAGACGAGATTCAGCATAACACTGCCGTCGATGATAATCACAGGTGAGCACAGTATTGAGGACTAAGCAGTCTTTAATAAAGAAAAACAGCATATTTGAAGGAAAGGCGCCGCGCATCACAGGCACATCAATCAGCAACCACTGCTGGTCGCTTAAGTGAAGGGGTGATGACATACTCCTTATTCGAACATCACTAGATACAGAGACAGGAAATGGCAGTGAACTTCACGAAGAATATTGTCCGTTTACCATTTATCCGGAATACGTCGAAATCTCAGGATACATCTATTTTAAAAGGGGAGGATTTCTCTCTCTTAACTATGCATTTTTTTTAGGTTGGAGAAAATTCGGCCGATGTGACCAAAGTTTATGGTGTAGAAATGGGGTGGTTCAGTTAAGCGATGGGTTCGTAAAAGTGCATAAGAAAAACTCCAACCATACAAAATACAGGAACTAGAAAACTTTATTAAACATTTTTAACTATAGAAATAAAAGGTAAAATAACTTAGAATTATTAAATGGCAGAGAGAGGAGATCCGCAAATGAGAGGGGTACGCCTGAGCGTACCCTCAGACCACAAGGTCTTTTTACGTGCTTACAAGATGAGAGCAGAAGTTCGAAGAGAGTGATTTCATAAGAAAACATATAAGACTTGGCGCTACAACATCGCCAAATTTTCAGCCTTAGAATTAGTGTACGGAAAGCAGACAAAGAGTCATATTTACACACCAAAATGATTAGCCCAGAATTTAGCATCCCGACAAAAACAACGAAAATCGCGTGATGCAGAAAGGTTGCCAGAAAAACGGTTCTACATATGTATATATTACAGACGCCACTAAGCCGGCCATAAACTATCAAAACAAATGATTATGTTCGATGATTGTTACTTAAAATTGCGAAATACTGAGAAAGATATGTTTTAACACAAGTGACAAATAAATTAACGTACATGAAAAGTGATTTAAAAAACAGCCTCAATAAACTTTCATTTTACATTTTAGATCATTTTTTTAGATTTTTTTACATTATTATTTCAACGGTCAATTACTTAAGTAAAGAATGAGACATAATTATATCTATCGCTGGCGACGCAAAAGAAAAAAAAAACAAAACAAAATAACATGCCATGAAATCAAAAGCAGGTGGTTTTAACTCTTCTGTTTTTATTTTATTTTTATCTTAACGGCCGCAAATGTTATTGATAAACAATAATAAATTCTGAAGGGAAAATTACTGCATTAGGTTAATGAAAGGAAGAAAAAAAACGTACAGATAAGATTCGAAATGGATTTTAAGCGTCGAGTTAAATAATAAATTTTACCTAAGGAAGGGGAAAAATACGACATGTATCAAAAGCACAAAATAAATTAATTAAATTAATTTTGAAGAAATAAGGATATGTGATAGGACTCTGTTACAGGGGGCACCACTTATTATTCTATCGATTGTGCTCTTCTTTCGAAAAATAAAGTTTTTTCCGTAATGAATTATTGTATGGTAGACTTTTACAACATCTGGATTATTGTTCGCAATTGTTCGCAATCTGGATTATTATTTTTGAATTTACAATTACGATCACTTCTAATTTAAACCCATTTCATAATAAACCGGTCCTCAACTTCATCATACAGGAAAAGTGGACGCTGGCAGACAATTAGTAGCCACTTTTACTCATTTATTGGCCCTTTGGACTGTGGCCGGGAGTAATTTTGTCCTTTGTGGAATACATATTTGATAACAAGAAAAGACAAGGTGGTTCCAAAGGAAAAGGCTCTTTTTTTACTACATAATGCAAACCATACGTTTAAATGTTTTTATACATGGTGTCCACTCTCAACGATGTCCAATGATTAATTTCTAGAACCGTTAGTCATAGACATATAGTTCCAATTACAAAAATGTTTTAAATGACGTAATGAAGTATTTTAAAAGTCGTTTGTATAAAAAAAACATTTCTTAAAAACTTTTCGAAATTTAAATTTTTATATGGTGCTCCGGTCCTATAAGTGATATTTAATGAAAATGTCGTATTACACTAACTAGTAACACACACACAAAAAAAGTCCCATTCATCTAACATTAACATTGACAGAGTTTTGAAACTTTCAATTGCATGACTTAAACCAATTTTCTGCATCTGAACACAGATAAATTGGGCTATGCTTCGAAGGATCGTACGCATTGTTTTTAAAGTATTAGAAGGATTTATTTCGCGTGTACATTTCTGCATTGAAGCCGAAGGGAGTCACTTCAAGCAACTTTTAAGATAACTTTAATTTTTATTAATTAAGTTTTAGATTAGATAATTCAATAGCATTTTAAAATAAGTATTATTTTGTAAAGAATTGCGACTGTTGCTGTTCATCATTTCATTTAACGAAAATTCTATTATTTTTTAACTTATATTTGTACAAATTTTATATTTTACTTTAATATGTCAGAATGAAAATAAATTTCAAATTTATATTGTAATGTTAATTTTATTTTTAACTATTATTATTATTTTTTTTATCTGACGATTATTTATATTTCTAGTAAAAATGTGAATGACCCCTATTTCGCAGCAAAAAAGATGCTTCAACTTTAAACACCTATTACTCAGTTAGTTTTAGTCGTAGAAAAATGGAATCTTTTTTAACACTTTCCAACAAAGTTGAAAAGTGTTTATGCATTCGGTTTGTCTGGCCGTCTGGCCGTCAGTCCGTCTGTCCACGCTCTAACTCCCGTAAATATACTCGGATTTTCATGCAATTGATAAAGGTTATTTAGGGTCACCAAAGCATGTTTGGTATTGTATATGAAGTATGTAGGATTAATCGTTCATTTACAGGGGCACTCAAAAGTTTTCCATTACATTATGGTATAGGGGAAAAATTCGTTTGCAGAGTATTTTAATGACATTATGCTATTTCAAATGTATTGAAACTGATATAAATAACTGAATTTCATTATGATCACGTTTAAACAAAGCATTCATTGCATTTTTTATTCATTTACCGGGACACACAAAAGAAATCGTTACAGTACAGTACTGTCTTTGAGTAATAATTGCTGGAGTGTAAGGCTTAAAATTCGGTATGCGCTTTTATATTAAATTAATTTTTGCATCTTACTCGTTATATATAAATTGTATACCTCAAATACAGGGCTGCCCAAAAGTATTCATTTACCGTTCTCCTTATTAGATAAAATTGCTGAAAGTAAATTTTCAACTGAAGTACTATATGTATCTCTTAAGTGAACTAAATTTTGGCATGCATGTAGTTAATAGATTCAAATCAATATATCATATACAGGACTGCTGAAAAAATTCGCATAATTTTCCGATTGTGGAAGGGAACAGCTGAAATTGTGTTTTGAAATGTATTATGCGTTTCCATATGGTTGAATTAGACACAATATTTTATTTTTTTTAAACGGTGTAGTTTTGTTACATTATTCTAAATGTGTTGGAAAGTGTTTCATAATCTATGCTTGACGCATGATTTTTTTCTTATTTGTTTTTTTTTTATCTTACTTCTTAGTGTAATAGAATATTTTTACTAAATATCACTTATAAGAACGGAAGACAGTATAAAAATTTAAATTTCGTAATTTTTTAAGAAATGTTTTTTATTGACTCAAATCGCTTTTAAAATACTTCTCTACTTCATTTAAAGCGTTTTTGCAACTGGAATTATAGTCTATGCCTAACGGTTTAGGAATTAGCCATTGGAAACCGTTGAGATTGGACATCCTGTATACTTATCTTTTTTTGACGTATTGTAATAGTTTTATGAATGAAAAAGTTTTTAAATATATGTATAGAAAGATATGCAGTGAAACCTCCCTGTGCGACCACCTCTATTAAGCGACCACCTCCCTGAACGGTCATTTTTTCATGGGACGAAATTTATTCCCATAGGCTCAATACTAATTTTACCTCCATTCAGAGACCATCCCAGTTGAACTCCCTCAATGAGCGATCAATTTCTTTGAAGAAAATGGAACAAATTTCGTTTTTTCCTGGTCGCTTAAAGAAGGTTTTATTAGAAAAATAATTCCGGAGGGCGCGTTATTCATCAAACTTCTAAACTAAGTTTTTTTTTTTTTTTTTTTTTTTTTTTTTTTTTTTTTTCCGGTGCGTTTTAAGTACTGTAACCTCTGTGCCTTTTTAGGCAATGAATTTAAATCTCATAACGAATTAAGAATGACGGTCATTAAACTCTCATGCCCTATTCTGTTAGGAAACTCACAAAGAAATAGATAAATTAATGAAATCACCATTATTTTTTCCCGTCCAAAAAAAATTGCATTTATAATGATACTGAACTTCAAAAGGAATTGGAAATAAGTTCTGAAAGATAAAACCGTAAAATCAAAGCAAATATCAATATATTCCTTTTTTAAACCCTGCAGTAATTAACTTTTGTTTTGATACTTAAATTTATATATATTTTTTATAATGTGAAAAGTACATTTTAATAACATTAATTGTTACCTTTTTTCAAAATTAAAATCTAGATTTAAACATGACCACCATTAAGAGACCACCTCTCGAAGCGACCAATTTTTATTGGAACGGAACGTGGTCGCTTTAAGGAGGTTTTATTGTATATATATATATATACATGGATGCCTTAAAAACACTTCTCGTGCTTCCTAAACCGATCAGCATTACGACAGAGTACATATACTTTCCATGTTTCAAAAAGGACAGTTTAATTTTAATCTTGTTTGCGGAATCAGAAGTAGTCAAAATTGGTAGCCAAACAGATAACTTTTTTCAACGTCTGCACATCAATATATTTTTCTTCTTCGTTTTTCTTATAAAATCACTTGATGTATACACAGATCATTGGAAGAAAATTTTATATGCTCTTGACAGGTAAATGATTAATAAAGGCTTGCAAATATTATATCGATTCTTATATCAAAATGCGAAGTTTATTTTCGATTTTAAAATTATCGATTAGTGTACCAATATCCTGAATCTATTTTGGTTCAAGAATTCTTTTGTAAAACAACCCACACAATTAAGCAAGAAAAACTTGTTAAAAGGTATTTTGGGTTGTGGGTATTGTTGTACATAAATAAGTAACCAGCGGGGAACACCGATCTACGTCCGGTTAAAATTAGCTTTCCGTTCAGCTCGATATAACAATAAATTCTAGCTGTACTATTGCTATAAAGTATTTTATTTTATAACAGTATTATTTACAGAAACAATCAATATTAAAAGTATGTACATATTTCCAAATTTTACATTACTTACATATTTACAATAAAAGGGCATCCTTCCAAACTACATTTTTAGTTGGTCTCTGAATGGTTGAATCATGTGTCTGGACTCTCGTTGAGAATTTCTAGAAAATTCCCTCTGATTCTAAATGCCAATTTTTTCACCAAATGTTGCAAAAATTTTGCCAAATTTGGCGACATTCTTTCATTGGGCGCCAAGCATGGCTTTCAGAATTGGTAATCTTGAAAGTCCATTTTATCGCCAATATTTTGCCAAATACTTAACTTTGCGACTTCGTTTACTGCTAACTGTTCAACAACTTAATATCTCTTTCAACCTTCATTCCTATTAAAATGCATTGATCCTGTGACCACAAAAACGATCCACTAATCGAATTTTCTCAAACATGTGACCTAACCCAATGGTCTTCTCCTACCCCAAAACGGTCGGGTGTAAAATTTAGTCGAAATCGCTAGAACCGTTTCTAGATAAAATTTTCACATGCACACACACACACGTATACACAAGATTTGTTCGCATTATAATATATGATATACAGAGAATATCTGACATTTAAAATGAAAATATTATTATTATTATTATTATTATTTTCTTTACTTTCTTTTAAACCTATGCTATTTCATATAATTATCATCCTGGAGTATTTTGAAGTATAGAATAGTTATTTTATAGAAAAAAAAATTATATTGAAATAAATTTATAACTTAAAAACGTATTGGTATATTGAGATAAAATTATCTTCTAAAGTAAGCAGCATGGTAAATATATTTTTCACGTTTGGATAGCGTTATTTTAATTTTAGATTTGCTTGTGGGTACAAAAATAATCTAGATTTAGCGAAGTTGTTCCAAAAAGTTAAATATTATTGCACTGAGTATATGCAAATATTTTTCTTCGGCTCTTATAAAACCACTCGAGGTCGTTATTTGTATATTAAGTTCGTTAGAAAATAAAAGTAAAAATAGTTTTCTTTTAAACACCATTTTATAAACATTCAATGTTTATCATAAAACCATGTCTGATTTCATAACTGTAATTCCTGTTGTTCCGAAGTTTTTTTTTTTACAGTACGTTAATTTGCTCTAGGTCAAATGAAGAAAATCAACTTTTTTTTGTACGCTTGTAAATATACATTAGCGAAATAGTGATTTTTTTTTTAATATAAAGATATTTTTTTACCGTTTTTTCAAGATGTGGCAATTACAAGAAAGAACAAGTCGGAACTTGTACGTCAAAAGTGGCAAATGAGGTGCGTTAACACTATAACTAGTTTTATAGATATTCAAATCTCAGTACATTAGCTGCTGCAGTCCTATGCAAAAATGCATGATTACAAAAATTGTTACGATTATATATATTAAATTCAGTAATACGGAAACAACAGGACTCCATCTTAAATAGGACGTAATCATCATGGCAACTAGAATCATTACCTACCATGGGACAGCATTGAATTAATTACATGTGATAGGATTTAATAGAATAATCACAATAGCAACATAGAATAATTACCTATCATCTGGGATATAATTGAATTAATTACGTACGATATCATTTAATAGAATGAAGAAAACTTTTATTAATATATTTTTAAGTTTTCATTCGATTTTTATAAAATTTGAAATGACTGGACAAAACTCTGCAACGATTATATATATTAAATTTCAAGGCATTCGGTTGGGTAGTTTTTGCATTGTTATATGCGGACAGACGGACCAGACGGCGACTATAGATGCTACGTATTTATAGAATTACGAACGCTCCTAAAAAGCATCGTTTAAACTATCTATTCACGACTTCCAAGTTATTTTCTCGATGTATAATCAAAATTTAATTACTAATTAAAATAATAAATGACAAAAGCGTTTATTTAAAAAAAAATATTAAACTGTATATTTTTTTATTTACATTTTATTTTCGAATTCTTAATGTTTAAAATATCTTATTGTTGCAGTTTCACAGCTAATTGGCACATTTTAGTAAACGTGTTTTGGGCACATGAACTTCGTTGTTGCTGTAAGACGCATACAGTTGTAACATTAAAGAACATTTGGCGATTTATCACCTGCGGCTGGTTAGCGGAAAAATGTTTCAAAACGAATTCATATAATTAATTTCCGAAAACATTAAAATGCTGTGTCATTGCAAAACCGCCTGTATACGTAATTTGTATAATTCAACATATCAGGAAGTGAGTGAAAAATCAGTTACAAAATTCCATCTTTACATACATGAACCAAGTGAAATTAAAGAGTGTAAAAAGAAAGGTTCAATTATTGGGCTAATTTATTCAATCAATATTCAATTATTAGGCTACTATATTGGACTGAAAGACTGAAATCGGATTCCTTTACTAACGTGAAAAAATCGCCGCAAAACGCAAGAAAAACCATAAAAATCGCATAAAAAATTAAATTAAAAAATCTGATAAAAAATAAAGAAAACTGGTTTCGAGGGCATACATACAGGTATCTTCTTACCAAAGCTTTGAGCTCTGTGAGCAAGATTTTCTTCAGAAACACAGACACACACACACACACACACACTTATATTCTTATTATTATAGGTTAGATAGAATTGTAAAAAGGGTCATGAGCTCTAAAAAGGGGGCAAAAATTTAACTGTGTGCTACACAAATTAATAGAGGAAAAGGTTCAAATACCGGCTACCAATTTTGTTTTCAGTTTAGATCATGCAGTTTTTAAAATTAGTAAAAGAAAAAGTGACAGCAGGGTACCTTGACATGTTTTACACTTATTTAGAGGAGAAAAAATCGGTTTAAAAAGCTTTTTCTGTTTATAAAAAGAAAAATTCCGAAAGTCTTCAAATCTTGAGTTTTGAAGATGGGGTCTAAATACCGGCTACCCAAGTTTTTTTCCAAAAGATCACACAAATAGAGCTAATGACAATTATTAATCAATTAGAATATTATTTTAATAAATGTTATTGATTAATAACATGTCTTATAGTAATACATGGAAATTAATCCAGAGAGAAACATTCGCCTTGTATACAATATTTCAAATGAAAATCAAATTTCAAAGTAATTGCTTAAGAGGTGCAAAGGCCAACATAGTGAAAAAGATTCCATCCCGGGACTCGAACTCGGGCCATCAGTATAGCACACTGACGTTCTACCGACTAAACAACATGGAACGATACCCAGCCTGGAAAATTTCTCACTATTATATGTTGGCAAGGCTGCAAACGCAGCACAAGATGGAATATTTATCGTGAGCCACCGACCTGGGGAAAACACGAAGTTTAATTAAATCCAGCATCGATAGAAACTATAGTAATACATGGAAATTAATCTAGAGAGAAACATTCGCCTTGCATACAATATTTCAAATGAAAATCAAATTTCAAAGTAATTGCTTAAGAGGCGCAAAGGCTGGATTAATTTCCATGTATTACTATAGTTTCTATCGTCTGGATTTAATTAAACTTCGTGTTTGCCCCAGATCGGTGGCTCACGATAAATATTCCATCTTGTGCTGCGTTTGCAGCCTTGCCAACATATAATAGTGAGAAATTTTCCTGGCTGAGTATCGTTCCATGTGGTTTAGTCGGTAGAACGTCAGTGCACTATACTGATGGCCCGGGTTCGAGTCCCGGCATGGAATCTTTTTCACTATGTTGGCATTTGCGCCTATTAAGCAATTACTTTGAAATTTGATTTTCATTTGAAATATTGTATGCAAGGCGAATGTTTCTTTCTGGATTAATTTCCATGTATTGCTATAGTTTCTATCGATGCTGGATTTAATTAAACTTCGTGTTTGCCCCAGGTCGGTGGCTCACGATAAATATTCCATCTTGTGCTGCGTTTGCAGCCTTGCCAACATATAATAGTGAGAAATTTTCCAATCTGGGTATCGTTCCATGTGATTTAGTCGGTAGAACGTCAGTGCGCTATACTGATGGCCCGGGTTCGAGTCCCGACATGGAATCTTTTTCACTATGTTGGCCTTTTCGCCTCTTAAGCAATTACTTTGAAATTTGATTTTCATTTGAAACATTTCTTATGCACAGAAAAAATGCGTAATTATTAATAAACAAGCATTTTTGTCAAATTTATAAAATTCTTAACGACTATCTCTCACAGTCTTCTTTCCGTCATGTTTCTAATTTTGTTTTTAACGCGTAAAAAAAAAAGTTTGCTGATTGAAATGAGAAATATTTTATCTGAAAAAAAATCACACACATAATATCACTCTCTGCGTCGGTCCTGTAGCTATAGGCCCACATATCACATTCTTAACTTTGAACCCAGAATCCTCTCCCCCACTCTTGACCGCAGAGAAGGCATTCTTGCAGAAGACACAAATTTCATCATTTTCCTTTGTTGGATATCTTCCTCTTTCACTTTTTAACAATCCAATTTCTGCCCCTTTCACCTGCTTTCCTCCATCATTTTTCTTATTTCCCTTCCCATTTGTTGCAAGCAATTTTGGAATGTCCAACAGCGCTTTTTTGTGAAGTGATCCGGTAACCAATATCGCTCCTGAAGAATTACGGCCACGGTTGCTTTTTTTCATATTGCGAAATGGTAGTGGAATTACTTTTGAACCATTTAAATTATTTTATTAACTGTGGAACAATTTAAATTATCTTTTTCCTCTCTTTCAACCAGAGCAACCGAGAAAGGTCCCGGTATTTAGACCTCACTAGGTAGCCGGTATTCGGACCACTGCTATGTTTAAGTTAAAACCGGTATTACTCATTCATATAATAAAATACCAATAACGTGCTCGCGGCAATTGAGAGCTAAATATGTCTAAAATATAACATACTTATCAATTCAATCCAGTATACGGTCAGTATATTTAAAAAGAATGAGAAACATATATCTGAAAAACTTTTCATGTTCCAGATTACGTCTTTTGGACACTTTTGCATTTGTTGTTTGTAAATGAAACAGACTTTAGCGACGTACTTCTCGTAACTTTCTTCTGTCAATTAAAGTTACAAATTCTGCCTATTGCCGCTAGGCTGTGCTGCGCTCAGTTCTCAGAACACCTAGTAGCCGGTATTTGGACCCTAGCCGGTATTTGGACCTTTTCCTCTATCTATTAGTACATTATGCATATGCTAATATATTTTCATATTTATGGAACATTGATACTGTAAAAAAAGTTATATTGCTAAAATATTTTGACGAAATAATATTTCATTGATGATAAAGCTTAGCATCATTTGTAATATTGACGTAAAAGTTTGAGATCTATAGGGGTCAATCCATTTCAAGTGGTCCAGAAAATCATCAATTCGTTGCTTGACCATTTTTAAAAAATCTGAAATTTTTTGTACAACAACCCTAACATGATGGAAGTTCAAAATGACTATTATTTTAATTTTATTAATTTTTGTTTGTGCATGGCGGCCATCTTTGTTTCACCGTCTGCAGCAATTTTCTCACAAGAAGTGTTTACGGAATTGCACATAATTCATCGTTTATTTATCCAATTCAACTGCGGATTAAAGCAATTTGTACAGAATACATTGGGCTAAAAATTTGGTAATGGAGTAGAATCCGAAACTAACTGCTTATTGGTAAAATTTAAGCATAAAGTTTCAGTTTTTTTCCAAAATTTGTCCGTTTACAAGAGGAAAATTTTCTAGCAAGGAATACTGTCAACATGACATAATTTTTTTTTCAAATAGGCCGAAAGTACTTGTACTCACACGCCGAGTTCCAGATCTGGTACTTGCTTTCTCTTCGATAAAAAAATCCCAAATTTTTCAAAAATGTCAAAAATCGCACTTTTCAGGCTTTGATATCTCTGGTGGGGCACGAGATAAAAATCTGAATTTTTTTTTATAAGAGTATTGTATGGTAGTGTTATGCACAAGAAATTTCAGGATGGAGATTTGACTACAAGCTGAGATATGGCAAGGGCAACATGTTAAAACAATACTGCCAAACTATTGTTTTGTTGTAGTCACAGCTAAGTATTTATCTCAGAGTGTCATTTAAATTAATGTTTTTGGTTATCTTTAAATAATAGTAACAGAAAATAAAGCCCTTTGCAAAGCTTAGCAATATTTAAAAAAATTAATTTAAAAAATAATTATGCCTAAGGCCATAGATTTTGTATGGTTTCAGTAATTTTTGTTGCAAGTAATTTTAGTAACTAAAAGAAATCTCAGCACTTTTACATAAAGAAAAAATATTTTTATACAAGACCTGAGACAAAAACAACATAGGGAAAAAGAAAAGCTGTTAATGTTGTCCTACTTGTTGAGACATGATCAAACGTGTCAAAACACATTCTTGCTTGTTGGTTCAAAAACCACAATTTTGATCTTTCTCAAAATCTTATTTGTAGGAACCAAGTCGTGTCATCTCTTGATAACTTGATTGAAGATCTTGGCCCTGCTGGCTCATAGAAATATACTTTGAAATCACTATGTACAAGTTTCAATTCATTAATAATTCCTAGCTTAGTTCTTATGCAAAAATGTGATTTTTCTGCAGTATAAATTTTGAAAAGGCTTTGGGTATCTTTACTTTCTGAAAATTACTTGAGGCTGATGCATGGTAACATCACATAATGTTTCATTTACAGGAACATACTTATGGTAGGAACAAATTTCAGGGACTGGCAAGAAGCATTAAAATTGTGGTTTTTAAACCAAGAAGCAGGAATGTGTTTTGACACGTTTGATCATGTCTCAACAAGTATGCCAACATTAACAGCTTTTCTCTTTCCCTATTCTGTTTTTGTATCAGGTCTTGTATATATATATATATATATTTATGTAAAAGTTCTGAGGTTTCTTTTAGTTACTAAATTTACAACAAAAATTACTGAAACCATACAAAATGTAGGCCTTAAGCAAAATTACTTTTTAAATTAATTGCAAAATGCGTTATTTTCTGTTACTATTATTAAAAGATAATCTAAAAAATAAATTTAAATGATACTCTGAGATAAATACTTAGCTGTGACTAGAACAAAACAATAGTTTGGCAGTATTGTTTTGACATGTTGCCCTTGCCATATCTGAGCTTGTAGTCAAATCTCCATCCTGAAAGTTCTTGTGCATAACACTACTATATAATACTCTTATTAAAAAAAAATTCAGATTTTTATCTCGTGCCCCACCAGAGATATCAAAGCCAGAAAAGTGCGATTTTTAACATTTTTGAAAAATTTGGGATTTTTTTTAGCGAAGAGAAAGCAAGTCCCAGATCTGGAACTCGGCGTGCGAGTACAAGTACTTTTGGCCTATTTTTTAAAAAAAATATGTTATGTGAACAGCATTCCTTACTAGAAAAATTTCCTCTTGTAAACGGACAAATTTTGAAAAAAAAAACTGAAACTTTATGCTTAAATTTTACCAATAAGCAGTTAGTTTCGGAATCTACTCCATTACAAAATTTTTAGCCCAATGTATTCTGTACAAATTGCTTTAATCCGCAGTTGAATTGGATAAATAAACGATGGATTATTTACAATTCCGTAAACCCTTCTTGTGAGAAAATTGCTGCAGACGATGAAACAAAGATGGCCGCCATGCATAAACAAAAATTAATAAAATTAAAATAACACTCATTTTGAACTTCCATCATGTTAGGGTTGTTGTACAAAAAATTTCAGATTTTTTAAAAATGGTCGAGCAACCAGTGCTGTACCACTTGAAATGAATTGACCCATTGATATATCTAGAACACTCGAATTGCTTTAAAATCTTTAAACCATTCAAGAGATACAACTAATTGCAATAACTAACGAGCATGGCAACTATTTCTAAGAACTTTCAAGTGATTTTAGGAGTGCTTTTCTAAAAATCGTTATCACAGGCTGTTGGAACGTATTCACACAAGTATCGAAAACTTTAGCATAGTTTCACATAGTAGTTAAATCATCTAGCTCAGTTTAAGTAAACATGGCTGAAAATGTTAAGTAAGTATTTAAAATTCGTTTATGATATACAGAGTATATGAGGATATTTTTGCAATTTTGGCACTCAATAAAAATTTGGAAGGAGTATGGTAGAAAAGTTATGTTGCTTTTGTATCTAATATACAAATTAATTCTAACTAAATCTAAATTAATCCCATTTATATTATAAAGCAAATACATGTCCGTGAGTAATGCCGACGTCATATTGACGGTGTCAACACCTGACCAGTAAATTTTGCTATTACGATAATATTTTTCACTCTAAACATCGCACAATTTCAATTTTTACACTGTCCAATAGGTAGAAAAAGTTTTTTTTAAAAATCCAATTCGTTTGAAAACTGCATCTCGACGTATAGATTTTTATGGTTCTTAAAATCAGTTTTAAGCATGATTTATTAAAAATCTATCTATGTCGCGTTCACTTTGATTACGAAAGATTAGCCCGTTTGCACTTAAAACATATGAATAGTTCCGCATTTGTTTCTGGTTAATATTACACAACTAAATTAAAATTATCAATAAATAAATAAAATAATATAAATTAAAAACGTACAGACATGTAGTTAAGCGTCACTGAAATTATTAGAATCAAAACGTCTGCTGTAAGCGATCTTTAGTGATTAATTCAACTATTAACTCCTGGCATACGGCTAACAGAGAAGTATCGCATTTAAAGAATTCCAATAAACTTCATCTTTAAGTGTACCCAAGTGACGTATATCAATTTCAATATATTTTCAATAGTGTAACATCATTAAAATACATTTCAAACGATTTTCCCCAAACGATTATAATGAAATGCCAATCTTTTGAGTGCTTCTGTAAACGAACTATGAATGTTACACACTTCACTTTCAATGTCGAACATGCCATGGCAAACCTCAATAACACATATAAATCACATGGCGATTTGACTATATTTTCGCGAGTTAGAGCACGGACAGACGGACAGATAAACGGAATTCATAACCACTTTTCAGCTATGTTGAAAAATGTTAAAAATGACGTAAACGCCGTAACCTTCGTGAACGATGCATTTAAGAATTTCGACTTTTAAACATGAAACCCCCTGACGTTTCTTCCGTAAATTACGGTAAGTAATAAATTTCCATACAAAAATAAGAGAATTTAAGTGTGTTATTATTATATCCGAAATCATTATAATCGCAGATCTGTTTTTACCTTTTTTAATATACAAGGGGATATACCGGAGCTTCCCGGGATACAGAATATCGGTGAAAACAATTTTTTAAAAATGGATAACTCTAACACATATTTTAAATTTAATATGTTTTTTTAGAATGTCCACTAACAATACCAAAAATCACATTTATTTCAAAAATAGCAATCATGCTTTAAATAAAGTTTTGAAATTTATTAAAAGTGATACTTTCGTACTGGTTTTGCACCAGGAGTTAACAACCGAAGAAATCGCCAAAGATCGCTATTTACAATCAATTTTTTTTAAATTCTTGTCATTTCAGTAGTTTAACCCTCTCACTGCGGAACCCGAGATTTTCTCGGGGATACATTTTTCCGTCTAATTAACTCTCCATGATTATTCCCACCAGTTATTTTTTTTTATTGTAAATTTTGCCTTATTTAATCGGAGCATTTTCCCGATTAAATTAGACAAAAATTTTTTATTTTGAAAAACCGGTGACAAAAGAATAAAAATTCTTAAATACACAACTTTTTGAAGCTATTTTGATAAAACAATTACGCAGCGACAGGGTTAAGTGCATAGTTTAATTACATGTCTTAAATTCGTCTTTTTACGAATTATATATATATATATATATATATATATATATTATTGAATGTTTTAATTTCGTTATGAAATATACGCTCGAAACAAATGCTAAGCTATTTATATTAATTTAAATGCAAACGGATTTCTTCTTCGTAATCTACTGTACGCGACAGCGATAGACTTAAAAAAATTCATGCTTAATTATTCTAAAACCATAAAAATTAAGTAAATGGCGATACATTTTTCAAACAAATTGCGCTACAGTTTCTAAGAAATTTCTTTTGAAAGTATTTTTTTTTTCCCGCTATTCGACGGTGTAAAAATTTCAAACGCACGATGTTAAAGAAATTTAATTTAATTTAATCGTCTGGTGTTGCTGCCGTAAAAATGACGACAACGTTACGCACGGACACGTTTTGTCCTTTATAATATAGATAATTATTTTAGCGCAATCTTTAGTAAGATAATTCTTAATTTTCTGGTGAGCGCTATGACATATAGAATATATATGTTCTTATAAATATTATACAATGGATCTGAAAGATATTTATTATCAAGATACTCTGAAACATGAGATATTTTCCATTACCGCTTCTTTTCTTTTCTTGAAAAGGTAACACTGTGGCGGGATAGCGTGGGAGAAAAGTCATTTCTCACCTTGTAATCCATATCTACTGTAGATATAAGAAGAATGAAAAATCACGCATTTGGCACAGATTATGAAACACTTTCCACTAACATAATGTTATTAAGAAATTTTATTTTTTCATACAATGGAATAAGATATGTATATAGGCAACTTAAATAAAATGCATTGCAAACGAATTTTCCCCATAGCCATAATGTAATGGAATTCTTTTATGTGCCCCTGTAAAAAAACTACACTACTGTGCAAAACTTAAGCAACGAACACAAAATGTTAATTTCTAAACACGTGAGTACTCAAAAAAAAATTCTATAAACAGCAAGTGTAAAAAATAGGTGTTATCCTAACAGCACAGCGAGTCTATAGATAGTCTCCATGACCTCACAAAAAGTCACAAGTCTCACAGTCACTACAATGAACTGAAATGTCTTTCATTCGTCTCATTCTTAACCTCATTTGATCACTCCACCGAGAAGTCACCATGACTACTGCTTTGTGACAAGTCACCAGATGACTTTACAATGAAGTCACCTTGTGACCCCCATGTGAATGTCATTTGGGGACTCCATTGTAAAATCATCACGATAGCTGTTTTGTGACGAGTTCACAATTGATGGAAAATGAAATCATCTGGTGACTTTTTACAAAGGAGCGCAATGGTGACTTCACAGTAAAGTCTCGGACCACAAAACAATAGTCACAGTGACTTCTCAGTAGAGTCACCCTATGACGATCATTTTAGAGTAATAATGAGACGAATAAAATATCCCAAATTTTGTTTATCCGTAGAGACTGTGATATATGTGAAAATTCCACCATGTGTAAAATGAAGGAAATGTCACATCAACTATGTGTGTTTCAGATGTAACACCTATTTGATACACCTGATGTTTATATCATTTACTTTAGAGTATTCACATGATTGAAAATTAGCATTTTATGCTTGTTGCTTAAGTTTTGCACATCAGTGTATAAATGTACACTTCATTTTCAATAGCGAACTTATTACCAAATAATAATTACAGGTCATTTCGAGTATATTTACTTGAGTTAGAGCGCAGACAGACAGACCGCATTCATTAACATTTTTTAATATATGTTGAAAAGTGTTAAAAACTGTAGATATAAAAGCACCGCCTTTGTAGCGGACACGAAGGCGATTTTTTTATTGGCGCTGTTAGAAAAATTAGTATGTCTAAATTTCATACGGAAAAACAAAGTTATAGAAAACTTGAAACATAAATTGTAATGACATCATTTATGTTTTAAGATATTTATTAACTTCATATACAACAACTATACTAATATTATAAAGAGGTAAAATTTGTGTGTTTATTTGTAGGGGGTAATCTCTGTAACTTCCGAACCGATTTCAAAAGTAATGGTAGCAAATTGATGATGACAGTCCCTGTTCCAACATAAGCTATAGTTTATGTCGATGCCAGCAGAGCTAAGGGGGTGAAGGAGCAAAAAACGCTCTAAAAATGCGATTTTTGTGTTACTTAGGGGGGCTAGAAACTTGAATTTTAGCATGGTAGTTACTTATACGATATAAATGCTCTCTAAGAACAGTTTCTAAAAAATCGAAATGTAAAAGGGTAGAAAATGCGCGAAAAGCATTCTAAAAACGTTCTATATTACGATTTCTATGCAATCTCAGGAAATACCCAACCGATTTCAAAAATAATGGTTGCAAATTGATGGTAGCCGTCTTTGCTCCAACATAGGCTATATTTATGTCGATGTCACTCCACATGGTGGTTGCAGGAGCAAAAAACGTTCTAAATTTCGATTTTTGTGATACTGAAGGAGTTAGAAATTTGGAGTAGTAGTTAATTATAAGATGTTAATTATCTCCAAGAACAGCTTCCATCCTCCTTCTAAATTTCGAATTTTTTAGAAATGCGCAAAAAAAACGTTCTAAATTACGATTTCTATGCAATCTCAGAAAATACCAAATAGATTTCAAAAGTTATGCTTGCTAAATTGATGGTGTCAGTCCTTGCTCCAATGTAGGCTATATTTTATGGCGGTGCCACATTCCACCTGGGTGTTGCAGGAGCGTAAGATGTAAATGTTCACACATAAGTTGAAATGTTCTGTAAGAACAGTTAAAAAAAAAATCGAAATTTAAAAGGGACGAAAATGTACGAAAAGCGTTCAAAAAACGATCTAACTTACGATTTTTATACACTTCTCAACGATAGAAAGATGAGATTTGGCGGGTAGATACTTATAAGACATAAATGCTCACTAAAAACAGTTTCTAAAAATTTCGGAATTTAAAAGGGTGAAATGAGCGAAAAGCGTTCTAAAAATGGTCTAATTTATGAAGATTTTTATGAAGTCTCATGAAGTATCAAAATGATTTCAAAACCAATGGTTGCAAATTGATTGTGACACTCCCTGCTTCAACATAGGCTACATTTTATGGCGGTACCACTACCACCAGGGGGTTGCAGGAGCAAAAAAATGATCTAAACTGCGATTTTTGAGGAACTGAGGGGCTAGAAATTTGAAATTTGGCATGGAGGTTACTTATAAGATATAATTGCTCTCTAAGAATAGTCGAAAAAAATTTCGAAATTTAAAAGACATAAAAATGTGCGAAAAGACTAAAAATGCACTAAATTGCGATTTCTATGCAATTGTTAATGATAGAAACTAGACATTTGGCGGAGGTATTTATAAGATATAAATGCTTTCTAAAAACAGTTTCTGAATAATTCCGAATTTAAAAGGGTGTAATGAGCGAAATGCGTTCTAAAAACTTCTAAATTACGTATTCTATGGTATCTCAGGAGATACCCAACCAATTTGAAATGTAATGGTGGCAGATTGATGATGACAGTCTCTGCTCCAACACTGCTATTTTTTGTCGGTGCCATTATTAAAAGAGGGATGTAGGGGCAAAAAACATTCTAAAATTGTAATTTTTGTGACATTGGAGGTGCCAGAAACATTAAATTTAGCATGGTAGTCGCTTATGAGATGTGTCTAAGAACTGTATGTAAAGAATTCAAAAATTGAAAAGGTGAAATGAGCGCAAGGCGTTCCAAAATCTTTCTAAATTTCGATTTTTTTTGGAATTGTTAAAGATAGAAACTTGGAATTTCGTATGGAAGTTACTTCTGTGACGTAAATGCTCTCTAGGAACAGTTAAAAAAATCGAAATTTAAAATGTTGAAATAAGCTAAAAGCATTATAAAAATATTCTTAATTACGATATTTATTAAATTGTTAAAGATAGAAACTTAAAATTTGACATGATAGACGTAGATAATAGTAAGAAAATATTTATGTTTAACACATATTAATGACTCCTCGTAAACTTAAAGATCGTATTAAAGAACATTTGAGAGATTTGAAGTACAAACCGGCCAATAAGAACCCTGTCAAGACTTAACCGGAAGCAGAGTATAAAAGTTTATTTCGAAGGTACAAAAATATATGCTCCTTAAAGAATTATCATCATTTAATTACCCGTGAATCAATAGAAATTATTACGAAAAAAAAATACTGTTTGTAATGACGTTTTATCCTACAACATAACCAGAATTTTTTTCAGTTTGTTTAAAGAATCATAAAACACGTAAAATTCCACTTCCCTCTAAATCCATATTTTTATTTTCCCAATGTTTTCCGGATCTAAAAATTGACTTTCACTTTCACCCCTTTCGACACCAACTACGTGAAATTAGAAAATAAGACGCTAATAACAGTATTTTTGTATTCTCGGACGAGGGCTATGCATATAGTTGAAAGTATTAAGAAGTATTAAAGTAATTTGACACCTTTTTAAATATTTTGCCATCTTTTAAGTAATTTGCACATAGTGTAATGTTAAGTTTAACTTTTTAAAGATGAATTTAACATTCTATTTATTTATTTGCTAATGAATTATTTAGCATTGTCAACACAATTATTTCACAATGAATAATTTTCCATTGTAAAACACTATAGAAGACGGAAAAGAAATGAAAATTATTATACTTTAAACTGCGTTTTTATAAACCTTTTTATATTAATTGATTTTTCAGTTTTGTCATTTCAAGGTCCATAGCTTCAGAAACATTACATGATATTATGTATTTGCTACTTTAATAATTCATGACAAATCTAAAAATATTTATTAATTTCAAACCGTAGAGATTGACATACTGGAACTTTTCAGTTACAACTCCATTTACATTTTCAGAAATGCTGGAGAGATAGTGTCTGAGGCAGGATTATTTCACACCCTACAATCTATCCTTACCATAGATATAAAAACTCCAGATAGGTAGGCGCGGTCTTTCGCAGATTTTTCTGATGTCTCCAATCTGAATTGTTTAGCACATTCAACAAAATTATCACGCGCAATAAATAGTTTTTAAATATAAAGCATTATATAGGACTGGAACTCTCTCTATATATATTAAAAAAAACTTTCAAATGCAGTTTTATAAACCCTTGCTACAGTCCCGATTATCCGAGTTAATATGGAGCAAGCTCATCTCGGATAAGCAAAAAACTGGGATATATCGGAATTATACAAATCGTCACCAACTAAGGAGATGAAATATAAATTTTCACTTAATTCATTATTTTTATGCTACTAGCAACATTTCTTGGACGTACATTTCCGTTACTTTAAAAACAAAAAACGGAGAATGAAATTGTTTGTTTGAAAACCCTTTGATAGTTTTTTGTTTGTTGAATGTCAATTTTGCTTCTTTTTTTTCTGCTGCAGTATTATGCTATTGCATAGCTACCAATTTCTAAGATTTTTCCTTACCACTAAAATTTACCATTAAGTTTAGCCTAATTCAATCGCCGAAATCTAACAATTGTCAACGATTAACTAGGCCAAATATTTGTATTAAATTTAGAAGTAACAAAATCGTACAAATTGGCAGCTATGTGGTTCTATTAGTGTTATGAAAATTAAAGATGTAGTATCTTCTTTCTGCTCAAAGTATTAAATAGATTTTTACAATCGAACTTATATCTGTGGAATGGATCATTTTCTTCTGATGATCTGATGACTTCCATAATTATGAAACAACTATTATAAATGAAGTGTTTGGTGAAGATGAAAGAGCAGTCGTAAAAAGTAAGAACTTTGATTTTCTGGTCAGAATGGGGAAAAATGCCCATAATAAAATTATGGCCATTTTTTCCCCATTCTGATTAGAAAATCAGCTCTAACTTTTTACGGCTGCTCTTTCATCTTCACCTAACACTTCATTTATAATGGCTATTTCATAATAATGGAAGCCATTCGTCTACCAGAAGAAAATAACTGGGTTAAACCGGAAACTCGATTAAGCGGGACTCGGATAATCGGGACTCTACTGTATTATTTTTTTTTATCAATTGATTTTTCAGTTTAGTAATTTCACGTTCCTCGAAATAATGGATCACGCTCAATTTATTTCTGAAACTTTATGAGGTATTGTGGATCAGTACTTTTAATAATTCATAATGATTCTAAAGATATTTATTAATTTTACACTCTAGATATTGAAATACTGGAAGTCGCCCGTTACAATTCCGTTTCGATTCTTAGAAACGTTACTCAGTGGAGCGGTAGTGTCTACGGCAGAATAATTTCTCACTCTGTAATCCATCCCTACTGTAGAATAACAACTCCGTACACTGTAAAAAATGGCAGATGTTTCTTAATCTACAAAAACGTACTATAATCAAGGACGAAAATGTACAGTAACCTCTAGCAAGTCACCGAAGATTCCAAAAAGCGTTCCTTTACCTTCAAAAACCTCAGAAAACTATTTATTTTCGAAATTTAAAGAAGAATTTATAAGAATAAATTTTTATTAGCTGCCCGTCATTTTCGGAAACGTTTCTGAGTAGCTTTTTACACTGCAATAATCAATTTTTTCAAATCAGAATATCACTTTTTTGGATGCTATCCATTCTCAGGTGAATATTTTGATATTCAGAAAACATGTTTAACAGACAAACATACAACATTAACATTCACATGAAAATTAACATTATTTTGTTACAATTGCATGCACCAGCGAAACAGCACCGAAAACTGGCGATATGAAGCAATTAAAATAATAAAACTTAGTAAAAAAATCCCCGTAAAATAAAAACAATGCATAGGACGCGTTTCGAGCTAAAAATATAACAGCTCGTCATCAGCTACAGTAAACACGTGTCCGTAAGTGGACAAGGTCAAAAATGAACTCAATTTTCAATTTTCAACTTCAAACTTCATTTTTGACCTTCTCCGCTTACGGACACGTGTTTACTGTAGCTGATGACGAGCTGTTATATTTTTAGCTCGTAACGCGTCCTATGCATTGTTTTTATTTTATGGTGATTTTTTACAAAGTTTTATTATTTTAATTACATGCACCAATTCAGTTGTGCAGCCGATAATGTGTACTGGAGAATGGATTGAAACCGAAAAAGAAATTTTCCGGGTACTGAGAATTGATTAATGCATTGTAAAAGTGACTAAGAAACGTTTCCGAAAATGACGGACAGCTAATAAAAATTAATTTTTGTAAATTCTTTAAATTTCGAAAATAAATGGTTTTCTGAGGTTTCTAAAGATAAAGAAACACTTTTTGGAATCTTGGGTGATTCGGAACAGGTTATTATATATTTGCGTTCATGATTATTGTACATTTTTGTAGATTAAGAAACATCTGTCATTTTTCACAGTGTATAAGAAAGAACCGTCTTTGAAGTGTAAAAGAAACCAAGCTTATCTGATGCCTGATTGTACAGTCTGAATTATTTAGATTTGTCAACACAATTTTTTCACGCAAAGAATAATTTTCCAATATAAAACATTATAGAAGACTAGTAAGAAATTAAATACTTTAAATTTTATTTTTATAAACTATTGCTGTGTTATTTTTAATAGTAATTCAGTTTTCGATTTAAAAATTTCTCTCCTTCAAATAATAGACCATGCTCTATAACTTGTGCAACTTTATGAGGTATTATGGATCTGCTCCTTTAATAATTAAAGAAATTAAATACTTTAAATTTCATTTTTATAAACTATTGCTGTGTTATTTTTAACAGTAATTCAGTTTTCGATTTAAAAATGTCTCTCCTTCAAATAATGGATCATGCTCTATAACTTGTGAAATTTCATGAGGTATTACGGATCTGTTCTTTTAATAATTCACAATAAATCTAAAAATATATTTATTCATTTCACACGGTAGAGATTGAAATACTGGAAATCTCCCGTTACAGCTCTGCTTCTATTCTTAGAAATGTTACACAATGGAGAGATACCGTCAAAAGCAAGACCATTTCTCACCCTGTAATCTATCCCTACTAGAATAAAAACTCCGTATGACAAAGCACCGTCTTTGAAGTGTAGAAGAAACCAAGCTTATCTGGTGCCTGATCAGTCTGAATTATTTAGGTTTGTCAACACAATTATTTCACGCAAAAAATAATTTCCCAATGTAAAACATTATAGAAGACTAGTAAGAAATTAAATACTTTAAATTTCATTTTTAAAAACTATTGCTGTATTATTTTTAATAGTAATTCATTTTTGGATTTAGAAATTTTTTTCCTTCAAATAATGGATCATGCTGTATAACTTGTGAAAGTGCACTGCAAATAGAGGCGTCTTAAATTAAGACACATATGTGACTGAAAAGGTATTTCAGACACTTAAGTATCTGAATCTGAAAATTCAGTCATGATAGATGTCTTAATTTAAAACATATAAGTGTCTTACTATGATCATGGTGTAAACGAACTGAGAAAGGTGTCTTAAAAATCTGCAAGTGTCTACTTTTAAGACACTTTGTAACTCCGTTCCGCATTAACCACCAGGCGGCACTCTAGTTGCGCATGCGTTTTAGATGCCTTTCGTTCGAATTGGATGTTCGTTTGTAATTCAAACTGAGCGTTTGTTTTATCTACGCGTACATTTTAACTAATAATTTATTTTGACTTGATTCGGTTTTCTCGGAATGTGAAGTTCCAGGATTTAATCCGTATCGACATAGTGATATTCCATATTAATGGAAGGTGTCAAGCAATAACAATAATATAGTGTTCTTCGTCTCGTCAAAGCAGGTAAAGAGAACTGTTGTCTGGCGGGCTATGTTTTTAGGATGGAAATATTCCATTCTTTAAACAGAGCTAGCCGGATGTGCAAAGGGATTTTTTTTTAAATATCAAAATGTGCTAACTCACGGATACTAACGTAGCCTCCAATCCGGACGTCGCCTGGGTGGAAGTGATTTTGGAATAACCACACCTTTTTCCAGGTAAGTGGACCCTTCACTATGTATTGAAAACTCTCTGCGAATGTTTTCTCTTTAAATAGAGACCTCACACGAGTCTATAGCTTTATTAGTTCCTGAGTTATGCCAAAATTTGTTTAAAGCATTTTGCCTATTGGATTTCCATGTTAAAATTTTATCTTGCTAATATTTAAATTTCTACTATTCAAATCATCTGCAATCATGTTTCTGTATTATTTTACATCCGATGTTATCCTTAAAATAAGTTTTGGCAAGTCTGCATGGTGTATTAGTTGTTACTGAATCTATTGAGATACACCATCCTAAGCCTTCTTTCTCTGTCTACTCGCACGCCATTACTTTAAAAATAACAGTGACAGCACCTGTTGATCGGCTCACAATTTCTTAATTACCATCAAGGCTATCTTAACAGCGTTTTCTTAGAGTAATTATTACACAAGAGTACCTTTTATATGGGTTTTATTTATGTATACAATATTTTTATAAGCATTTAATGCGACAGCATTTGTAACGTTCACATCGGTTTTACATTTCCCACATGTTTAATATGTGATATGTACTGAAATTCCCAACTCTTTATAGTAAACATCCTTATTTAATTTTTATTTATTATGTATGCTTTTCATGCCTGATGACGTTTTCTTGCGTCTCAGATTTTATACACCGTGATAAATTTTAAGTTATTTAAAAGAATATAGTTCGAAAATCCTTCCATTTACCCATATCATTAATTCCCCCATACATACAGCGAATTACTTGTCTTTATTTATTAGATTAAACTGTTTTGACTGATAAAACTCAAATCCGGTCATGAAATCTGTTTTCCCTTTCTGCTATATACTTTTGTTGTTTCCGAGCATTTTAGAAATACTCTATTTCCTATACTGAAAGTAGTCAACTTCAGATGTTTTCATTTTCAAGCCCGGTGATTCACACCACAATTTGACGACTCATCAGAAATGGTCTGAAATCTGTAGACGTAAAGCGGAGAAAATTTCGTTGGCGTTTTCAATAAATCTTCTTATTTAACTATTTAGAAAATGTTCTCGCCTTATCTCTGTATTAGTCATAATGATTATTTGTAAATTCTTAAATTCATGTAATTATGTGCTGTTAACATAATTGTAAAAATACGGTAAATATATACAGCTATATTTCATTTGAAATCAATTATAATATTGATTTTTTGATTATTTTTAGTAAAAAAGAAATCTGAAATTTAAAATGAATATCAGTAAAAAAATAGAATTTTATACTATATGTACTTAAGCATAACTGGATTTTGTACTTAAAGCTGAATTATTCTATATTTACTGAATCACAATGCAGAGTTGGAATTTTTCTAGAAGGACTTGATTAAAGCAAGGGTAAACTTTGACATGTCCCCCCCCCCCACCTACGATTTTTGTTCTCCAAATTCGATATGCAATTTTTTTAAAGCTTATACGTTAAATGTGTTTCGACATTGTATATTGGTTATAATCAGTATTTTGAACTAAAAAGTAGAATAAGATTAAAAGTTAAGTACAAAAAATTTTAAATACAGTAAAACTCTTAATCGCGGGCACCTTCAGAACGCTGAATCTGTCTGCTGTTCGATTGTGTTAGCTTTTATGAGGTAAATATACATACAGGGAAACCTCCCTGTGCGACCACCCCCTGAACGACCATTTTTTCATGGTACGAAATTTATTCCCATAGGCTCAATACTAATTTTACCTCTATTCAGAGACCACCCCAGTTGAACTCCCTCCATAAGGGACCCATTTCTTTGACGAAAATGAAACAAATTCCGTTTTTTCCGGGTCGCTTGAAAAAGGTTTTATTAGAATAATAATTCCGGAGAGCGCATTATTTATCAAACTTCTAAACTAAGTTCAGAATTTTTATTTATTCCGGTAACTTTTAAGTGTTTAAACCCCTTTGTTCCTTTTTAGGCAATGAATTTAACTCTGATGACACATTAAGGATGACGGTCCATAAACTCCCCTGCCCTATTCTGTTAGGAAACTCTCAAAGGAATAGATAAAGTAATGAAATCGTCAAAATTCGTTCCAGACAAAAAAAAAAAAAAAAAAAAAAAAAAAAAAAAAAAATTGCATTTATTTATTGAATTTTGAAAGGACTTGGGAATAAAATTTATAGTAGATAAACCATAAAAGCAAAGCAAACATCAATGTATTCATTTTTTAAACTCTGCAGTAATTAACTTATGTAATTAACTTTTGTTTTGATACTTAAATTTTCATATGTTTTCTTAATTTGAAAAATATAATTTTAGTAACATTAATTGTTACATTTTTTCAACAATTAAATTCGACCTCCATTAAGAGACCACCTTTCGGAGCGACCAATTTTTATTGGAACGGAAGTGGTCGCTTTAGGGAGGTTTTACTGTATATTGATAAAGGTGAGTGCTCGCTAAAGATAACTGTTCGTATGAAGGCTTTGCAGTAAAATCTCCATAACGGACAATCCTAAATAAAGGACACCACTATGTAGGAAACAGATTTTTTTATTGAAAATATGCAAAATTTTTATACACTTATACCTCAGAAAAGCAGACACCTCCGAACGTCGGACAAATTCCACGATTCCGAGGTGCCCGCTATTGAGAGGTTTTACTGTATGAAGAAAAATATATTTTGTTTTTAACCTTATTCTACTCTAGAAATTCATAATATTGGTTAATAATAAATATTGATTAATAAATATTACAATATAATACTCATATACTGTAAATTTGGGGGAATCCAGTGTTAGATTTTATTTACCACAGAAATAAAAATGCTTAAACTAATTTACTGGGAATATCTTATTTAAATGGGAAAAAATTGCACAACATAGCAGGGATGGGATTCTTTCTGAAGGAGTGAATCATTTTTTATATTTGGGAGTAATTTGTTACCATAAAGCAGAGCTGACTGCAGCATGGGCAAACTGGGCTGTTTCTATGGGCCTTTAGTTTTACGGGCCCCTAAATTTGGTACGAAATTTCCATAAAGCTGATATTTTAAATTCGTTTTGATCTTACACTTATTTTAATAAATATTTTGCACTTTTAGAACATGATTAGGCTAAAGAAAATGATATATTTATCCAAATATGTATTTGACGGCATCGAATAGGCTTTTTTTTTTTTTTTTTTTTTTTTTTTTTTTTTTTGTAACAGTATATGGAGGCAATGGGGGGAGGGGGTGAATGAATACTAGGTCTTTGGACTAGAAGCAATTTGACGTTCTCACTAAAAGTAATAAACATTTTTGATGCCGTAGGGCATATATGATAACACATAAATACATATTTAGGTGAAAAAAAAAATATATATTATCCTATTCTAAAACTACAAAATACTGATTACAATCCTCATAAGGTCAAAACTGATTTAAAATATCAGCTTTATGAAAATTTCATACCCAATTTGGGGTACCCTAAAATCATGGGGCAGAGAAGCATCCCAGTTTTCCCAAGCTGCAATCAGCTCTGCTGTATGGCAACAAATTATTCCCATTTATAAAAAAAATATTCAATGTGGTCAAACATGGCTGCGTATATGGTTTAGAAAGAAAATGGTCAAAGATGGCTTCATATTGGCTAAAAAAAAAAGGCTCAAAGATGGCCGCAATTAAGACATTTGAAATGTCTGAAATTCAGACGTAAGAAGTGTCTGAAAAATTTAAGACACTTTAAAACGTCTTAAAATTGAACACTCGTGTTTCAGACACTTAAGTGTCTGAAATTCAGACGCAAGAAGTGTCTGAAAATTTTAAGACATTTTAAAACGTCTGAAAATTGAACACTGCGTTTCAGACACTTAAATGTCTGAATTTCAGACATTTAAGTTTACAGTGTGTTTGAGGTATTACGGATCTGCTTTTTTAATAATTCATAATAAATCTAAAAATATATTTATTAATTTCACACTGTAGATATTGAAATATTAGAAGTCTGCCGTTACAACTCCGTTTCTATTCTTAGAAATGTTACACAATGGAGAGATACCGTCAAAAGCAAGACCATTTATCACCGTAATCTATCCCCACTGTTGAAGTTGATATAATAACTCTGGATAGGAAAATGCCGGTCTTTGTAGCGGACAAGAAGGCAAGTTTTTCCGACACCCGAATCTCCAGTCTGAATTATTTAGCACTGTTAACAAAATGATCGCACGCAATGAATAATTTTCAATTATAAAATACTAAATAGGACTGGAACTCTAAAGAAAAAAAATATTATACTTTAAAACGATTTTTTTTTTAATCTTTGCTATTATTTTCTTTTAATTCATTTTTTAGTTTAATTATTTCACACTTCTCTAAATAATGGATTACGCTCAACTAATTTGCGAAACTTTATGGCGGTATTATGGTGTTATTATGGTGTTATTACACGAGGAGTCAAAGTCGCTTGAAATTCCAGGCGTCTCCATGTTATTCCTATGGCTCCAGGGGAGTCGCTTCGAAAGCAAGCAACAGTTTTCTGTCGGCGCGTCTTTGACGCCTGAAACGGAGCGAGCCGCCAGTAACAGCCAATCAAATGCTTGGAAATCTGACGATGGAAAAGCCTTTTCCCGAACAGCCAATGAAATGTTTAGAAAACGAAAAAAGTGGCTTTCAAAAGCGGGAAATCAGAGGAGTCGCAGGCGATTTTTGTCGCTTGGAATTTTTACGTGTAATAACACTATTACACGAGGAGTCAAAGTCGCTTGAAATTCCAGGCGTCTCCATGTTATTCCTATGGCTCCAGGGGAGTCGCTTTGAAAGCAAGCAACATTTTTCTGTCGGCGCGTCTTTGACGCCTGAAACGGAGCGAGCCGCCAGTAACAGCCAATCAAATGCTTGGAAATCTGACGATGGAAAAGCCTTTTCCCGAGCAGCCAATGAAATGCTTGGATAATACGTAAGTTTCAGGTGGATAATATGTAAGTTTCAGGAAATCTGACGAGTCGCAGGCGATTTTTGTCGCTTGCAATTTTTGCGTGTAATAACACTATTATGGATCTGTTCTTTTTATAATTCATAATAAATCTAAAAAACTATCTATATATATATTTCTCTTACGTGGACCTAAAATGAGGCTGAATTTATAGCTTGCCATTTGGCAACAACCACAGCGACGATTCTCGCTGCTTATTTTATGGACACATGACCTGACCCATTCAGCAAATCAAAAAACAGAGATGATGTATTTTTTAAGACAGATCGTTTGATCTATGCATTAATAGCAATGCAACAGGTTCATTTTACGATGATGTGTGCATCAGCGAATCAACTTTCTGATCAAAATTGTATTTCAGACACAGCAGAAAACGTTTTGTTTACATTTCGTATACATAGTGTGTCAGTAGCGTTTTTCAAAGAGGATTAAATGAATTTAAGCTGCACTGTGCGATATTATAAGCGAAAAAATAGATTTTTATTTGCATTTGCAACGAAGCTTTCGATTACTTTTTTATATATTACAGACAGTGTTCTCGCTGACTTTTGACCAACATTTTCGATTTGGCGAATAAGAAATAAAAGAACTGCAGCCAAATGAAAAGAAACGTTAGCAAGATAGATTCGGAGTGAAACACTGAAATATTTATCTTTAACCCCTTATTGAATCTCCTTTTTTCAATATGTTCTAAAATAACCTAATTTTTTGTAATCTTATAAAACAGAAATTCGACTATCCGCTACAGAAATTATTAAAAATAAATACATCCTAAATGTTCAAGCCCCACCAGTGGCTGAGAGGTTTTGCTCTCGAAGCTGGTACACGGGAGGTGCTGGGTTCGAACCCAATCGCGCCCGTCGGCCCAACCTTTTCGGAGTTTTCGTGGTTTTTCAGAACCTTGGATTTTTCCTGCGTAAATACGGGTTAGGTTTCCTTAGAAAGACCTCCACGGAGGGCACTCCCCCTAGGGCCTATATCCCTCGAGTAGATAATCGGCCGTCAAAAATCAATCCAACCCCAACCCTAGATGTGTAAATGTTTCAGACATTCTTTTAGCAGCCTCAATAAAAATTAAAAAAAGCTATTTTTGATTTACCATTGTGAAAAAATATACTAAAAAAAATTGCTATGAGATTTTGACTCTGAACCGAAAGAAAAAATTTGACCGACCAAGTATTGTAAATGTCTACTTTCAACACTGCATTCCAGCAAACATTTTCTCTCTTTGGCGATTGATGCTAATAATTTTGTTTGTGTTTTTACCGGCGCATAGATAGTGATTAACTGACAATAGAGAATATAGAAATATCTATCGCATAATCCTTTTTATATCTTTGGCTGTTGCTAAACTGAATTGGTGTTGAGTCAGTATCTCTTTACATAGAGTAATGTAAATGGCACGGTGCGATTGAACATGTAAAGTGACATCAATTGTTCAGTAAAGCGGAAAAGAATTTCGACTGTATTGGCACACCACACACACAAAAAATACAAAAATTCAGCACTAGCAATTTGGTGAGTTTTATTGTTCGTTTACTCGCCAAATGAAGCATTTTGTCACGATTTGGCGCAATGGCGAGCGGCAGCGAGAATTCTGATTACAGATATTTGTAAATTTCATATTTTAAAAGGATTTATGATAATATTCATTCAAGCTACACTATTAAAAATATCGTGAAAAATTACCTCTGTTTGTCAAGGCTATTTATTTTCGGACCAATGAGGACGCTTCATAGGTATTTATGTAGCGTTCTTATTGGTCAGAAAATTGAGAGCCTTTAAAAACAGAGGTAATTTTTTACGATATTCTTAACAGTGTAGAGTTGATGCAAACAGTGGAAAGCAAGTGAGGCGAGCTGGGATCGCGTAGTGGTACCAATGTGAATTGCGTTGCAATTTACCGGTGTTGGCGAGCATTAGCGAGCAGGGGGCTGAGCCCCTAGTATTAATTAATTTAACACATTGAAATACTGGAAGTGTCTCGTTACAGCACCCTTTCCATTCTTAGAAATGTTACACAATGGGGAGATAGCGTCTAATGCAGGATCATTCTCACCCTGTAATCTATCCCTACTGTAGATATAAAAACTCCGGATAGGAAAGCGCCGTCTTTGTAGCGGACAAGAAGGCAGGTTTTTCCGACGCCTGAGTCTCCAACCAGCATTATCTAGAAAAGAATGTAAAAAAATTAAGTTATGAATGTAAAACTATTAGTTAAAGAATAAATAAACATTGAAGGATATCATGCTGCAGGAGATATTTCTGTCAGAAAATGTAATTCGTGCAAATAAATAAACGAATTTACACAAAACTATGTAAAACTTAATGAATTGACCCTTTAATAAAGGACCATGCATAAGTGGAAGCATATATGGAATTCTGACCCCGATGGTATTAGCTGAAATTTTTATATTTTGTAGTTTATGCAATGCTGATGAAATATCTTAATGGACACAATCCTGAAAAATGGCTACTTTTGACGTTATAACCATCAAAAGATCTTAATGTTATAGTTGCCAACCTGCCATTTTTTCCAAGTCAAATAAGTATATAATTTGAATCAGAAAAATTATTTAACGAAATGCTTGCTGTTCCTATGTTGTTCTGAAATAGCTTTTATTATTCAATAAAATTTCTGTTTCTTTTTTTATAAAAAAAAAACCCCTGAGGATTTGAGGTAGGATATTATGAAGCAAATTAGCTAGGCAGACATCGAGGATAGTTTAGGTTTCTCTACAGATACTGAAGATGAATGTGAGCCAGGGACTTCAGAATCTACAGAACACCCAAAACTTGCACACGAAAATAACATGAAGCTAAATCAGTCGATTTTTTTCAAACAATATCAAGTGGATAATTAGTGGTGAAGTATGGTGATCAGCAATATCCAGGACTGATAATTTTCGTCGACAGCGCAGAGTTCTGTGTATCCAGAATGGCGAAACAAAGCAAATTTTGGAGATCTCCATACATCGGAGACACAATCTGATATAAACGCGGCAAAATTTTGTGTGAATTACAGTTGCCTACCAGTCCAACTTGACGATCGCTCTACTTAGTTTGTAGACATGAATCGCTAGCGATTTCCTCCTTGGTTTATTTTTCTACTTTTACTAAAGGATTATAAATTCCTACCAATTACGATGTTCGTTTTCTGCTTAATAATATCCTCAACTTGTATTTGAATTATTTTTCATTGTATAGTAAAATACACGTTTTGGTACGCAACTTGCTTTATTGCACACGCTGTTACACATAATATGCAGATTGACGAGTTTACTATACAATTTTAAGTTATGTAATTCCCACTATTTACACAACTTGCTTTATTACACACACTGTTATACATAATATGCAGATTGACGAGTTTACTATACAATTTTAAGTTATGTAATTCCCCCCTATTTTGTAGACAATGAGTTCCATTATCAATAGCGCTGGTAATTTTAAATGACAAGTGAAAACTAGCTGGATGTGCCAGTCCCAAACATGCCTATCTCATACATGTTAATACATCAAAACTCGCTGTCAGAGTGCCAAAATTAAATGGCAATCTTATGCCCATCATGAGGATTCCAAAGATATGAAATTCCGTGCATTAGTTCTTGAGATATGAGTAATTCTAAATTCGTTAAATCCTGCAAAATGCAGCATAGCAGCGACATCTGTTAGTTCTTGAGATAGAACATCCACAAAATTTGTGTCAGATGCAGACAGACAGACAGAGTCACAGACAGACATTTTGTAAAAACATGTTTTTTCGGGTTCTCTGACCCTTAAAACGTGAAAATTCGTCGAAAACCGGAAGTGGAAAATTTTCGCGTATCCAATACTTTGTTTTTGTAAAGATAGAAGGAAGTAAAAGTAGAAAAAGCAAAAAGTAAAAACTTCGCCAATTAGCTCTGATCTCCTCTAATAATAATACTAATAATATAATAAATAATTACTGATTATTGGTAATATCTAATTACAATAGTAGAATTCATAATATTTAAATGATTATACCTTAGTTTTTCGTTTACTTATGTTCATTAGGGAAAAAATAAATAAAATTACTGAATTTTCAGTTTCCACAATAAAATTTTGTTTATGTGTATTTAAAGCATGACAAATTTTATTATGATTTTCTTTTTACTTAGTCAATGTTAACTATGTAAAATATAGAATTGTTTACAACAAATATGTAGTAAAGGGAGGATGAAGGGGGGGGGGGGGTTAAGCAAGTTTAAAAAAAAATCTTTTATTTACTACTTACGAAAATATTTGTCCTGTTTGGGCTTTAAAGGAAATAAATTTATTAAGATATTTAGAAACATTTTTTCAAAATATACGTAAAATCTCAAGAAATATTAAAAGTCATAACTTTATATAAATAATTTTAGAGAAAAGATTTTTTAAATCGTTATAAGATCAGGTTTATTCTTTCAAGTTTATTATTTATTTATGTGTATATTCCAAGGATTAGGATTCTAATTTTTGAATTCTGGATGCAATATTTATTTTTCAAATCTCAGAATAGCGAATAACAAATATTATGTTCAATGAATAACAAATATTATGAGAAATTTTTCGTATTTTGCAGAAATTATTTTTTTTTTCAATCAACGAAATGCTTAAAATATAAATTGTAAATATATTAAAGAAAGCCTTGAAATCTAATTTTCTGCTTGTATGCCGATAAATATTTGCTTTATTTCCGCTTTATAAGATCTAAACTTATTAAGATATTTCAAACATTTTACTAAAGCACATATAAAAACTAAAATTTTAATCGTAATTGCATTTAAATATTTTTGGATGTAAGGAGAAATTTTTTGTTATCATGTAGTGAGAAGAAAGGAAACTTTTTTTTTATTCATCTCATTGTTATTTTCTTTCAAAAACATTGTTACATACAGTAAAACCTCCCTGTGCGATCACCTCTATTAAGCGACCACCTCCCTGAACGACTACTTTTTCATGGAACGAAATTTATTCCCATAGGCTCAATACTAACTTTACCCCCATTCAGAGACCATCCCAGTTGAACTCCCTCTATGAACGACCCATTTATTTGAAGAAAATGAAACAAATTCTGTTTTTTCCTGGTCACTTGAAGAAGGTTTTATTAGAAAAATAATTCCAAAGAGCGCATTATTCATCAAACTTCTAAACTGAGTTTAGATTTATTTTTTATTCCGGTAACATTTGACTGTTTAAACCTCTTTGTGCCTTTTTAGGCAATGAATTTAACTCTGATGACAAATTAAGAATAACGGTCAATAAACTCCTCTGCCCTATTCTGTCAGGAAAATCTCAAAGAAATAGATAAATGAATGAAATCGTCATTATTTGTTTCCGCCTAAAAAGAATGGCATTTATTTCCTGAACTTCGAAAGGACTTGGATATAAAAGTTATGAATGATAAAACCGTAAAATCAAAGCAAACGTCAACATATTCATTTTTTAAACTTTATAGTAATTAACTTATGTTTTGATACTTAAAATTTGATATTTTTTCCTAATGTGACAAATAAATTTTATTAAAATTGTTTCCTTTTTTTAACCATTAAAATCCAGATTTAAACACGACCTCCATTAAGAGACCACCTCTCGGAGCGACCAATTTTTATTGGAACGGAATGTGGTCGCTTTAGGGAGGTTTTACTGTATTTTTATTTAATTTTTATTAAAATTTTAGAAACATTTTAGCGATAGCAAGCAAAAATACTAATGTTGTTAAAGAATAGCAGCTTTTTAGGTGCGTTCATAATTATATAAATGCGTAGCACCTATAGTCCTCGTCTGGTCCATCCATCTGACTGTCTGTCCGTCTGTCCGCATACAACAGCGCAAAAACAATTCAACCGAATGATTTGGAATTTAATATATATAATCGTTGCAGAATTTTGTCGAGTCATTTCAAATTTCATGAAAATCGAATCAAAACTTAAAAATATATTAATAAAAATTTTCTTCATTCTATTAAACCCTACCGTACGGGATTAAATCAACGATATACCATAATAGATAATGATTCTAGATTACATCCTATATAAGATGGAGTCCTATTACTTCCTTATTACTGAATTTAAAATGTATAATCGTCATAAATTTTGCATTCATGCATTTTTGCATAAGAGTGCAACAGCCATTGCACCAAGATCTGAATATTTATAAAACCAGTTATAGTACGAACGCACCTCATTTGAGGTACAATTTCCGACTTGTTTTTACTTAAAATTATCATTACATTATTTCATTTAATTTAACTTGGTTTTGGTATGTAAAGATATAATTTAGTAATCGAGTTTTCAATCACTCGAACTTTCCTTCAGAATTATAAAATTATCTAAGCAGATGCGTTTCCTATTACAATACAACATTTTAATATTTTCAGAACATAATTAAAAATGAATTAATTAATTTTAAGGCATTTTCCCATTAAGGGGTCTCAGAACTCTTAAAATTGGAAAAATCGAAAAAAAAAAGACCATTTTCAACATATAATATCTTAAAATGTAATTGATTTTAAGACAAAACTTTGTATTGGGATGAAAGATATAAGTATGTTCTTTCATTTCATGTATTTGGAAAATTACAAGATGCAGAATTAGAATTTACAGTGGGCTCCAAAATGTCAGACATTTTACGAGCGGAAAATCGGCATAACAGATTATGCGCACGATTACAAAATAAATTTTGCAAGTAGAAGGAAAATTTTGGGTCCTACTTATGCTTCACATTATAATAATTACTCTGAACTTAAATAAATTTGTATTTAAAGCATTTTTCTATTTTTAATACAAAGTTGTATTTAGTTAATGCAAAATTTAGAAATTTTCAACATTATAATCACCTATAAAGAACATATTTCTCAACAATAAGAAGGAAATTTTAGGTTCAGTTTATACAGACTAACATGAAACATATGTTTTGAAAATTTTATGAAAAAAAATTCAGAAGTTTTTGAGATATCGTGCGTGTTATGCCCAAAAACGTCATTTGGAGAAAATTGACTTCAAAGTTTCTGAGCCGCTTGGGCTATTGAGCGTGTACAATTCTAAAAGCCATAACTTCTGTTCTAATAGGAATTTCCAGGAAACATTTATACCAAAATGTTCAGAAAAAATAGTAGTTTAATATCTAAAAAAATTAAAATTTCAAAAATTTTAAGGCTTTAAGAGTCCTGAGACCTATTAACCGGACACTGGTGATAAATCACTAAATATTCTTAAAGGATTACAAATGATAATAATATCATAAGATGAAACGCAATATTTCACCTTGATTCAAACATAAAATATATTATATATGAGCTTTAAGAAGTTGACTGTTTTACTTAAAAGGTGACTAAAATAATCAAAGAGATAGTATTACAAGTTAAAAATATGCATTTTATTTAAAACTCCTTAGTACTTTCAAGCTTTTCCAAGCTCTTCATCAGAGACTATTTTAATAACTAATTGCTGTTTATTTATACAAATACGTCATTTCGTTTTGAAATGAGAGAGCCAATAATTATTAGAGTTGAAAGTAGAAGAAGCAGTTTCTTGGATTGAACTTAATGAGATAAAATATATACTATTATTAACTGCAGTTCCATTTATTTTATTACATCACTCTGATCTCATACGTCACTTTATTTGAGTGGTATTACTTAGACTGTCCAGCCACGCATTTAAAAAGGAAAGTAAGTGAAGTATGAGATCAGAGAGATGTAATAAAATAAATCGAACTGCAGTTAATAATAGTATATATTTTCTCTAATTAAGTTCAATCCAAGAAACTGCTACTTCGACTTTCAACTCTAATAATTATTTTCTCTCTCATTTCAAAACGAAGTGACGTATTTGTATAAATAAACAGCAATTAGTTATTAAAATTTTCTCTGATGAAAAACTTGAAAGTACTAAGAAGTTTTAAATAAAATACATATTTTTAACTTGTAGCATCTATTTTATTACTTTAGTCACCTTTTAAGTAAAACAGTGAACTTTTTAAAGTTCATGTAATATATTTTATGAGTTACAACTCTTAAGGAGTTACAAGAACAATGCAGTTAATCATGCGTCAAGCCACTGTCGACAAAATAGACCAACTAGCTACGAAATAGCAACAGCGAAATATTTTAAACACAAAAAATTAGAAAATATAAATGAAAAAATAAGTAGTGTAATACAAAAAACAAAATACGCCTTTATTATTTAATAGTTTAATAATAATTAAATTATTATTATACGTTGAAACAACAAATCAGAAAGTTTGAATATTTAGTTTAAATGATGCTATCTTTTTACTTCCTTAACAAAGAAACAAAACAAAAATTATAATTTTTAAAAATAAATTTACTGTTTCGCGCTTTCTATCAAGCGTAATTCAAAGCGGTGAATTTTCCATAATTGGGGCCTACACCAGATTTACCTAAAATTTAACACTGTCCGAAACATTAATTATAAACTTCTTTCTTATCCCATTTAATACAGATGGGTGACAAAATAATACAAACACTTATGAAATAGGAGAAAAGGTTTATTAATAGGGGGTTGGACCACCCTTTGACTTAATTACAGATTCTATGCGACGTGGGATGGATTCATAGAGGTCATGAACAACATTTAAAGGAATATGAAACCATTCTTCCTGGAGAGCAGTCTCTAATTCCAAAAGCGTAAGTGGTGGAGGAAATCGAGCACGGAGTTTTGACTCCAAATATCCCCACAAATGTTCAATAATGTTCAAGTCAAGAGACTGAGGGAGCCAAGCAAGATGTCCTACTTCCTCCTCATGCTCTTCAAACCATCTTCGGACGATTTTAGCAGTGTGGATAGGGGCATTGTCGTCTTGATAAAGTGGGCATTCTCCTGGGAATAAAAGTCTGGACAAAAAGATGCACCTGATCTCCCAGATTATCGACATAGTGAGCAGCTGTAACCTTCTCATGCAGAGTAACAAGCAGCCCAAGGCCGTACCAAGATATCGCACCCCATACCATTAGGGAACCACCTCAATGCTTCACAGTCGGCAAGAGGCAGTCAAAAGAAAATGCTTCATCGGGCTTTCTCCACACATAAATGCGTCCAGTTGTCTGAAATATGGTGAAGATTGATTCATCAGGCCAAATAACTTGCTGCCACTGTTGAGGGGTGCAGTTTTTGTGTGTTTTACACCATTGGCGTCGCTGAAAAGCATGACGTGATGTCACCAATGGCTTACGAATTGCAACTCTTTCATAAATGTTCGAAGCATGAAGTTCCCTTTGGACAGTTCTTGCTGATATGGGATTCTGGAGATGACTATTTATCTCTGACGTTATAAAGATAGGATAAAGATTGCCTGCGCTTTCGGACCGCTACTATGTCTTTCGGAAGCAAAATTTGAATCCGAATTTTAACTCACTTCCGATTATCCAATCGTACGAAAATTTCGCATGCATAAGAAAATAAAATGACAATGCAAAATTATTATCATTTGGGGTGCCTAACATTTACTCTTATTTTATAGGGCCGCACAAAAGATTTCGGACATATTACTTCTTACAAGCAAAAATTTTAATTCAAATTCAACAAAATTTAAGCAGACTACTGAGATACGCTGCAGCATTTTTCGAATTGAAAATATTCCTAGCATTTGTATTTTTTTACAGAGCATACAAGCGAGCCATTATACAATTAAATACCACCATTAAGAAATTCACTCCACTAGACAGTAAAGCTTTCGAATTCTTTTGTGTAGACCTGTGTATGATCTATGGTTTATACACACTATGCAACATGCAAAAATTTAGTTGATTTTAAAATGCAAACCAAAGTTGAAAATGCACTTTAAGCAGTTATCTTTTATAGACAGTACTGTAAGCGAATTATTTTGCGTTGTTCCTGTAAATAGGCGATAAATGCAATGCGCTCTGTATTCTACTGTAAGAGTCTTTTAAAGCACCGAATTGATGAATGATCGGATTTTGAAGTTGTCGGATGTTCCAGGTTACACTGCAAATCCTATGAAAACTGTACCTGCCTGTAACGGAAAATATTCATGTTCCTTACGGAAAAAATATTATACAAATATACGTCCTAAGATTGAAGCCTGTCTAAAATGTAATCTTTCTCTGCTCACTTGAAATTCCGCCTTAGAACGTTTTACTGTGTTAAACGAGACAGAAATTGTAGTTAAACGCAGCAAATGAGGTGCGTTCGTACTAGAACTAGTTTTATAAATATTCAAATCTTGGTGCAATAGCTGCTGCACTCTTATGCAAAAATGCATGAATACAAAATTTATTACGATTCTATATATTAAATTCAGTAAAACAGAAATAACAGGGCTCCATCTTAAACAAGATGTAATCACCATGGTAACCTAGAATCATTAAATATCGTGGGGTATCATTGAATTAATTACGTATGGTAGGATTTAAGAGAATGAAAAAAAAAAACATTTATTAATATCTTTTTAAGTTTTGATTCGGTTTTCATAAAATTTGAAATGACTCAACAAAATTCTGCAACGATTACATATATTAACCTTTTGCACTCCATTGACACCTATACGGTGACATACTAAGTTTAACCACAAATCCACTGACACCTATAGGTTGACATACTAAGTTTAACTACAAATCCACTGACACCTATAGGTTGACATACTAAGCTTAACTACAAATCCACTGACACTCATACGGTAAACAACAAATAAACATTGTTTTAGGGAGTTCCACACACATAATTTCAAATATGTAAGAATGGCGTGGAGTTGCTGGTAGGTGATTAAAATTTTGGTGTAGAATTCAAACCTTTCGGATGGATATTTTTTTGCGCTGTTATATGCGGACAGACGGACGGACGACGGACCAGATGATGACTATAGATGTTACGTATTTATATAATTACGAAAGCATACGAGCTAATAATGAGCTCAAAGTAGCTAGGAATCGTTCAGTAGCTTCATCGCCTCGAGCTCGTCCCACTTTTCGGTGTCTTTAATTTGTGTAATTTCCCTTTTAAATTTGTCCGGTTTCAATTTTTGAATTTTTTTTTCCAACGATGCTTTCGCTAGAGATTCTTTCACTCGGGACGTGGCTGGGGACCTACGAATCTTGCTTCCGCAGAAGAGTCGGAATAAGTGGAAGAATAAAGGGCTGCGGACGAAGAGAGGCCGCTCGCCGCCTCATATTAATAAACACAATCTTATATTGTAAAAATGTGTGAAAGCGGAATCACTAGATGCCGAAACAAAATTCCGTTTTAGGGAGATTTCCGATTGAGCAGTGGTATTCCTTCCGTAGTGACCATGAAATTTTTACGTTTCAGGTAGGATTCCGTTATACACAGATACTGTTTTCACAAGTTTTTTAAGGGGTCTTGTACCTTTTAAAGTCGTCGAAAACCCACAAAAGCATTGAAAGTTTGAATTAGTGCATCTTCATTAATTTTTTATGTATAAACAGATTATACTCTTTAATATAATAACACTAGAAACTGACTAGATTTTTACAGAATTTGTGTATTGTAGAAATTAAAACAGATCTTTTTTCCCCTCTGTAAGTCATTGCACACATGATATCTTGAAAATGTATGTATGGGTTGTTATGAAACTTGATATAGATAATAAGCACGTATGTATTTTTTAAATGATCTTCTCTTGGGTCAAAATTATTTCATTAACTATGTAAAAAAATGTATTTTTGTAAAAAAAAAGAAAAAGAAAAATGTGCATTTATAATGAATAAAAATAATCATAATTAAAAATATTACCACTGTAAATGCTTAAAAGTAGATCATTTTATATACACATATTTGCTTAGTATCTATACCAAATTCCATAACCATCCGTACATACGTTTTTAAGATATCATGCGCGCAATGACTTACGGAGTAAAAAAAAGAGCTATTTAAATTTCAACAATACACAAATTCCGTGAAAGGCCAATTAGTTTCTAATGATAGCATATTACAAAGCACAATCTGTTTAATCAATATTCAAAATTTCACTTTTATACATACAAAGGTTTTGAAGATAGGTTAATTCAAACTTTGAATTTTTTCGTTAATTTTCGTCGCGTTTAAAAGGTAACGCCCTTAATCAAAATAGATAGGTTTTACTGCAATAGAAACAAAATAGCCGGAGACCGGGAAAATATTCCGTTTTAGCCGGTAGATTTTGTACGCTATTCCTTTCGGAAGAATCATTAAAATGTTCCTTTATAGGCAGATTTTGTTGTCACAGGTTTTACTACATTCAGTTTCACTCGTCTAACGAATAGTATGGTACTAAAAGGATTCTAGAAGAATTTATGTATCAAGCAAAATCGGGACATTGGGCGTCCCGTACATGGATTCCGTGGGATGGGTCTGGGATAGCTTGAAAATTGGAACATCCCGCGTAAATCCGGGCACCTGCACTGTTAAAACTAGAGGTTGCATATGGCACCTCCTAGGGGTGAAATGCTTGTCTCGTGAGCGACCCCCCTACGGGAGCCAGATTTGCACCCTTAACTAGGGTGAAAAAGTGGCACCCCAAAACCAGAGTGCCCCAGAGGATGAAAGGGTGTATCACAAGGGAGAATAATGGCACCCTTACAATGTTGGCCAGAAAATCGGGTCCGTTTGGGAAAATCAATTCTTACCGGAAAATTCTATCATTTAATTATTAGACATTGATTCCGATATGTAATGTCTTTTAAGTACCGAGCTGAAATTTCCGGTTATATTAAATTATAACTCTTTTAGATATTAATTACTTTTTTCAACCCCAACAACTGCGGTTTACAGATGTGGTAAACGTAAATTTCTCACTAAGATAGGAGAAGTTTATGCTCAGGAGATTTCTAGCCTTATTCAATATAAGGCATAGAAACCTGGCTCTGCTAAAGAATAACGAAAATTATCCATGGAAAATGTAGCAATAAGAAACTTTCAATAGAAAGTGGTGGGAGCAGACTTTTATGTTAGTGATGAAAAAAATGTCTGCCAAAATTATAATTTTATTATCTCATACTCTTTCAATCACAATAACCTTCCTTTTTTTTACATTATTTTAACAAAGATTTAAATATCACTTTTTACTGTTACGTTTGTTAGAAATTTAAAAAGAAATTATGTTGAAAATTAATGACCTACTTTTGAAACTAAACTATTCTTTCAATAATAAAAAATAAAATTAATTTAAAAGTCTGAAATTCGAGATCATTATAAAAATATAAACATAGTATTTCTTAAAAAATACATAAATTGATCACTTTTTTATGTAAAAACATTATGTAATATAAAAAACATCGATGCTTTTTTTTACAATTTTAAAAAGGTAAATATATTTTTCATTAAAAAATACATAAATTGATCTCTTTTTTTTAAGTAAAAACATTATGTAATAAATAGAAAAAGCATCTGTCGTTTTTTATAAAACTAACAATTGTTATATTTTAACATCGTTATAGGCAATACATTATTTTTTTTACTATAAATAATTCTAGGGTACTAATTGCAGATTTCCTTATTAAGTTTGTATACAATGACACTATCAATAGATTTTAAGAGGAAATGCTTTTCTTGAGAAATTTTACTATTTTCAATCTCTATAAATTTCTAAATAAATTGTACTACCGAAAATTTTCCATAGCAATCTCCATAGATTTCTATGTAATTTTTTCAAATATATATACAAATAACATACATCCCTAAAGAAAAAAATTTTATAAGGCAAATTTCATAGCAGGCGTCTCCATCAAATACGCTTCGATGAAAACGATTGAAATGGGCGGTCCTTCAGAACTTTGCATTCACTTTGGTCAAGATTACAAACTTCGCCAGATATTCTAAATGTCGACAGATATCTTGAAACGGCTGAAAAATGATATTATTTTTACGGACGTCGATAGATATCTCTGAATGTTGGAATACTAATATCATTTTTACAACATTGGCCAATGTAAATAAAATATTATAAATAAGGCATTAAAAAAATCAAGTTTTCTAAAAATAATAAAATTGTTAAATTTTATAGTTAAGAATACTATTTACTTATTATAATGTTATAAGTAATCCAAAAAATTCGTTTGGATGCTTTTTTTTAAGAACTAATTTTAAGTTACATCTGTGAATATCGGCAGATATTGTAAATTTGACGTCTGATATCCAGTGACTTTGGAGATATTGCCCTTTATTGATCGGGACAATGGCCGATATCTGTCTACATGTTACCTGTATCTTACAGTCGTAGATTTCACTTGCCGACGAAGAAATATGGCACCCCACATACATCACAGCGCATGCGCTAAGTGCCAGTCCCCCAGTGGGTGCCATATTTCGACCACACAGCACCTTAATTACTCCAGTCACCCTTTGAGAAACCAATCGGCACCCCAACCACATTTCGAAGCCTCTTGGTGCCAATTGATACCGTGTTTTCACCCCAGCCTTTCAAAAGTCACCGAAAAGTCACCTTCAGTTTTAACAGTGTGGAAACACTACACATAAGTGACGATGCACTGAAAAAAAATGAAGTACACAAAAAGGAATAAATCGATGTACTCTATAGGATTGAGCATGTTTGGATCAAAAATGAACATATGCTTTCTCAATTTTGAAACAACACATGTTATGAAACCCAAACAAAACGAATTTTGTATTTATTTATTTATTGAACTGACATCTGACTTGTGTGCTTGACAACAAAGCCCACTTATAAGTCATCGTCAATATACAAGGACGAGATAGCACAAGGAAATTTTCAACACCAGAGAATTATATCCGGGAGCTCCACAAGGGGTGTGCAACGGAGCCAGCGGGAGTTGAACCCGCAGCCGACCTACACTCTCACGCAATTAGCGGGATGGTACCTCAACCACTCAGCCACGGTGGGTCCTATAATTTTGTACCCTGTGATGGTTTATTTCATTTATGGCGGCATAAAAGATGTTTATTAATATAAATATTAAATAGTGCACAGTATTTTAAAATAATTTAAAAATGCTTGCAAATAATGCTCTTGTCATAAAAATATTCGATTTGGGTATCTTGTTAATAATTTTGTATTTTTCTTAATAAATAATCAATTAAACGTTTCTTGTTAATAACTTTGAATGGGAAATAAATGTCAGTACATTTTTACTTTCATTTGTAGATTCAGGGGGGCAGTACATAAAGATTCATATTTGAACATAACCATGGAATCAAAAATGAGTACATGTGCTTCACAATTTTAAGTACATTTGGATCGGAGTTATTTTGAGTATGTGACGTATTTAGAATTGAGTACATTTTACTCAATTTTGTGTACACATTTTTTTTCAATGTGGTGATTGTTGGGGTCTGCTGTTTCTTCGACGGATGTAGGCCGGAATGGTCAGGGGGAGGGGGGATTGCCTTCCATGGAGGTGTTAAAATCTCTCACAGTAAGAAATTAAATGTGACAGAATACTTAAATAGATAAATGGTATTTTTCATTTTTTTTTTTCTCTGCGTCAAAGTCAATCTTTTAAAATCCTAAATATGAAAAGATTAACGACTTTTGTTTATTTCCAGATTATCATTTAGTGGCTGCTAAGAAATGCTTTTTGTTCAAATACATGGATTTTATTTCTGAAGGAGTTAACAAGATTTTAACCAGAATTTTTTGTTCATCTTGCAAAGAAACTTCAAAATGTCTACATCTATAAGATACATTCTTCGTTTTACTTCGTTTATTATTTATAAAGAGATACTCATAATATTACGGTGGGAAGAATAAATGAAAAAGAAAATTTTCAGGAATTAAAACTTACGTTAATGAAGGAAAATAATGGAAAATTTCCTGGTAAACTTTATCTTTTAATCTTATTATATGGTATTAAAAAAATTAACTTTATGTCTAAAAGTATTTATATGAAATTCTGATTTTTAATATTTATAAATTATAGCGTTTTTATATATATTATTTGACAAACTTTTTGAAGTATAATGAGATAAATTTAAGATAAATTAACAATTTAAGATAATTATAAAGATAATTAAGACAATTAATTATTTAAGATTAATTAATTATTTATTATTTAAGATGAATTAATTATTAATTAAATGTATTTAAATTAAAATACATTTATTTTCTTTAAAGCGAATTCACATGAAATGTTTTTATATTAATGAAAATTTTTTTAACTAAATGCAATATCCTTTAAAAAAGAAATAATCCTTTAAAAAGTTTATTAAATTCTTGTAAAATATTTTAAACAAGTTTTTGTTTATCGTAGTTAAGTTTAGCTATGTAACAGTACAGCGAACATTTCAATTAATTGTACTGCTCAGTTCCTAAAATTATCATCAATAATACCAAATTTGTATGAATTAATTTCTGTATTACTTAAAATCAGTATAATTTATAACACAACATCAGATTCTGAATCCTCAAATTTCATTTTATAGCATTTAAATATGTGGGATGTTGCTGAATTCGATTTACATATTCAGAGGTGTGATAGTAAGCATCAAGAGAATGAAAAATTACCTTTCAACATGGAGTCGCAAACTACTTATTTAGTCACAAATATAGGGTGTTTTACTCGGCTGGAAGGTATTAATTTTGCGAAAACTAAAAATATTGCAATAAAAATGCACCTTGTTTTGTATGAAATGTAATAACATCATACAAAATTCTGGAAAAACAGGGTCCTCACACAATCGATGATACCGTATGAACTGATAATCACAGTCCAAAATCCGGAGCGTCAAGTGCATATTGCTGGCGCGTATAATGGAAACTTCTATCCCTTCTTTTTGGTGTTACCATATTTACAACTAAGGTGAGCATGTCTGTCAAAAGTTTCATTATAAAATACTTCAGTCTGAAAGTTACTACCGCCCACTCAAGTTGGGTTAAGGTAGAAATGTACCCTGTATTTTTGATTAATTGGGGGGGGGGGTTGCGACTCTATGTTCTATGGTAATATTTCATCCTCTTGATGCTTACTATCACCCCTCTGAATTTTTCTGTAGAATTCGGCAACACCCTGTATATTTTTTAATATTTTTCTTTTTAAATGGAAATGATGAGTTGAGCTGACCACTTTCTAGTCAAAATGTAGTTTTTAGGTGCGTTCGTAATTATATAAATACGTAGCACTTTTGTCGTCGTTCAGTCCGTCCGTCTGTCTGTCTGTCCGTCCGCATATAACAGAGCAAAAACTACCCAACCGAACGGTCTGAAATTTTAAATATATAATTGTTGCAACATTTTGTCGAGTCATTTCAAATTTTATGAAAATCGGATGTATAGTTTAATTACAGAGACAGTCAAAAGTTTTCTGTTACATTACGGCCAATGGGAAAAAAATATTACAAGTGCATTTTAATGATGTTACTGCCTTTCGAACAGAATGAAATGGATATGCACTTATGAAGTGCACTAAAATATAAATTTAGTACAATATGCTGTGAAAAAAATATTTATCAAACTAGTTATAGTACGAACGCACCTCATTTGCTACGTTTGACGAGCAATTTCCAACTTGTTCATATGCATTACAAACTACTACTTATATACATACGGAAAAGCATGAGAATAACAGAACAAAAATCATTTGAAAACTGATTTCTAAAAATGAAATTTTCAAATTATTTACCAAATGAAATTTTTCTTGGCATTTTTAATTCAAATATCATTTATGCTTTTAAGCATTTTTGGGGATGAAGGAAAAAAATAAATATCGTTAAATGATTATAATTTTATTGCATCGAAATTCTAAGCTATTTATAGTTATTTAACAAAGAACAGAATCGCTGATTTTGTAATCCCCAATGAAATAATGCTTACACAGACATGAAGTATAAAAATTTCTATTATGATATTTGCCAAACTATGATACATTTAATTTTGATAAATAACGAACAGATTAAAATATCTATTCCAGAAGTTAAATTTTCGAAATATTTACTAAATGAATTTTTTTTCGTCATTTTTAATTGCAAACTTCATTTATCATTTATACTTTTAAGGTCTTTTTGGGGAAGTAGGAAAAAAATAAATATCGTTAAATTATTATAGTTTTATTTCATCAAAATTCTAAGTTATATATAGTTATTTTTCAAAGAACAGAATCCTGATTTTGTAATCCCCGATGAAATATTACTTACACAAATAAGAAGAATAAAAATTTATATTATGATATTTGCCAAACTGCGATTAATTTGATTATGATAAACAACGAATATAAAATATATTTTAAAAAGAATTTAAAACAATATAATAATTTCTCTTACATTTTTAAAAACATAATTAGTCTAACAAATATATGCATAAATAAACCTATCAGAATTTTTATAAAATTACATGCGACAAGTGAGACTTTGCAAATTCATAAGAATATTTGGAAATGTGAGCAGAGTTTTTTCCCTTTCGTGTAATAGGATTAAATCTTTCTCACACCTTTTATTTAAAATGAATTTTTATTTCTTAAATATTCTAAGATATTCATAGTTATTTTAGAAGCCTTTATTCTGTAATCTTTAATGAAATATAGCGTACAAAAAACATGGAGTATAAAAATTGATATTTGCCAAACTACGATAAATTTGATCTTGGCAAACAACGCATAGACTAAAAAATATTTTAAAAAGAATTTAAAACAATACATTATTTGTTCTTACATTTTTAAAAACATAATTCGTCTAACAAATATTTACAGAAATAAATCTATTAGAATTTTTATCAAATTACATGCAAGTGAGAATTTGCAAATTCATAAAAATATTTGGAGATGAGACCAGATCTTTTCTCCTAACATATAAAAGGATTAAACCTTTATGACACCTTTTATATAAATGGATTTTTATTTCCTAAAAATTCTAAAATATTTACAATTATTTTATAATGAACAGAAGCCTTTATTTTGTAATCCCTCATGAAATATGGCTTACAAAAACGTAAAGTATAAAAATTTTCATTATGATTTTTGCCAAACTACGATAAATTTAATTATCACAAACAACAAGTAGACTAAAACATATTTTTAAAATAATTTAAAGCACTACTTTATTCGCTCTTACGTTTTTAAAAACACAATTCGTCTAACAATTATATACAGAAATAAACCTATTAAATTTTTTTTTGTCAAATTACATGCAACAAGTGAGAATTTGCAAATTCAGGAGACTATCTGGTGATGTGAGCAGATTTTTTCTTCTTTCATATAAAAGGATTAAATCTTTATCACACTTTTTCTTTAAAATGAAATTTTATTTCATAAAATTTATAAGACATTTACAGTTATTTCACAAAGCCTTTATTCTGGAAATGTATCTTTCACAAACCTGAAGTACAAAAATTTTTATTATGATATTTGCTACGATAAATTTAATTATAGCAAACAACAAATAAACTAAAAAATATTTAATTTTTTTTTAAACAATACATTATTTGCTCTTGCAATTTTAAAAACATAATTAGTCTAATAAATATATACAGAAATGAACCTTTTAGAATTTTTATCAAATTACATGCAGCAGGTAAGAATTTGCAAATTCATAAGAATATTTGGAGATGTGAGCAGATTTTTCTCTTTTTATATAAAAGGATTAATCACCTTCTTCTTTATTTTATTTAAAATGAATTTTTATTTCATAAAAATTCTAAGATATCTATAGTTATTTTACAAGGAACAGAAACTCTTATTTTGAAAACTCTAATGAAATATTAACTTACACAAACATGAATTTAAAAAAAAATTTGTATCATGAGGCTTGCCAAACTACGATAAATTTAATTATGACAAACAACGAATAGATTAAAATATATATTTTTAAAAAGAAAGTTATTTATCGCTATTTCCCAAAGAACAGAACTTCAATTTCTACACTGTAAAAAAAAAAAAAAATCTGTAAAGTTACTAAAGTTTTTGTTGGAAACTGGGATTCCTACACTGTAAAAAAAAATTTGTAAAGTTACTGAAATTTTTCTAGGAAACTGGGATTCCTAGAACTTTTTATGTAACGACAACAAGAAAAATTCCTGTAACAGACGCTGTTACAGGAATTTTTGTTGTTGCCGTTACATAAAAAGTTCTAGGAATCCCAGTTTCTTAGAAAAACTTTAGTAAATTTACAGATTTTTTTTTACAGTGTAGAACTATTTATGTAACGGCAACAACAAAAATTCCTGTAGCAGACACACTTTTGCGCCGAAAATCAAATAATCTGTAAGGTTACTCAGAAATTTTTAGGAAACTGGGATGCCTAGAACTATTTATGTAACGGCAACAACAAAAATTCCTGTAGCAGGCACAATTTTGCTCCAAAAATCACAAAATCTGTAAGGTTACTCATAAACTTTTAGGAAACTGGGATGCCTAGAACTTTTCATGTAACTGCAACCAGGGTTACAGATAAAATTTTAGTAAAATTACTGTAATTTTAGCAGAATCATTTGTAAAGTTACAGATTTCTGTAGCTGTACAAAAACTAGTTTTGTAGATATGCAGCTTTTTTTGTACAGTTACAGATGAAAGTTTAGTAAGCATGTAACTTTACATCTGTAGAACAATAGATTTTTTTTTTTTTTTTTTTTTTTTTTACAGTGTATGTTATTGACATTTACCATGGTATGTTACCTATTGGAAATAAAGTTTGTAGCATTTATAGTTATTTTACAAGGACTACCAAAAGAATTCTGTTACATTGTGGTGTATGATGATAAATCCTTTTGCAGTTTATTTTAATGGTGCTACTGTATTTCAAATAAAGTTGATAAGCACGTAAAAGGAGCAATATAAGATGCTTTCTGTAGAATACGAAGTTTAAAATCTTTATTATTAATTTACAAGGTTACAAAAAAAAAAAAAAAAAAAAAAAAAAAAAAAAAAAAAAAAAAAATCAATTACATAATGGTGTCCGGGTAAAAATTGTTTGCAATGTATTTTATTGATGTTACACTATTTCAAACGTAATGGCATTTATATAAATTATTGAGGTGCATTAAAAGACTCTTACTGTAGAATACATAGCATTTATCGCCCATTTACAGGAACACGTAAAATCATTCGCTTACAGTACTATCTATGAAACATAATTACTGAAAGTGCGTTTTCAGCTTTGGTTTGCGTTTTAAAATTAACTAAATTTTTACATGTTGCGTAATATGTGTAAAATATAGATTATATACAGGTCTACTCGAAAATTCGAAAGCATTACTGTCTAGGCCTAGGGGAGTGAATTGCTTAAGGGTGGTTTTCAATTGTGTAATGGATCTCTTGTATGCTCTGCAAAAGAAATATGTACAAATGCTACGAAAATGATTTTCAATTCGAAAAATGCTGTTGCATATTTCAATAACCTACATAATTTTTTTTTTAATTTGAATCAAATTTTCTGCTTATAAGAGGTAATAAGTCCGAAATATTTTGTGTGGCAAAATTTCAGCACGATCGGATAATCGAAAGTGAGTTGCAATTCGAGTACAATTTTTCACGGGAAAGACATACATATGCACTTACGAACGCTGCACGTTAAATAAAAGTTTGTAGTTCTAAAAGTATGAAAATAACAGAAAAAAATCATCTGAAAACTGATTTCTAAAAAGGAAATTTTTGAAATATTTCTAAATGAATTTTTCAAAACATTATTTATAATTTATGCTTTTAAGCACTTATGGGGAAGAAGGAGAAAGATAAATAACGTTAAATGATTATAGATATTTCATAAAATTTTTAAGTTATATTATAAGTACGAAAATATTTAAATATATATATTTTAAAAAATTTAAAGCAATAAATTATTGCTCTTGCATTTTTAAAAACGTAATTCGCCTAACAAATATATGCAGAAGTAAACCTATTAAAATTTTTATCAAATTACAATGAGAATTTACAATTCATAATAATAGTTGGAGATATGAGCAGATTTTTCCCCTTTCATATAAAAGGATTAAATCTTTATCAGACCTTTTATTTAAAATGAATTTTTATTTCATAAAATTTCTAACATATTTATAGTTATTTTACAAGGAACAGAACTCTTGATTCTTTAATTTCCAATGAAATACTGCTTACATAAACATGAAATATTAAATTTTCTATTGTGATATTTGCCAAACTACGATAAATTTAATTATGACAAACAAAAAATAGATTAAAATATATTTTTTAAAAGAATTTAAAACAATATATTAGTTGTTCTTGCATTTTTAAAAACATTATTCATCTAACAAGTATATGCAGAAATAAACCTATTAAATATTTTATAAAATTACATGCAACAAGTAAGAATTTGCAAATTCATAAGAACATTGGGAGATGTGAGCCGATTTTGCACTTTCTCATATAAAAGGACTAAATCTTTATCACACCTTCTTTATTTTATTAAAATGAAAAGGAAGAAGGAGTTTTAATACCGCGGAAAAAGTACAGTTTTTTTTTTTTTTTTAATTTTTTTTTTTTAAATTGTTTCCGGTGGATTACAAATGTCTCTGTCTAAAAGAGAAAAAAAAGAGAAAGGAAGTAAAAGAATAAGGAATAATAATGAATAGTAAAAGGATTCCTTTTTATAAAAAAATATTCTGGTATTCTGTGCTCGTTGGAAGAGGGTTCGTGCCTTGTAATCATGTTAGCTCCTGCACATTTAAAATTTTTATCTTTTTGCTACAAAATGTAACACTGGACATAAATTAAAGTCATTTATCTTATTATCTATATGATAAAGGAAAACTGTATCCGTGAGTAACGCTGAAGACATTTTGACGCCGGCAACACCTGACGATTAGATTCCGCTTTTATTGCAATTCTGTAATCTTCTAAACATCGCCCATTTTCAATTTTTACACCGTTGAATAGTGAAAAAAATGCTTACTTTCAAAGACAATTTGTTTGACAACTGTATCGCAATTTACACATTTTTTATGGTTATTAAAATAATTTTCAAGCATGAAATTTTTAAATCTATATCTATCGCGTGCAGTAGATTACGAAAGTTTAGTCCGCTTGTGCTTAAAATATTATAAATAGTTAAGCATTTGTGTCCGGATAATATTACATGACGAAATTAAAATTTCATCGATAAATAAATAGAATAATAAAGTATAAATAAAACTCAAATTTAAGAGATGACATATAATCCCAGTTTTATTAATATTAAACTCTTAATTGACACAAATGTGGCATAGACAAATTCAAAATAACAGAAAATGCATGATCGTAAATCAGGCAGGGAAGCGTTAGAGGGTGCTTTGTGATTGTAGCGAGAAACCTGTTTATCTTTGTTAAATGTACACCTTTGTAGACGAAAAATAAAATGAATGTAGTGTTTTTAAGTAACTGAACGCTATTCGAAAGAGTAAATAAAAAAATCATACGATTTAGAATACTTTAAATCGGCACAACTTGTGTAACAAAGTGTACTAAATTTTATTAAAAAAATACTAAGAAAAAAAATTATGTAAAGTTTTTTAAAAACTGAACAGTATTCGAAAGAGTAAATAAAAAAAAATCATACGGTTTAGAATGCTTTAAATTGGTAACGTTTATGTAACAAAATGTACTAAATTTTATTAAAAAATACAAAGAAGAAAAAAATGTATATAATTTTTTTTTTAAACAACTGAACATTATTCGAAAGAGTAAATAAAAAAATCATACGATTTAGAATACTTTAAATCGGTACAATTTATGTAACAAGGTGTAATAAAAATTATTAAAAAATACAAAGAAGAAAAAAAAATGTATGTAAAGTTTTTAAACAACTGAACATTATTCGAAAGAGTAAATAAAAAAAAATAATGCGATTTAGAATACTTTAAATCGGTACAGCTTACGTAACAAAGTGTACTAAATTTTATTAAAAAATGCAAAGGAGAAAAAAAGTTGTAAAGTTTTTAAACAACTGAATAGTATTCGAAAGAGTAAATAAAAAAAATAATAATACGATTTAGAATACTTTAAATCGGTGCAGTTTATGTAACAAAGTGCACTAAATTTTATTAAAAAATACAAAGAACAAAAAAAAAAAAAAAAAAAAATGTATGTAGCCAAATATTACTCGAAAACGTAAATGAAAAAAATCATACAAATAGTATGATTTTTTTCATTTACTCTTTCGAGTAATGTTTGGCTACATACATTTTTAGATACATTACAGAATACTGTAAATCGGTACAGTTTATGTAATAAAGTATAATAAATTTAATTAAAAAATACTAAGAAAAAAATTTACGTAAAGTTTTTAAGCAACTGAACAGTAGAGTAAAAAAAAAAAAATCATACGATTTAGAACACTTTAAATCAGTACAGTTTATGTAACAAAGTGTACTAAATTTTATTAAAAAATACAAAGAAGAAAAAAAAATGTATGTAAGGTTTATAAAGAACTGAACATTATTCGAACTATTGAATAATAATAAAAAACATATGTTTTAGAATACTTTAAATCAGTACTGTTTTCGTAATAAAGTGTATTAAATTTCATTAAAAAATATAAAGCGTGAAAATATGCAGCATTAAAATTTTAAAGTATACCTAATGTTTAAACTTTAATGTTTAAAGCGTGAAATGCGATTGTAAAAGGTGTCGAAAATATTTCTAAGATGAATTATATGAAGTTTTTATTTACTTATTTGCGCATTAAACAAAATAGATATTATATTTCTTGTAATTTATTCATAAATATTTTTTCTTGGTATTTTTCTGCTAAGAGAAACACGGAAACAAAATAACCAAACAAAACGCATGACGAGTTTTTCAAATATTAAAATCCCTAAAATCATATAAATGCTTTCAGATAAAGAGAGAGGGTTTCTCTCTTTCGTAATAAGATTTAAACGAAAGAAAAAAAAAACTTTTACCCCAGTAGCTTTGTTTTAGAAATAGGAATTTTAATTCTTAAAATCTGTCGCTAGATTTTTATTCAATTATACTTTACGTTTATCTGAAACCGTCTTATTGCAAGAAAAAGTGCAATTTTTTTTTTTTAATGCGTATGCGTGTCTGGTAAAAAGTTATTAATTTATTTATTAAAAATTCAATTATTTATTGAAATCACAAGCTTTTAATACGCAAAGCTTTACAAAAACTTAGAGTGTCTTTAGAAGAGCACTGACTTTAGGTTAGGTTAAAATTATAGTTATTTGAGATTAACCGATATAAGATACATTTTTTATTGTAACTAATTTTGTAGATTTAAGGTTAGTTGGGGCAACTGGGCCATGATTTTACAATGTGACTCTGGAGCTTCGGACAATTCAGCTTCAAAAAGCCAATGTTCATTTCAATTAAAGTCTGAACTTCGGTAAAGATGTTCAGTTAGGTTCTCTCTATCAGACAGAAATGCTCAAAATTACATTTTAATATTTAAAAATATGCATATTTCATCTTTCTTTCCTCATGGATCCAGTTGCCCAATAAAAATGGGGTAAGTGGACCAGGAGGGTCTATGTTCCACACGCGTTTATTTTTTTTTCATAAGGGATACCAGGTCCTGTTTGAAAAAGTGTAAACAACTTAAAAAATTTAAACCAGGCGGATCATGTAAATTATATATCAACTAAATAGAGTTGTAAGAGAAACCTTTGCTGTCAATGAGTCTAAAAAAAGCACTAAAAGTGAAAATATTAGATTTATTTATACCAAAAACATAAAAATTAAGTAAGTACTTATGTACATTAGTATATGTAATAAGTATAAAATTCACATGGTTATTTTAAGGAAAAAAATAGCAAGGTAAATCTATGAATAAACGGCTACGTAAGTACTTAAGTACTTTATCTATATCCAGGGATCGCATTATATAGGGAAAATTTTATTGCTCCTACCAGAACCCTTAATCAGGTACCTTCATGATCATTTTATTTAGCATATTCTAAAGAAAGGTGCGATGAAGATATTATTTTCAAAATTGTGGTAGGAACAATAAAAGTTTCCCTATAGAATGCGGCCCCTGTGTATCGTACAATTTCAAGGTTTGGCTATCTCGCTATAATTTTCTTTATCGTAAGCAAAAAATAATGAAGAATTTTATTTCCCGTAGTAAGAGAAACTCCAAAAAATTATTTATAACTATTGGCGTAACTGGATCCAGTACGGTCCAGTTACCCCGGATACATGTCCCAGTTACCCCATTCTTGAAAAAATTATGGGGTAACTGGGACACCGGGCTTACATTTGAAAAATGAAGTAAATATGTATAGATACCTAATAATATTAATGTAGTTATATGCCTAATCTTTAAGAAAAAAGTTTGTTTAATAAAAGTACATACAGTATTTTAATAAAAAGCCGAGGAAGTTCAACCATATTGACGTTGTTTTTAAAAAAAGAAACGTAAATTTTTGACAACCTAGCACAGCAAAGTGAGAGTTATGATTGAGTTGACACACGTTGTTTTAGGAAGTAGAGATTAAGGTGCATTGTTCACAAAAGCTAAAACTTAAAAAACACCAACAGATTTTTATAAAATAGCCTATGGCCCAGTTACCTCGTGGGTCCAGTTACCCCAACTAACCTTATAATAAATCAGGGTTGGCAAGGTTTTTTAAACCAATCGTAATGACATTTCTCTTTTCTATTTAAAATTTAAGTGTTTCAAATTATTGGATATAAATAATTTCTAGTTTTAATATTTTATTTCAGCAATAAGCATTAGATATAGTGGGTCTAGGTCATGTTTATATGTATAGAATGATAATTATTACGAGTTGATGAACATATCTATTGTTCAAAAGAAAAAGCTTAAAACATGTGAATTTATCAAAGAGAACATATATTAAAAATATTCAATATTTAGTATAAAATATTTTAATTTTTAAAAAATGCATATTATTTAAAGCAATTAATAACATAACACGATGATCTTTAAGATTTTGGTCAAGCTGTAAAAGAAAATTTTCTTGACTGGGGAGATTATCTTTAAGAATCAAAATCAAAATATGAAATCGAATAATAGAGTATCCAAAAATTGGGTGCTAGTTATAGCATTTTAATAATACCAATCTATTTTTTTTTCTTCTGTTATCTGCTGAATCTAATGATCAAAAACGTTCACTTCGAATTGTTACTAGAAAAACAAAATCCCAAGAAGTATTTGAAATTTATTTTTTGAATAACTGTGGAAAAGAATATATTCATCAAACTACATGAAATGTTTATTATTAGTAATCAAAAGATTGTTTAAAAATATTTTCAAGGTATCAATGTTTCACGGTGTAGAGCAGTTTATTCTTCGAAAATAAGACTGTTACGAATACCGTTTAAATTAAAATATGATTTTTTTCAATTTTCTACATAAATTGACTGTAATTATTTAATTTAAATTATTTTCAAATGAAGTTATACTACTTACATATCCAACAATGTCATATATTTATCAATAACTATGCATGTATATGTAATAAGAAAAGATGTTAAAAAAAAAAAAAAAAAAAAAAAAAACCGGTTTAAACAAAAAAAAAATCTGGCTTAAACCAAATAAACCAATTTTATTTAAGAGGGGGGGGAGTTAAAAAAAACCTGTTTTTTTTTTTTTTTTTTTTTTTTGGTAAACCCTGTTATAAATTAACTAAACAGTTTCTTCTTAAACATTTTCTTTCGTCGAAATTTAAGGGTTCCACCTCGTAATAATAATTTTTTTCTTTTTCTAATCAGGGCAACACTAAATTCTGAAAAAGCAAAATTCCTGCTTTCTGCTTGTTTATTATTATTATTATTAATTTAAATCTTTCTCGGAAGAAAAACGGAATTATAATCTTGTTAGATAGTGCAAGATATGACTATGTAAATCAGGTATTTTCGTTGAAAAACATTCTTTTCTTTCAGGTATGCATCGAAATAATCTAATAAAAATTTTATGATTGTGTTTTACATCCCCACTAAACAAAATCTGCAGAAAATCTGTAGGTAATTGGCCCAACATTCTGTAGGTAATTGGCCCATTTCTGCAGATATTCTGTAGATATTTGAAGGTAAAGCTAAATCTGCAAAATTTCTTCAGATTTCTGTACAATTTCTGGAGAAACTAGAGATTTCTTCAGATAACCTTAAGATTATTTTTAGTGGGGATATTTTATTAAAGCATTAAAAAATGACTATTTTTTTATTTACTGTAATATTATTATTAACTTATGAATTTATTAAAGTTATTACAATAAATATTAAATGCATTTATTATGCACAAAAACCTGTTAAGCGGAAAACAAAATAAGCAGGATTAAATTTTTAAAGCATTTTTTTAATGATCAAGACATGAAATACGACTGTAAAAGCGTTAAAAACATATCTGTTATGAACTATGTGACGGTTTAAATACTTTATTTGCGTACTAAACACTATTTCTTGTTATTTATAATTAATAGCCAATTTTTTACTCGGTATTTTATCTGTTAAAAGTAACACTGAAACAAAATAATTAAATTAAAATATGCACAAGCATGAATAGTTTCTCAAATATTGAAATCCTTAACACTAAAAAGACCGGAAATTTTACTCAAGTTTTATAAAAATATTTTACACCGGAATTTTTATTTAAATCTTTTTAATATATTTATTTAACATTTTTCTTAACAGTTTTTTAAATTTATTTTGCAAAGAAATTTCTGTTTCGAACAGAAATATATTTATATGGTAGGGGTCAGAATGACCCCTCACGATCTTTTTAGCGTTAAAGTCATATAAATCCTTTCAGATAAAGAGAAAGGATTTTTCTTTCTCGTAACAAGATTAGGCCTGGTAGCTTTCTTTTAGGAATATGAATTTAAATTTTTAAAATCTGTCGCGATATTCTCATTCAGTTATATTAAGCGTCTTATTGCAAGAAAAAGTACAAAATAAATAAATAATAATGATAACAATGTGTGTGCGTGCGTAAAAACTTATTTATTTATTTATTCATTTTCGAATCTTTCTTGGAAGAAAAATGGAATAATCTTGTTAGACGGTGGAAGATATAACTATGTAAATCAGATACAGTCAAACTTCGTTAACACGAACACGCTTAACGCGTATTACTTTTAGCACGAACTGTTTCCGATTGCCTTTTCCTGTTGTATGTAATGCATTTAAGTTTGGATAACACGAATTACTTTTAACACGAACAAAAAAAGTTTACCCTTGAGTGTTCGCGTTAACGAGGTTCGACTGCATTTTAGTTGAAAACAGCATTCAGGTGTGCATCGAAGTAATCTCAAGGAAATTTATTATCATGTTTTGTATATATTTTTAAAACATTAAAAAATGACTATTTTTTTTAATTTATTGTAATATTATTGCTAACTTATAAATTTATTAAATTCATTATAATAAGTATATTACATAAACTTATTATGCACTAAAACTTGTTGAGCGAAAAAAAAAAGTACAATGAGTAAACATACGCAGGATTAAATTTTCAAAGAATTTTTTTTTATATTCAAACCTTGAAATACGATTTTAAAAACATTAAAAATATCTCTGGAATAAGTTATGTAAAGTTTTAAATAATTTATTTGCATATTAAACACCATTTCTTGTTATTTATTATTCAAGGGCATTTTTTATTTAGTATTTTTTTTTTTTTTTGTTAAAAGTAACGCCGAAATAAAATAACTAAAGAAAAATATGCACACGCATTAAGAGTTTTTCAATATTAAAATCCTTAAAATCAAACAAGAACTTTCATATAAGGAGAAAGAATTTTTCTCTCTCTCGTAACGAGATTAAAAAGTATACTTTCACCTTGGTAGATTTCTTTTAGAAATATGAATTTTAATTCTTAAAAGCGTCGCAATATTTTCATACAGTTATCTTTTACGTTTAATCTATGTGCGTATGTGGCGAAAAAGGGGCATGTAATATCTTTTAACCATTTGGAAAAATGGTTATTGTCCTCGTCAGGGTGGGAAATCAAAAGCATACCTGAAGGTTTTTATTGGTTTAATGATCATTTTATTCGTTTTCTGATTGGTCTATACAGTAATATGTATTTCCCTTTACTTTCAACAGAGATGGACAACAGAGTGTTGCCACTATGACAAAAAAGTAATAAAAACTACAAAAAAATATTAATAACTCAGAAACAAATTGAGATACAGCTTTTAAACAAACTGCATTTAAAAGTACATTTTTTTCTCTATACGGCGATATAAAAAGTAATATTGTGGGATGCTTAGAAGTTTAAGAATGAAATTTCATTTAAAATTGGTCGTCAGATTTCTTGGAAATCTGACGATGGAAAAACCTTTTCCCGAACAGCCAATGAAATGCTTGAATAATACGTAACTTTCAGGTGGATAATACGTAAAGGTCGCAGGCGATTTCTGTCGCTTGCAATTCTTACGTGTAATAACGCTATTAATGTTTAATTCATGGCGTACGTAAGGTATGATCAACTCCGTGCTATTTTTATGTCTTAAATTTTAGTCTTTGAAAAAATCATTTCCCAAATGGTCGTTGTAATTTGTTAAATTGCATTTTTTTTTTTTTTTCAAATCTTTCTCGGACGAAAAATGGAATTATAATATTTTTAGAAGCTGGAAGATATAACCATGTAAATCAGATATTTTTGTTAAAAAACAACACTTTTTTTCAGGTGCGTAACGAAATAATCACAAAAAAATTTACGATCGTATTTTGTATATTTTGTTAAAACATTAAAACGACTTTTTTTTAATTTACTGTAATATTGTTATTAACTTATGAATTTATTAAATTTATTACAATATGTATTAAATTCATTTATTATGCACAAAAACCAGTTAAGAAAAAAATACAATGAGTAAAAATACGTAGGATTAAATTTTAAAGCACTTTTCATGTTCAAGGCGTGAAATACGATTGTAGAAGCGTTAACCCTTTCCGACACAGACAAATTTTAGTGTAAAATGATGAAATGATCGACTGATACCGGAATTTACATACAACTTTTTTAGAAATTAAAAACTTGTTATTTTACACTTTCATCATAAAAACAAAATTTTATTGAAATATTCTTGGTGCCGTTTGCAAGTTTGGAATTAAAAGCATCGGAAAGGGTTAAAAATATCTTTGGGATGAATTATATGAAGTTTTTAACAAATTATTTGTATATTAAACACTATTTCTTGTAATTTATTCATAAGAATTTTTTATTTGGCCTTTTCCACTTAAAAGAGATGCCGAAACAAAGAAACCAAATTAAATATGCACACGCATTAAGTGTTTTTCAAATAATCAAATCCTTGAAATCATATAAATGCTTTCAGATAAGGAGAAAAGATTTTTGTATATCGATACAAGTTTAAAAAGAATACCTTGGTAATTTTCGTTTAGAGATATGAATTAAATTCTCTCGCAATATTTTTATTCAATTATCTTTTAAGTTTATTTCAAAGAGTAGTTTTACAAGAAAAGTGCAATAATATATATATATATATATAGGAAATTACGAATAAAAATATGCACAAACGTGAAGTGTTTTTCAAATATTAAAATCCTTAAAATCATATGTATGCTTTCATACAAGGAGAAAGGAATTTTCTCTCTGATAACGAAATTTAAAAAATATATGTTTTCACCCTGCTAGCTTTCTTTTAGAAATATGAATTTTAATTCTTAAAATATGTCGCAATATTCTTATTCAATTATTTTTTTTTAATATGTGTGTGGGGAGAGGGTCATTTTTTTTAGCCCCCGGTATGCTATTTCTTTCTCTTACCTTATTTTGTGCCGTCTCCAAAAAATAAGTATAAGCCAGCCGTAAAACAAAGCAGATGTATCATTTTATGATTAAATGAACTTTAGAAATGTATTTCTTTCTTAAATGTGAATTTTCATTCTTAAAATCTGTCGCAATATTCATATTTAATTATTTTTTACGTGTATCTGAAAATGTGCTTTTGCAAACAAAAAATACAAGAAGAATTTTTTTAATGTGTGTGCGTGAGTGAAGAAAAAAGAGCATATTTTTTTTCAAATCTTTTATGGAAAAAATATGGATTTATAATCTTGTTAGAATGTGGAATCTATAACTATGTAAATTCAGTATTTTCGTTGGAAAATATTTTTGTTTCAGGGGTGTATCGAAATAATCTAAAAACATTTAGGATCGTGTTTTGTATATTTTGCTATAACATTAAAAAATGACTATTTTTTAAATTTACCGTTATATAATTATTAAATCATCGATTTGTTAAAGTTATTACAATATGTATTAAATGCATTTATTATGCACAAAAACTTATTAAGAAAAAAAGGACACACAGTGTGTAAAAATATGTAGGATTAAATTATTAAAGCATTTTTTAATATTGAAGGTGTGAAATATGGCTGTAGAAGCGTTAAAAATATCCTTGGGATGAATTATATGAAGTTTTTAACAATTTATTTGTATATTAAACACTATTTCTTGTAATTTATTCATAAAAATTTTTCATTTGGCATTTTTCACTGAAAAGAATCACCGAAATAAAGTAACTAAATAAAAATATGCGCACAATGTATGCATAAAACCTGCATAAAGTGTTTTTTAAATATTAAAATCCTTGAAATCATATCAATGCTTTCAGATAAGGAGAAAAGATTTCTGTATTTCGTTACAAGATTAAAAAGAATACTTTTACCCTGGCTGCTTTCGTTTAGAGATATGAATTTTAATTCTTAAAATCTCCCGCAATATTCGTATTCAATTATTTTTTATGTGTATCTGAAAATGTGCTTTTGCAGGACAAAGATTTTTTTTTTAAGTGTGTGCGTGTGTGGTGAAAAAGAGGCATTTTTTTTTTTTCTGTAAAATATTCGTGGTAGAAATGTGGAATCTTTTTAGAAGGTGGAAGATATGAATATGTAAATCAGGTAATTTAATTGAAAATTTCTGATAATTTTTTTTCATGCATCGAAATTTGTTTTGTATACTTTGTTAAAACATTAAAAAATGACTATTTTCCTATTTACTGTAATATTATTTTTAAATTATCAAATTGATAAATTTATTACAATAAGTACTAAATGCATTTATTATGCACAAAGCCTGTTAAGAGAAAAAAAAAATACAGTGAATAAAAATACACAGGATTGAAATTTTAAAGCATTTTTTTATGTTCAAGGTCAGAAATACGATTGTAGAAGCGTTAAAAATATCTATGTAATGAATTATATGAAGGTTATAATAAGTTATTTGCATATTAAACACTGTTTCTGGTAATTTATTATTCTTAGTCATTTTTTACTCTCGGTATTTTTCTGTTAAAAGTAACACCGAAACAAAATAATTAAATAAAAATATGCACAAGCATGAAGAGTTTTTCAGTTATTAAAATCCTTAAATCATATAAATCCCTTCAGAAAAGGTGAAAAGATTTCTCTAGTTAGGTAACAAGATTAGCAAAAACACTTTTTCTCTCCGTTAGCTTTCGTTTCGAAATATGAATTTTTAATTCTTAAAATGTGTCGCAATATTTTCATTGAATTACTTTTACATTTATCTGAACCTTTTGCAAGAAAAAGTGCGAAAATAATTTTCTATATGTGTGTGCATGTGAAGCGAATAAAATACACGACTTTATTTTATTATTATTATTATTATTATTATTATTATTATTATTATATTATTATTATTATTATTATTATTATTATTATTATTATTATTATTATTATTATTATTATTATATTATTATTATTATTATTATTATTATTATTATTATATTATTATTATTATTATTATTATTATTATATTTATCGGAAGAAAATGGAATTATAATCTTGTTAGAAGGTGGAAGATATGACTAGGTAAATCAGGTATTTTCGTTGAAAAATACAATTTTTTTCCTGTGTCCATAGAAACAAATTTAAAGAAATTTATGATCGTGTTCTGTATATTTTCTTAACATTTAACAAAAGTTACTACTTACTATATTACGAACATTCCTTATCCATATTTACTCATGAAAGCCTTTGAGTAGATATGGACAAGTAGTGTTCGTAATGCCTCTTTAAACCTGAAATCCTGATGACGGCTAAGTACATAGCCGAAATTACTGGACTGTTAACATCATTAAACTGTATTAATCATCTTTTCGGTAGTGAACCATTTGTGTATCTTTATATTGTATTATTAAGAGGAATTTTAGGATCCTGAATTAGGTTATTTTAAGTGATCGCGTCATGCAATCGTGCGTCAGTCGAAATTTACAGGTCAGTTCTTTTTTTTTCTTTCTTTCTTTCTTTTTTTTTCTAATAAAGATTTAACTGTTTATTTTTAAAAAGTTATATCATCGATTTTTCTATGCGAGATATACTTAAATATATTTAAAAGGCTTTTATGAGTAGATATGGATAAGTAGTGTTCGTGATATAGTAAGTAGTAACCTTTTAAAATATTAACAAACTATACAAAACACGATCATACATTTCTTTAAAACTATTTCAATGAACGACAGGAAAAAAATGGTTCTTTTCAAAGAAAATACCTTATTTACATAGTCATATCTTCCACCTTTTAACAAGATTATAATTCCATTTTCTTCCAATACATATAAACATAATAATAATAATAATAATCTTAATAATAATCCAGGGAAAAGATAAGGTTATTTTAACATGTATGGGCATGCGTAATACCAAACAGGTCTGCTAATATATTTATTTTTTTATTTAATTTGCATAAAATTAGCTCTGAAGTAATAGTTTAAACATGGCAATAGGGGCAGGGTGTCATTCGAATGTGATAACATGCGACATAAGGGAAGAGAAGGGTAATAAAAAGAAAAAAAAATCTACATAACTAATGTAGCAAAACAACATAAGAGCACTACTTTTTGAATTCGCTATATTTTGCCCGAAATTGACAATATTCACTGTAAATTAAAATGTCTGAAACGGAGTGTTCAGTTTTCAGACATTTTAAAATGTCTGCATTTTCCAGACACTTACGACATTTTACTGATTATAATCAATATTTTGAACTTCAGGAGTAGAACAAGATTAAAACAAAAAATATTTATCTAAATATTACATTTTTAACATTTGTTTTATTTTTAATTTATTTTACTTTAAAAGTTCAAAATATTGATTATAATCAATACAATTTCGAAACAGATTTAAAATATAAGCTTTACAAATATTGTACATCAAATTTGTGGGCACTAAAATCGTAGGGGGGCGGGGCACGGACCAGTATGCCCATTCTTTAATCAAGAAGTTCTTTTGCAAAAAATGCAGACCTGCATTATTGTTATCTAAATTGAGATGTCCGGTATTCGGGAGTATCCGTTGTGGAGGTTAATGGACATTCCCGAAAAGCTATTCTGAAACATCTATTTAACGAATACTTTTTTAATTCGCAAGGCATACATATTTGTATATTTTTACCTCACAAAAGCAGACATCTCCGATTATCGGACAAATTCAACGGCAAGGGCTATTGAGGGCTTTTAAAGTACATGGATAAATATATATATTTCTTATAATCTTGTCCTACTCTACTTCATATAATTTAAAAATAGATTTTTTAAAAATTTATATTGCCACATAGGCAATTTTACATATACAGTCGAACCCGGTTAAGACGCTCACGGTTAATACGCGATTCCGCTTAATACGCGATTTTTTCCGATACCTTGAATATCGCCCATACGGCTAATGCAAAAATATCCCGTTTAAGACGCGAATGGTTATGATGCGATCCCGCTTAATACGCGATAGATTTGCGTTCCTTCGAAGAAAAAAATCATGCGAATTCCCTTTCTCTTCTCGAGTGCTGACAATTTAGCGGATTTTTTTTTCCCCGAATACTATTATTTACTTTTAATAACAGATTAATTAAGGCGAAAATTACTAATCGGAAATAGTGGTAGATATTTGAAAAATGCAAAAACTTGCTAAATTAGCAAAAATTCAATTCGTCTTTTATCCCGCCTCGTAACCTACTATCTCTCGCGTTTCGTGTGTGTTTTCACTGTAGTAGAGAGATACAGACGAATTCAGGTTACTCGGATACGTCATAAAAATTATTATGACTAGCGATATTAATTACAGTAGTTGTGAGATTTTAAATGTATACATTTTATCATTACAATGTTTTATAATGTACATTATAGGCAACAAAAAATTAAACTCGTAAAGATTAAATAAATACAACTGCGGTTGGATAATTCTTGTATGTTTTCTATTTTTTTTTTTTTTTTTTTTTTTTTTTGTGAAAATAATATTTTTTACATTTGATTAATAAGGATATTTTTTTCCTTACATTGAAGAACATTATTATAAGTACTAAATAAATATAATTTTAAAAACTGCTTCGGGCTTCGAGATTTAATATGTTTTTCTTTCTGTTAAAAAAATTAGTCTAGTAAGAAAATTAATTTTGTTGTTTATTTTTGGTTGCAACGCATTAATCGACAATAAATCCATATTGGAATCTATAATCTATATTTATTTTTCGTTGTTATTCTAGTCCTATAAAAAGAAACATAAGTTAAAGTTAAATACAATTAAATTTTAATCTAAATATACGTGAATGTGACAATTTTCCATAGTAAACATACAAATGAAAGCTCTAAAGTTCATTTAGACGACTAAATGTGTAAATAAGCCCAGTTCCTGCCGTTATGGAAATCACGTTTAATACGCGATCCCGCTTAATACGCGACTTTAGTCCACTCCCTTGAAACGCGTCTTAACCGGGTTCTACTGTATATCAGATGATAATCACAACAGCTATTTAACTATGAATAAATAAATAAATATTCTACTTTATCCCTTTGCACTCGAGGGCTCCGGAGCGGAACCATTTAAAATTTGTCTTCAAACTCGAGAGCTCCGCTACGGAGACAATGCAAATAATTTTGTGATACCTGTCTAGTAAAGCCAAGATTACATGGTATCACAAAATTATTTGCATTATCTCCGTAGCGGAGACCTCGAGTTTGAAGACAAATTTTAAATGGCACCGCCCCGGAGCCCTTGAGTGCAAAGGGTTAATATTGAGAAAAAAATTACTTCGGTATTTTGTTTATTTATATTTTGTGTTTTTTAATCTTGTCCTACTCTAAAAGTTCAAAACTTCCATTATAATTAGTGCAAGATTTAAGGTATCAGCTTTACGAAAATTTCATACAACTCCCCCCCCCCCCACCCTCCCTGAAAAAAATGAAAATCCTTATCATTTAAAAATTAGATTTTTAAAAAATTTATATTGCCACATGGGCTTATTGTTATCATTCCTATGAGCTACTAAACAAGACATCTTTAAAGCAAAATAAAGCCGCAAAAAAAGATGTTAGCACATGATATGACTATGATACACACTTGCGATGCTCATCAGTAAAGTCTAATTGGAAAATGACCTTCGAATCCAAACACGCAGCGAAATCGAAATAAACAAATGATTTCCTTTTTCCTGACTGGGTTACTTCTATGTTTCCAAGTCAAAAGTTTTCCACATTAAAAGATTTAATAGCTTTAGAAATATATCTAAGAAATACTTGAGATAAATATTCATTTTCAATTATATATAAATTTCATAAAAATCAATTGATTTTTTTTTCCAAAAGGGAAAGTTTATAAATATATTTTTTAATTTCAGCTGAATATTGTTCAATTGAAAAAAAAAAAGGCAATCCCGAAAATCCCGGAATTTTCCAGTAAAAATCTCGGGATTTTCGGGATTAAAATTAAGCGGGATCCCGGGATGTCAATCCGGGATTGTAATCCCTAGCTAGGAAGTAAGAAAGATTTAGGAGATCTTTCAAAGTTTTTTTTATTTCTATTTCCTTGTGGTCGTTTAGTATGAGATAAGCACTAGCCATTGAAACTAAGAACTGCCATATTGAAAACAAAACAAAACAAGAGAATGAACTTCACTTTTAAATATGTCTGTTTTTTAGTGATGTTATTACTTTAAATTTGAGAAAAAAGATGAGAATAAATAATACATAATTTGTAATAAAAGACAACGTCATAAATTTAAAAATATATACTTCTAGAATTAGTGTTTTTTTGCAAAAAGATTCAAAACTAATTAAATTTCATGTAAGATTTTGTTTAGTACAATAAATAAAATCATTAAAAGACACTAATTTTAGTACTATAAAGAAATTATAACACTTACTTCAATCGCTGTTTGCAAGAGGTAAGAAAAATTCCTCGATTTGAAATTTTAAAAACTACCACAACCACAGTGAGGGAGAAAGACTTGCATCAGTTTAAAAGGCAATCCCATAATACATCCGACTAGCCATATTTAAAGAATGAGATGTTTCATCCTCAAAACAGGACCCGACAGACAAAAGTTTCTTTTTTTTTGCCAGCTTCGACAGGACGAAGATGAATAACACAATATTATTGATATAAATTAATACGAGTTAACACTAAGCCCATTGCACACGCTTTGTAGAATTTCCGGGTGTAATCGTCAACCGTCGTCTACTTCTGTTCTGTGTCTATCCCGCCCTTATATCGACGACAGCTTCTAAGAGACATTAGATGTCGAGCACACACGTCAGATGTATGTATTCAATAAATAAATAATCCAAGTTAATACGAATTAAAATCACAGTACTTCACATTTCGCAAAAAACGAATTAAAATACACGCGTACATAAAAACAAACTTTGTTTGAATTACAACGTATACCACTTCAAACGAAGACATATAAAACGCATGCGCAACTGGGAGTGCGAGTGCCCCCTGGTGGTTATTGCGTCGGAAGAATCAAAACGTCTTAAATTAAGACACGTTTAAAGTAATAAAGTGTCTTAAAATAAGACGTTTGCGGATATTTTAGACATTATTCTCAGTTCGTTTACACCATGGTCATAGTAAGACACTTATGTATCTTAAATTAAGACATCTATAATGTCTGAATTTTCAGATTAAGACACTTAAGTGTCTAAAATTCTGTTTCAGTCACATATGTGTCTAAATTTAAGACGCTTCTATTTGCAGTGTTGGCATGAAAATTGCCTCAACATTTCTATTATTACGCTATCCCAATATTTTTCAATTATAGGCAAGGAATATTTTGCCATGTCATAGCCAATATTTCCAATGTAAAGCCAGTATATTTGCAATTTCGATGCTTCATCGCAAGTACTTTCAATATGAAGCCAATATTTAACCAATATGGGCATTTCATGATAGGTATTTTCTGAATGAAATATCAGCTTTACATTAGGCCTCAATATGAGCAATATGTTGCTTGCTACATCATTGTTTTGAGTATAAGAAAACTTTTATAATAAACTATTTAATAATTAAAAAAAAAAAACTTCCATAAGATAACAACATAAACAAGCTGTGTAAGGTACAGATTTTTAAATATTAAAAACTGTTAAAATTATCCTTTGAAACCCAGAAAAAGGATGTTCGTGTTTGTAACAAGATTAAAAGAAAATCTTCAACGCCATTTTTCCTTTTTATTCAAAAACATAAATTTTAATTACTAGGATCAGTTGCAATTTTCTTTTTCAGTTATTTTTCCTGTTTATTTGAAGACTTTTCAATCTTTTCAAAGAAACGGACTATTTTATTTTTTTTATTATTGAAGTCATGTACATAACTTTGATACGAAAAATCTTTTTAAAATCTTATTTACAGGGTGGCAATTTTAGACTAAGAAAACTAATAATTACTTAAATTTAAAATATTAATATTAATTTCAATTTGTTATTTGCTTGTTATTTGTTATTTAATAAAAATATTGCAATCATAACGCATTTTTAGCGAGAAATAGGCAAAATATTTCACATTACAGCAAATAAAGAAGCCGGCTAAAGTTAGATTTAGCAGTTTGATGTTCTAACATTCTTTGGTTCTAAACCAGTGGTTCCCAACGTGGGCGTACGACTTACCGAGGCTCAGTTTGGATTTTCTAGGTAACCAGTTTAGATTTTGTTATTCACTCATTCGCTGTCAGATTTTTTTATATAAGTTTTTGTAAAAGTAATACTGTAGACTAAAAATAAACAATACATGGAAAAATTAAAAATAAAATTGAAAAAAGAATTTTTCTTGTTAAATTTCAAAACAAGTTTTCTTGTTAAATTTCAAAACAAGTTTTCAGTCGAAAGTTGAAAACAGAATCAAAACAGAGTAATTGTATGGCTAAACTTTAAAATAATACTTTAAAAATAATTTGCACCTCTATTCCCACATCCCCCACACCTTTTTTCTTTAATCTTTAAAATTTGCTGTAAGTTTTATGGTTATTAATACATTTTACAATTTTTCCACACTCTTTCAATTATTTATTGAATGAGCCTTGTATTTGGTTTCGTTATGTCGGATGTCCTAAAAAGGAATGACTGATTTTAAAATTCAATAACTTGCAAACGGTGACAGATATTTAAAAATTCTTGCAGGAGCGTTTTGTATAATGTCAGGAAATATTTTACTGTGATTCTCGAATTTAGTTCGAATTACCAACAACAGATGGCGCTGCGAGCAATATCGGCTAAGTCCAGGCCCGATTTTTGACCCATTCAATACATTTTAATTTCCTTTTTTTCGCATGGGAGAAGAGAAAGGCCAAAAAATCCAACTTGAATTTAGCGCCTATTGCTTGCAGCGCCATCTATTATTAGTAATTCGAACTAAATTCGAGAATCAAGGCAAAAAAATTCCTGACATCATACATAACCCTCCTGCAAGAATTTCTTTAATATTTTTCACCGTTTGCAAGTTATTGAATTTTTAAATTAGTCAGTCCTTTGTAGGACGCTCGGTATGTCCCCTGAAGAAACTTTTACGTGTGTAGCTACTTAAGGCTAGCGGCAATGCTAGCGGCATTGTGCAGGGGATAATTACGTAAGTAAAAAAGCGTGCTAAAAAGACGTTCGTCTAACATTAGCCTAAGGGTATATCTAAAACTAACTGTCTTGACCATATTCAACCTAAAATATGTTTGAAATATCTAAACGAGGTACTTACAATTTTATAAAATTATTAAATCTTAAACAGTATTAGAAAAGTAAATGCATAAATAGTAAATATCCAGGTTTAGTGCAGGCTTCCTACATAGTGAATAAATATACATCATGACATTCACACGTTGAATTCTAAAATCAGGTAATACATGACAGTCAATAAATGATAATGGGAAAGGGAAAACGGAAAAATATGTGTTTGTGGGGAATAATGGCTATTTAAAACTGATAAAGATAAGAATCTTGAAATGCTCTTTGTGCATTGCATTATCCATTGAAAGAAACTCTAGCCTCCATAGCTTTTCCACTAATTCTTAATACGTTATTAAAATAAATTATAAAATGTGCCAATATTATTAATTTTAATAACAAATGTGAGAGTCTCTTAACGTCAACTGTTAAAAAAAAAGTAGATAATCTAAAAATTTTCATTAAGACTGACGTAAGTTGTAAAGGAACGACCACAAAACTCTTTTTTTGTCATAAAGGCGAAGATTTGTATCCTCATTGCACAGTGTAACCTCAAAAATCCGGCATTCGGAAATCCGGAAACTTCAAAAATCCGGCATCAAAGGCATCTCCGTTCCTCCCTCCTTTTTTTACACTTACAACTCATGAGAGAAAGAAAAATAGTAATTATTACGAATTAAAAACTTCGAGATCGAAAGCAATTGCTTAATAGGCAGCCAGATTATTGACTCTGTGTTAAATAGATCCGCCGACGCTGGTACTAGCTCAGAGGAACGAGGACGAAGAACTGTCAGAAGAAAAGTTGTCACTGAAAAATTCATAAATTTGACCGGAAATATATCTGCTTTAGAGAAACAAGACTGTATTTCTAAAATCGATATTCTGATTTGTATAATATCCAAGAAAAACTTGTTAATAAACGACCAAAAAAAAAAAAAAAAAAAAAAAAAACTATGTTTCTAAAATTGTACGAGAAGGAATTATTTCCTTGTTTGTTATGGTTTTTTCTTTTGTAAAATAAGAAATATCAAGTAAAGACAGTTTTTGTTTTAAATATTTAATTTTAACTTTTTCTCACATAAAAAATAATTGCCTGAGAATTAAATAATGAATAAAGGAGGTATTAAGAATATTGATAAGTACTACTATAAGCACTTTCGATACTCTTTCAGAAATCCGGAATTTTAAACAATCCGGCTTAGTCCGGGTCACGACGATGCCGGATTTTCGAGGTTATGCTCTAGATGTATAGAGATATATGAGATACAGTGTGTGTGTGAGCGTGTGTGAGATTTTACAGATGCTTCGGTGGGGTGAGGTCAGTTAAAGGTTGGGAAACACTGGTCTAAACAAACCATTCGCTGCCATTGGCAAAAAAGAAATAACCAGTTTTTAGCCGCCGCGTTTTGTATATATAGATATTTACAAGCACTGGTTTTTCAATATTAAATTCGAATATTAACCTTTTATCTATTGACGGTACCATTAAAATAACTTGCTATAAAATTAACTTAGTAGTGAATTTTATAACAAGTTATTTTAATCGATTAGTAGTAATACAGTTTAGATGAGTTATAGATGCATTACCTTATTTTGTTCCAAAAGCATTATTGGTTGCACAAAACAAAAACATTTTTAAAAGGATGATTTATTTTGCCTTCGCATCTTTTCAGCTTACTTGGTGTTGGGGGGGGGGGGGGGATTTCAATTCGGAAATATTTCTATATTTTTATTGTAAAGAACATTATATTTGTACATTTCCTAATTCTACAAAATACTAAGAAAAATATTTTAGATAAAAGATTTGAGTGGGTTTGTAAATATTGCACAAAATCCCTATAAATTCAAATTTAATCAATCCTTCTAAAGTCCTTCTAAAATTTGTTAAATGATTATGTAAATCTTCTACTGTAATTTAAAAAATTCACGAAAAATGCTTTAGAAGATAACGTTTTCATGAATTCATAATTCAGTACATAAAGGGTTAAAGTCTTTAAAATCAAATCTTTCGCATTACTTTAGACACCGTAAAAGGTTTTCTGTTTTGTAACAAGATTAAAAGAACACATCACATACGTTGCTGAATTTTTTATTCAAAAATATAAAACTTAATTCCTAGTGCGCAGTTTTCTTATTGGGTACTTTCTCGGCTTAACTTTAAATGCATGAGTCAAAGAAGCACAAGAAATAACAATCCCCCCCCCCCCCTCACCCTTTCCCGTTGAAGTCATTTATATATTTTGTGAAGAAAATTCGACTTATAATCCCGTTAAAAGAATATATCAGACAAAATCAAAGGGTAATTTGGTCTAAAATCAAATCTTTTTTTCAGATTTAAAAGATTTCACCGACATAATCTCATGAATATGAAGCACTTGCATTCAAACGCTTGAAGAGATTACTTATTTTATAAAGTACTATTGTTATTTTCCATTATTCATTTATTTATTTAAACTACTTTACAATGTTGAAAAATGGTCCTACGCGTACGATTCTTGTCAAACTAAATTTTGAGTTTCATGGTTAACTTCTATCTTATTTATATAAAATCCAAGTCTGTGTGTCCCTCACTATTCCGGTAGGACCGCCTCTCTGAAATGAGTAATTGTTGAAAAATATTAATGCAGGGTTACCACAGTAGCGCCAAATGTTAGCCAACTTAGCGATAGCTGGCTAATTTGGCAAAATTTCCATTTAAAACCATTAATCTTTCATAATGGAGGTCACCGAAATTTAATTTAAACTCCACTCTTTTAAGATATTTTTTCGAAATCTATGGGTGAGAATTTAAAGTACATCTTTACATCTTCTTCCCGATGCTACTAATAAAATAACCGCCAATAGACAACGGTGTACTGTGTGAGCTCCTAACTGCGCGATTTTAATGGGCTTTAGGTACTTTTCCAGTATAGGTGCCTTGACGAAAAAATAAATTTGGTAGCATATTTTCCGGGAACCTATTCACTGTTTCATTTTATATACACACGCATTTTTTTCGATATTTATACGATTTATTTAATATAAAAAAGCCGTTTCTCTAATTTTATACAGAAACAGATGTAATTTGTACATAAAAACATGAATAATATACATATAAAACAAACAAAAACGCCCATTAAATTTGTTTTCATAGCTGTTTTTATGATTTGACAACAAATCTCGATATTTTCCCGTTATACGGACACCATGCCAAAATGTATGCTAAAGCGCCAATTATTTCAAAATGCTAAAACATATTTGTAATTTTATGCCAGCAGTTTAATATGAGTTTTATTTTATTGCTTTATTTTCTAGCAGTTATTTGTTCACTTATTTTAAGTATATATTTGTGATTTGATGAAATAGTTCGTAGAAGTCTGGAATTTTCAAATGTTATATTTTTTAAATGCTCACTTTAGTATCGACAAAGGTTTTTCTTTTATTTTTCAAATGCTTCAATTCACGATTTTTCGCCAACTATTACGCTTGGCGACAATGGTGTCCGCATAACGGAAAAGTACCCAAATCTCACTTTCTGATGCCCAAATTACACCAAGCTTTTTAAAAAAAATGCCAAAGCCCCTACAGTGGAAAAGTACCAAACTGTCTATTATTTTGCGCTATCCGTGTTATAGTTTGTACTATATGCAAGGGGAGTGGAGCGAAGAGTTTAAACATTAAATATTAAAGTTTCGGCACAGATGTCATATACGCCCATTGGCGCGATTTTTTCTGACGCCAATGTCATATACACAACGGGTACTTAACTGGCGCCAAAGTGTCGTAATTTTGCTTGATATGGTAATCCGGATGTTGTTGTTTATGCTGTTGATGTTTTCGCCAAATTGGCGTCGGAAAAAAATCGCGCCAATATATGATAACGTATATGACAACTGTGCCAAAGTTTCTATAAAGCAGTATAAGACTAAAAAATTAAGAATCAAATAAGTGCAAAATAAGACTAAAGAAGAAAGAAAAATCATGCGTTAAGCATAGAATATGAAACACTTTCCAACACATCCTAAATGCTTTAACAAAACTTCGTTATTTATGGAAATAAGGTAAATAAGATAACGTTACATCTTAGAGATCCCGTCGACCATTTCGCCAAATTATATAAATCGCCAAATCGATAGTAAAACATTAATAAAAATACAACTAAAACGTCGAATTAATTGTTTTATTGGCCATTATTGGAATTTAATTAATTAATTAATAGCAACCATTATTGGCAATTAATCTTACAATTTGGCGACAGTAATTTGGTCGACGGGATAACTAAGAAGTACCAAGATAACTAAGTAAGCATTTTAGAAAACGCATAAAAAAAATTTAAAAATTGATTTCAGCAGTTACCGTCCATAGCCAATAGTACCGTTATTACATGCCACTATTTAGCTAAAATTTAATTTAAACTACTCTTAAAACTACTGAAATCACATTTCCAGATAATATCATCCATAGACGGTTATGTATCCAATTCTTTGCGTGACCATGTATATCATTTTATCTATATTCTACAAACATTTCTTAGGAAACTAAATGCAGTTCAGCGTAAAAATGCATAACTCCTTTAAAAACCACCTTTAAGCAATTTACTCTCATACTCAGTAACCCTTACGAATTCTTTTGTGTAGCCCTGCATATGAACTGTAGCATTTATACACACAGTACAGTATGCATAAATGTAGTGAAACATAAAAGCGCATATCATAATTAAAAATGCATTTCTAGCAACCATTGCTTATGTACAATACTTCGGAGAAAAGTTTCTTGGCGAGAAAGAAGTTTGCCAACGTATTTTCTGGCAACCTATTTACTGCTTCATACTCACAAGCAATTTTTTCCATATGTATACAATTTGGCACAGATGTCATATAGATATTGGCGCGATTTTTTTCCGACACCAATTTGGCGAAAACATCAACAGCATAAACAACATTCGGGTTACCATTACAAGCAAAATAACGACATTTTGGCGCCAGTTAAGTACCCGGTGCGTATATGACATCGGCGTCAAAAAAAAAAAAAAAAAATCGCGCCAATATGGGCGTATATGACATCTGTGTCGACAATTTAATATAAAAAAGCTATTTACCCATTTTTATAAACAAACAGAAGTAATTTTTCACAGATGTCATATACGCATGGGGGTTGGCGTGATTTTTCTATGACGCCAATTTGGCAGAAATCTCGCTTTCGAATACCAGTTACTTATATATTTTTCAATTATTTGCTATCATTTTGAAAAGGAAATAACTATAAATAAATAAAAGTTTGAATAATAACCATAGAACAAAGCAGTTTATATAATTAAAAAACAGAAAATAAAAGTAAATAAACAATTTATTAATAAATAAAAAAATATAGCCGGGTTACCATAGCAGGCAAAATAACACCATTTTGGCGCCAGTTAGGGACACAGATGTTATATTCGTTCCATATTGGCGCGATTTTGTTCTGACGCCAATATCATAAAAGCAACGGGTACTTAACTCGCGTCAAAGTGTTGTTATTTTGCTTGATGTGGTAACCCGGATTATGTTGTTTATGCTGTTGATGTTTTCACCAAATTGGCAACCGAAAAAAATCGCGCCAATATGGGGCGAATATGACATCTGTGCCCAGTTAGGTATCCCGGTTCATATCTGAAATCTCAGTTTTTCATAAATGTGTTTCGTTCTTAAAATGTGTTATTTTCATCTATCACTGCGGAACAAGCGAGAAAACTCATATTCTTGCACATGAGTTGTATATATCTTTATATCTAAATTTCCGTCATTTTTGACGGGCTACCTTTCTAGTATATATATAATTAATAATAATACACACAATCGAATTTTTAATCGTTTTCTAAATTATATTAAATAAATTGTCAAGTACGAGTATTACTCACGCACAAAGGGTTCCGTGCAATAAAAGTATTAATTAGTAACTCGTCTATTATACAAAAAAAAAAAATAATAAAATATGTTGCTAAAAGAATAATAAGACTTTGTAAAAAATTGTACAACGTAAGGCTGGGTATTGCTGCATATACTATAAAAGTATAAATGGATATACCAAGAAAGTTCAGAGAGATATGAAGCCTAAATAGTATCAAAAATTGCTATTCTGTATAACACTTTTTAAAATGTTATCTTAATATGTTTATGATGAACATAATTTGGTGCTGACAATCAAAGTAGCGCATATTTAAGCTTAATTTGGCACTTTATAAACCAAAATTCAGCGTAGTAATAATCTTTTCTTTTTACAGTGTAGCTAAAACAAAACCCTTGTTCAAAGTGTAAATTTGGCATTCTGCTGAGCGCGCTTCGAAAAGAGGTCGCAAAGTTGCAACGCCACCTACCACGTTTTTCCAAATATGTTTTTAATTAACCTTTAAAGACACGGGTGTGGTATTCAGAAAGGCACTCGATGCAAACTAGTCGCGAATTCCATAGTAATTATGTGATTAATTCGAATTAAATTAGTCTGTTTTTAACAGTTTGATGTTTATTGCTTTTATACAACTACTGGATATTGCATCACACAAATAAATAATTAAAAGTTGTTATCTACGCTTTAAAAGCCAACTGCGCATAGAGTACGCCGCCCGTGTCTTTATGTATGTTCAAACCGCCCATGTCTTTAAGGGTTAATATTTCGGCTAATTACCAACAATTTTTTTTTTTAAATCAGCAATCTTTTTATACTTTACGACGATAAGCACTTCCAGCTCTCCTCAACACCTTTGCTAAACGCCCGCCCGCAAATTGAAATTTGTGTCTAACGGAATGCGATTTTCTCAAAAACTATATATCATCTGGGGTAATCGCTATAGTTTTCCTGCAAGGTTCACATTAACTTCTACGACCTATTTTTTTTTTCTTTTCTCAGAATTTTAGTTTTAGTTGATTCGGAAATAGATATGGGAGGGGGACATATTTTTGCATTACATTTTCGATGATATCTCTGAAAATATAACATCTAAAATAGCTTTCACACTATACCCCACACGATATACAAAGAAAAGATTTTTTTTTTCAAATACCTTAATTAGCCCTCCTACATTTTGCTTAAATATAATTGTGAATGGTTAATAATCTATAATTAAAGGTCAATAGCCTTTTTCACTTCAGCCAATTTGAACATTCCACGTTCCATAATTTACGAGTAAAATGGATGTGACAGACGGACTGTGATCTTATACTGGTTCCTTTTTTACTCTTTAAGTACGGTACCCTAAAAAAAATAAATGATTTTGATTTTGAAAGTAATTCAATTAACAAACTTTAAAAGACGATAGATCACACAGATTTCTCGTGTCTGTTGCTTTTGTTTTCTGTAATTCTGTTTTTTCCTTGTAGGGGGCAAATGAGTCAAAACTTGACGAGAACTTTCTTTTTCTGGTTTAAAAAGTTTTGATTGCAGTGTGGTCTAGAGAAGTGCGATTCACGGATCCAGGCTTCCCCAGGCCTCAATCACAATCAACTGCAAATTGCGTTAAGGTTTGCATTTTGAGTCTTGAATTTTAGTCCAGGAACTATTGACATTGAATCCGATGATCCAACTCCGCGATCGGGAAATTGAAATTTTTTTATGTAAATCGTTAGTAAAAAGTCATACGAACAAAATAAGTTTGAGGAGTATGACAAAAATGATGAATGACAAAATGAGTATGACTAGATTTCACAAGCCGAAAATATGTTTAATTAAATTAATTATTATTAAAAAGCTATAATAATATACATAGGTATCGCGGAAAACTGACACTTGGCCAAGGCCAGATGCGTAATAAAGATGCTACCGGTAAAAATTCAAAGCAAAATAAGTGTGAAATTTTATCACTGGCTGTTTCCTTAAAATAGGTATAACAGACTTTTTCGGCAGAATAAAGTTTGTCATACCAAATTTTTTCTGAAAAAGGACAAAATCTATATAATAAAAGCATAAGTCATGTGACTGTCATTAACAATTCCGGGCTGCCCGGTTCACATTTTATATTTCAGGCGGCCATTTTAGTACTTGGCGCAGGTGATTAATCGCCAAATATTGTTCCCTCGCCATCATTTCATCTATATTATAATAGTTGGTCACATAGGTTGGTATAAAAGTCATGTGACTGTCATAAACAATTACGCTTTTCATATGCACAGCCATTTTTAATCAAAATTATTTTTTTAGATAAAACTAACATAAAAGTTGCCATGATCGCAAAGAATTTTTGGTATTTTATGTTAGCCGGGCATCTCGCCAATAGCATTTTTTAACTTGCCAGTTAGCATTTTTTATTTCTCGCGTGGTAAATTAAAACAATGCTTTGATATATTATTTTATTTCTAATTGCTAAAAAGGTGTAAGATTAAAACTTTGAAAACAGTAATATAGTTTTATTTGACTGTTGACATGTTTCAACTCTTCCCGTAATGCTTTGATGTTTAAATGTCATGGTTTATGGCATCATTTGTTATTTTTTTTTTTTTTTATGAGTAAAATAAGTTTCAGTTTCAAATTAAAGTTGCTTATTTTAAATAAAATGAGTCAAAGGATCATATTTTAAATGAAATTAATAAAATGCGACATGAACAATGTTTGGCGATTTATCTCCGTCGTCCGACTAACATAAATATACCGAGTTCTTGGTTTCTCTATCAGAATCTTCCGATTTGGCGAAGGACTGAACAAGTAAATTAAATTAGGAATAAAAGTAACATGATACAATTCTTAGCATTATATTTAAGGGGGACCAAACTGGTCGCCAAGGGCATCTAGTTTTCTATAATATACTCTAAGAGTGATCCATATCCGCTGTAACGGTTAAAGATTATAGCTTTTTAATAATAATGAATTTAATTAAACATATTTTTGGCTTTTCAAACCTAGACATACCTAGCTCATTTTGTTCGTATGACTCTTTACTATCGATTTACATAAAAATTATTCAATTCCGCCATCACGGCCTTTCGATGTCATCGGCAATTTACTCATTTTGATAGAATCCTTCTATATACATAACTAGGGGACTCTGCCCCCTACGAGCTACGCTCGTCAACCCCCGTTCAGACACCGCAGACTTTAACAGCACGCTAATTTGATTGGCTTTAAAAACATTTCGGAAGATTGAATTATAATTTGAATCTGACAATTATAATCTGACGTAATTTTCAAAAAAATTTCCTTTCTCTTTTTAATATTCACGTAAAAATACTTTTGTTAGAAATGAAATATTATGATCATCTTAAAATATCAAATAAATGTCTCGCGCAATTTTTAAATTTAAACTGTTTTGCAATATTATTTTTTGTTTATTTTACGTAATAAGTGTAATGTGACGTAAATGTGACGTAAATTCTCCTATTTAAGACTTCTAAAGCATGTTAATGAATTTATTATTTTACAATATTCTTTCTCTTTTAAAATTCACGTGCATATATAGTTTTTATGACGTAATTTTCAATGAGTTCCTGCTTTTTATATTTTCTGTTTATAATAGTCACGTGTAAAATAAATTTTTAATTTGCAGCAAACATTATTGTTTGCGCTGTTTATACAGTTGGCAACAGGTTAAATTAATGCAATTTTCTAAAATATGTAAAAAATATATCTGGAAATGCTGAAAATTTGAATTTAAAATAGAAATAAAACCTCAAAAAATGAGTCAAATTAAAAAACTAAATGCAGTCTGCACACAGGGAAATTCTGACGCATAAAATGATCTAAAAATGATTAAATTCCTATGTACAGTTTTTGCTCCTATAAAACTTTTTTAATGGAAGGATTTTGTCCAAATTTGGCATTAAATATCTCTTAAAATAGTTCTTCGATTTGAAAACTGTCTGCATCAGCGTGTTTATCAAACATTTCTCTATAACACTACCGATTTTCATATTTTTGTATGCAACAGTTTTTTTTTTAATATTAACGAAGAAAGGCCATGCTTAAGCATTCAAATTGGATGCCGATCTGCCGGGAATATCTACGCAGATTTTCATTGGTCCATTTCCAAATCAAAATTTTTTTTTATATATAGAAGGAAAAAGTAATGATTTGGAAATAGGCCAATGAAAATCTGAGTAGATACCGCGAAACGCATCTGATTGGTCAGAGCTTTCTGTCTTTTCTTAGCGGGAATTGTGCTTGGCGAAAACCATGAAAGTAGAGAATTTAGATAGGATGGGCGGGGAAAGGGAAGAATCTTCTGCATTTCGATAGACTTCTGCTTTTTGGAGTTTTATTAGGGGTCGACGGCAAAAGTGATTTTTACAGAAAGAAGATAATTTCCATTAACTAATGAGAAAAGGGGGGGGGGGGTGTCATCTGCGTTTGGAATCTAAAAATTGAATGCATAAAAAATAAGGGATCGCGAAGCGATCCAGAATGGAAGCGCGGAACATTTTCATCTGGGATTGGCTGCGATTGGTTGGTGAGCGTAGCGAGCAGGGAAGTAGAGCCCCCCCCCCCCTTAGTATAATATCTGAAAGTAATATTTGCTGGTCTCAGAAACTAACTTAGTATGTATACCACATGAAATGATGAAAGTCAGGAATAAATCAACTATTAAAATTCATGTTTTAGCTTGAATCAGACACAACTAGCAGTTGATCAATCAAAGAAATGAATCGAAAATCTAAAAATTTATCTTTAAAATATCATCCTTGGGCTGGAATTAACAATCATTCTTATAAAACTATTAGTTGAAATAAGCAAGATGGAAGTGGGTTATTTTAACTTACCGTAATTGTCCCCAACTAATCAAAAACTAAATGTTTACACTTTTTAATCAAAGAATTTCTTAACCCTTAAATGTCGGGTGTTGCTTTTCGGCAACAAACCCAATTTAGGCTCTAAAATACTATAAGAATAATATTGAAGCTATAATGCCTAATGTTGCCAATAAAATACATTCTGAAAATATTATTAAATTGATTTTCAACATGTAGATGACAACACTTGTGCTGTTTAAGAATAAAGATAGATTTATTTTTTCAATTGTTGCTACTTGTTCTTTTTGTTTTGTTTGGAAGCTTGCGAAATACCCTAATTTTGTTCTGCAGTGAGCAAGTAAAATTTATTTCTTATTATAGTTCCTAACATTCTTGTGTGTTTAATATTATAGACTTTTATGAAGGAAATTTATTTTTTCAGTTAAACACCAGTATTGCCGATTAGTAACAAACTATTTTTTAGCCGTAATACTTGAAACGAAATATGATTTTTTTAAGTATTTTTCCCATGATTTATTTAAAAAAATGAAAGCCGAAAAACGTTATTACAATGATTTTTGAAAAATCAGGCATTTAAGGGTTAAAATGGCTTCTCTTACAACAGGCAGCTGACAACAATGTGACAACAGGTGCTCTAACATTCAAACAAAACTATTATGTCTAGTGCGACGTGTAAAACTCATTTCCGCATGAAATGACGCAGTATCTCAAAACTTTGATCAATTACGGGAAGGGTATCAACTAGTGGTGGGGTCACCTTATCATCCGGATAGTTTAATAGGTAAAATCACTGGCACGGCAAGCCAAGGTATCTAGGTTCGATCTTTGGCCTGGACTTTGTTTCGCGCTGTTGGAATAAGCTTCAAATGTGCTACTCCAGCCATGAATATAATGAAAGATATTCTATGATAAGTAATGATTCTATGTTGCCATGGTGATGCCGTCCTATTTAACATGGAGTCTTATTATTTCCGTATTACTGAATTTAATATTTTATCGCAATAAATTTTGTATCGTATTAAAATCCGAATATTTAATCGTAATACATTTTGTATCGTATTAAAAATCGTATATTTAATCGTAATAAATTTTGTATCGTATTAAAAATCGTATATTTAATCGTAATAAATTTTGTATCGTATTTTATATCGTATTAAAAATCGTATATTTAATCGTAATAAATTTTGTATCGTATTAAAAATCGTATATTTAATCGCAATAAATTTTGTATCGTATTTTATATCATATTAAAAATCGTATATTTAATCGTAATAAATTTTGTATCGTATTTTATATCATATTAAAAATTGTATATTTTATCGCAATAAATTTTGTATGGTATTTTATATCGTATTAAAAATCGTATATTTAATCGTAATAAATTTTGTATCGTATTAAAAATCGTATATTTAATCGCAATAAATTTTGTATCGTATTTTATATCATATTAAAAATCGTATATTTTATTGCAATAAATTTTGTATCGTATTTTACATCGTATTAAAAATCGTACATTTAATCGTAATAAATTTTATATCGTATTAAAAATCGTATATTTAATCGTAATAAATTTTGTATCGTATTAAAAATCGTATATTTAATCGTAATAAATTTTGTATAGTATTAAAAATCGTATATTTAATCGTAATAAATTTTGTATCGTATTAAAAATCGTATATTTAATCGTAATAAATTTTGTATCGTATTTTATATCATATTAAAAATCGTATATTTTATCGCAATAAATTTTGTATCGTATTAAAAATCGTATATTTAATCGTAATAAATTTTTCTATTCACGCATTTTTGCATAAGAGTGCAACAGCTATTGTACCAAGATCTGAATATTTTTAGAACTAATTAAAGTATGAACGTTTGACGTACAATTTCCGATTTGGTTTTACCAAATACTTTATTTGGATATTGCATACTTTTAATTTACAAAATCAAACACTCGGACTTTGAAAAATATAGAAACTAAATATATATTAAATTAAAAAAATCAAAAAACCCGACTGCGTAAAAAGCGAATTAATTAATTGTTTCTCATCAATGTGAAACTATTTTTTTTTCAATTCGTACTATTAGCTCACACTCTCGCTATATATATCTTGTTCAAATTTTCAATCGTTAATAATATACTTATTATCCATCCAATCAAGCTCAAATAATTTTTTTTTAACTTGTAGTGGATGACACTTGTGTTAATCCAGTTTTTTTCAAATATTAGTTCATTAATTAAATTAATTAATTTTCAATAATCGAGAGAGCCCTCTTCTTGATCAAGGCATTTTAAGCGCCACTCAGGGGAAAGAAGAATGAGAGAAAAAAAAATTCTCTTATTGACCTAAGTAGGAATTGGCTTAATTTTTTTTTATTATTATATTACCTGTTTATATTACTTATCTATTTTTCTTTATTTAGTTGTATTGATGACTTTTAAGTTGTGTTTAATTGTTAGTTCCTATCTATAAACACTGTTTTGATGAGGTCTATAGATGTCTATGATGGTTGGAGTTGCAGTAAAGCTAGAGATCCTACCTACACAACTTCCAGGTTGTGTAATATTGAAACGGAGCTTCTGACTGTAAAATAGTCAATGAAACATCGTCTTCATTTTGAAAGACCTATCCAATGATATGCCACTCAATAGGGTGCATAATTTTTTTTTTTCGTCTCTACCTCCATTTTGTATTTTACGGCCGCCATTTTGAATTTATAAAAACAAAACCTAGCCTATAACCATAGGGCCGTTAAGACGAATCGATATAGACCTCTTTCATCAAAATTCATCCTGCCGTTGAGATGATTCGAGGGTATAAAGAAATCCAGATACACAGATACGCGCGAAACACATAACCCTTCTTTTCAGTCGGTTAATAAATTGAAGCACAAATAAATTAACGTCTGAATTCATTTTTTATTAAAGGTACAGATATTAAGACAGTCTTGAATACAATTAATACACTAACCCAACAGGAGTGAAAAATTAGCCAGGGATAGGACTCGAACCTGGGTCCACAGAGTACCGTGCTGTTGCTCCCCAACATGGTTTATTAGTGAGAAGGTGTGTACAAGCCGTGTAAAATACAGTACAATTTCCGACTTGTTTTTACCAAATACACTGTAAAAAAAAAAATCTGTAGTTCTACAGATGTAAAGTTATATGCTCACTAAACTTTTATCTGTAACTGTACAAAAAAAGCTGCAAATCTACAAAACTAGTTTTTGTAAAGCTACAGAAATCTGTAACTTTACAAATGAATCTGCTAAAATTTCAGTAATCTTACTAAAATTTTATCTGTAACCATGGTTGTAGTTACATGAAAAGTTCTAGGCATCCCAGTTTTCTAAACAATTCTTAGTAACCTTACAGATTTTTTGATTTTCGGTGCAAAACTGTGCCTGTTACATGAATTTTTGTTGTTGCCGTTACATAAAATGTTCTAGGAATCCCAGTTTCCTAGAAACACTTTAGTAACTTTACAGATTTTTTTTTTACAGTGTACATGGTTTGGATTTTGTACACTTTGAAATTTACAAAATCAAAAACTCGCACTTTGAAAAATATAGATAAAAAAATTATATATATATTTAGTAAATATGTAAATAAATGTTAATAGTCTTTGATCAAGAGATAGATGACATTTAATGACAGAAATTTGAGATTAAGTAAGACGAAGTTTACCATGTGGAAATAACGACATTCAAAAATCGGAAGCTGTGCATTCGAAGTAAATCTGTATTTCTTTTCCTTTTCGCTTTCTATTATACAGTCGTGGAGAAAGAAAAGTAAATAAACCCCTATTAAATCTGCAGCAAATTATTCTAAAAGAAAGTTACTGGTACCAAACGATTGGAAATAAAGCCTACTTTTGAATGCTTTTAAATGATGTACATAAAATTTGCTTAGAGGGCCATCTACATATAAAAACGAATCTAAACTTTTTTTTTCTTTAATAGCAATACTCAATTTTGACACCATAAATAAATTCTACATCATTCAATTAGCCTAAAAACAAATTTTCATGAAACTCGCATGATTCATTTCAGTGAAATTAATTATTTTAAAACGAGTCTGTTTTAGGGGCTGTATCCAAATTGAAGTTCGGTACTCGATCATTGAAATGTTAAAAAATGATTGAGTTACTTCTATTAATGTATTATTTCTTGCCAATATTTCAATAAAATTAGTAAAATATAACATTTTTTTTGAAATTATGCTTTTCTTCATATCATAGACGGCCTCTTAAAGCCCCATTTTGACGCTATTTAATCGTAATTCAAAAAGTACTTGGAAGAAAAATTTGAAATTGAGAATTCGCATAAAGTAGAACAAAATAAATATAAATCTATCAAAAAATTGTAAGTTGCAATTTATATTTTTTTCAAATATTAATTTCATAATTCATATTATAAAATTTTTAAAATTACAAATTCAATTTATTTACGTTTAGGTTTTTTATCATTATAACCCCACAAAATCTGTCACAAAGGATTATTATTTCAGGATATAGTAATAAAAATATGAAAATGTAATTTAACATTAGAAGCTCTAAATTTTGAATGTTTACAATTCAACAACTTATCATCCAAATGACTTGAAATTTCGTTCCTAGGCACAGTTTGAACCGAAGGTTTAAAATATAGTGTCAAAATTGGGTGTTGCCATTGAAAAAACAAAGCTTGGTCTGGTTTTGATTTACAGATGACCCATAAGCAAATTTTATAAACGACTTAAAGGTAGACTTTATTTCCAATCGTTTGCTCGAATCCAAAACTTACTTCTATTATAATTAGTTGCAGAGTTAGTAGGGGGTGTTTACTTTTTTTTTCCTCGATTGTACATTTGGACAAACGCATATACGAGCTGTAAACTCCGCCGGTTTAAATAGAAAAATATGAAGGCTTAGGTAAGATGTCCGTTTTCGTAATAAATTAAATTATATGTTAAGATCCTAACACAAAACTTCTATTTTTATGGAAGTAATAAAAGTTACAAATCGTTTCGCTTTAGGTAAAATAATAATGTCGGGTTAGAAAACAGATTAGGATGCCGATGAAAATCCATTGCAAATTTTTCTATAAAGAAACACCATACATTAGGTTAAGTGTTCTTATATTTTTTTGCCATGAAAATAAGCAACGTCAATAACTGATGACTTCGTATTATAAAAATCTTCAGAAGCGAAATTTTATGCTTATCCTATTAATGCTGTTAAAACCTCCAGGCGAGTTATTAAGTGACTAAGATGATTACTGAAGGAGAAAATATTTATAATCTTTTGATCCTATTGGCTCTTTACAGTTCTATCTTTAATGTACTTTGAAATTGTAACATATATACTAAACAAAGAGCTGTATGTGTACAGGGTCGTGTAATCCGATTTTATCGGAAATCTAACCGTCCCATGGGTGCGCATGTCTTTAATATTTTAGCTGTAGGTCGGTTTCATGTGCTTAGTTTAATTGAAATACTAAAAAAAGATTGTAAAATAACATTTGATTTAAGAAAAATATAAATGAACAAATGTCTAGTAGAATGGCCTATGTTACAAATTTTGTAAATTCTGCGTTTTAGAAAAGGTCAGAGGTCTGCAGGGGTCGGAATTTCCAGTCCCAGGTCCAGCCCGTTCCCAAACGAAGGCTATCTTGGTCTGGCCCATTGTAAAAACTAAAATTTCGGCCCGGGCGTAACACGGCCCGTTAAATTTTCGCAGTTCACAGCCCGGCGCAGGCAAAAAAAAAAAGTAAAAACAGGCCAAAGCCGTGCAAAACTAAAGTAAACCAGGGCCGGCCGGATTAAATTTCTACAAAAAATGCAGATTTTTCTTAACATACAATTCAGATTTTTTTAAAGAATACTGCATACATATTTATGGTAAAATTTGACAGTCTGTTTTAGATTGCTATGTGTTCGCAAGACAGAAAATACACAATAGCAACATTAATGATTACTTTCACTCTCAGACTTTTCAACATTCAAATAAAAATTCATTAAAAAAATTGTGTAGTTAGAATAAATGAAAAAATAGAGTTAAAAGATTATAAATTTTGAAGCTGTCAAAAAAAAGTAGATTTTTGAAAATATTTCTCTGTAACTTATTAAGGTATATTTCCAATGATTCCGTTAATAAGAAGTTCAATATCGCTATATTTTTACAAAACTTACTGTTTGACCTACACGTCCTGGGTACAGTCAACAGTTCCTACCCGACTCGATTATGTAGGGGGAAGATGTAAGCCTGATCCCGGCACAGCCAGAGCCTGTTCAAAAATTTAAGTTAGGCCTCAGACACGATATAACTGTCCGATGCCGATCTCTACGCTGGACATGTTATATTTTTGGACTAATGTTGCCAGACTAGCATCATCTAGTGCAAAATATTTATACTAATTCTCGCGAAAGCAATATTAATTGAAAATGGTTCACATTTTATCGGCTGCATTTAAAATGTTATATCGGGCCTGCCAGCTCGCTTAATTATTTTATCGGCCCAATCCGTTTGACAGTTTACCTTCATTTTTTCCGGCCGGGTAGGGAGCTCGGGCTAAATCCGAGCCCGTGCAGACCTCTAAAAAAGAGTCTATATGGAATGATTGATGATACTCAATATTGAAAACTACAATTTCATTATACGAATTGAATATTTCCAACTGAGCGAAAAAATGCCCAGGCTGGGAATCGAACCCAGATCCTTGGCTCAAAAGGCCAATGCTTTTCCGTTTAAGCTAACTGGGCCGACAACCAGCCAGCATATTTCGCTCAGATAACCTTATTGGTAATAACATCTGGTCTGTCATGTAGACAGCTCAACAGAATAAACCGCAGGTAAAGGAACTCCATATAAACGATGGATACGAAGATGAACTATTAATTTAACACAATCAAACTGATTGGTAAAGTTATCATACGAATTGAATATTTCCAACTGAGCGAAAAAATGCCCAGGCCGGGTATCCATCGTTTATATGGAGTTCCTTTACCTGCGGTTTATTCTGTTAAGCTGTCTACATGACAGACCAGATGTTATTACCAATAAGGTTATCTGAGCGAAATATGCTGGCTGGTTGTCGGCCCAGTTAGCTTAAACGGAAAAGCATTGGCCTTGTAAGCCAAGGATCTGGGTTCGATTCCCGGCCTGGGCATTTTTTCGCTCAGTTGGAAATATTCAATTCGTATGATAACTTTACCAATCAGTTTGATTGTGTTAAATTAATAGTACAATTTCATTATGTAAAAGTTTGTTTACTAACATAAACCAAACTAAAAATAATATTATTGACATCCATTTAAATTGAATTTTCATGAAAAATATTTGAAACGGAACTGAAACGAAAGAAATCGTATATATTATGATATTTTTCAAGATTTTTTTCTAGAATTCACAAATTTATTTATTTTGATTTAATTTAACATTGTAATTCATATTTAACTCGGAAATAATATTTTCCCCTTCTTAACGTAGCACAATTTAGTAATATATTTTTAAAAGAACAATACATGATAGTATTGAAAGTATTTTTAGATGTATAAAAGCCATTATTTTATGTAATTAATGACAAATCATTTATGAATTGAAATGAGCATATTTAATTATTAATTATAAATTTCTTTTAATAGTCACTCACCGGTGTCTAAATTAGGCATATTCTGTTATTTATTTTGTTGTAGTGCCTCCTTACTGACAGAGACGGCAGACCAGGGTCAGAAGCCGTTGGACAAGAGGAGCGAAACCCCCATATAACAGACACCGTGCAGGGACGGAAGACCGACTTTGAGTCAGAGTTTCTTCATAATTTTTATCTTTAATGGAAGGGTGCGACATCCTGCTCGGCGCCTCTCTCCCACCTAACGACCTCAAAGCAAGAAGACTCTCCATACCACTGATTTTACATGCAGACATGTGACTTCATTCGATCGGGAACGAATATAAGCGCAGTGTTTCTGGAAGGTCATTTTTGCAGGCGCTGGCCATGCTAAATAGTGCTTTACTTCGGGGTTCGGATGGGAACAGGTACTTCTCCACCCAATCAAAGTGACGAAACTGTGACATCACAACTGTTCTCAGTAAAAGTGATGACGAAAAGGTGGCTTTCTTTATTTCTTTATATTATAACAGAAAAGAGTGACAGTCGCCTCATGTCTTCTCTGAGATGTCACTGTGACCGATTTTTGAGTCATAGGCATCTCGTCACAAAATGGACACATATCAACTACACGCTAACGTGAATATGACTCAGTTTCCACGTCACGTGACGAAAATATGGACAGTAAGAGTTACATTTGAGTCACGATACTCTCACAATTAGTTCACTGTGCTATTAGCATTACAGCATGGTTGATGATAGAAACGATACTTTGCTTTGAATTCACTGCATAATCTGTAGGCTGCATTACTACATCTTACTGTTCTCCATTAATTAAAACAAACAGACGAAAAAAAGAGAGAAATGATATCTAAAACAAAAAAAAAAAAAAAAAAAAAAAAAAAAAAAAAATTAAAATTTGTTATAGTAAATGTTTCAGAAAACTATACCGATGAAAAGTAATATAATTAATTAAATATGATTAAGCAATTAGTTCAGTTTTGTTTGATACAAATACATCATGCTGTCAATTATCCTATAAAATAAACAGAATTTACAAATAACGAAGCTGTGAAATATACACAACCTAAATATAGCATCGGACAAACCAAAACTCTCATAAAAGTTGTAACAAATAAATTCAATGATCGAAAATCCAATTTGAATCTCTCCAACACTACATGAAAACTTATTTTATCCACTTTACCCTTTTTCAAAAAAAGCAAAATGCATTTACTGGAGAGGTAACACGGTTTACCCATTTTACTACCCATTTCGCAGACATGACAGCGTAATTAGATTACACGAAGACTTAATTGGAAAATCGATGATTGCGAGCGTCTCAATATCACACTTCATTTGGTTCCCGACGCGTAAATGAATGTCTGTATGGCTTACGTCAGGAATGATTCCTTTTAAAAGCAGCTATTCAAATTCTAAGCATCACATATTAGATCTTATGTAATCGATAATGAAAAATTAATTAATCAAATTCAACAAGTTTTTCTAAAGGGGAATTTATCAACTTCTAAAGCAGTTGAATTGCGATTTTTTTACTAAGGAGACTTACGACTTTTAACTCTTTTTCTACTGACGGTATTTATAAGTACCATTAAAATAATTTGTTACAAAATTCATTTAATACTTCGATTACTTGTAATACAGTTTAGAATGAGTTATAGATACATTACTTTATCTTGTTCCAAAATCTTTATTGGTTACACAAAACAAAAATACAGTGAAATACGTTTAACACGAAAACGCTTAACATGAAAAATCGTGAACGAAATGATATAGCTGTCCGGACAGTATACTATGCAATTTAATACATTTTTTTTTCTTTTAACACGAAACAAAAATCGTTTAACACGAAAAACATTCGCATTCGATCTAGTAAGTGTGAGTTGAAATTGTTCAATTTTGTGTTAAAACCTCTGAATTTTGATCAAAATCAGTGAATTTCGTGTTTTTTGTAAATTAACTCATGTTTTATGAGCACAATAATGGCTGAGAAATCGGTGCGAAAACAAAGTGCTATTTTGCTTCAAATGAAGATGAAGCTGCTTAACGCAGTTGATGAAAAAGAAGGACGAAAACAGAAATCTGCAAAGAGTTTGGCATTGCCAATTCTACTTTATCAATGATAATAAAAAACAAGGATCCCATTACGTTAATGTTGGAGCACAGTATGTTTAAACCAGAGAGAAAACGTATGAGAACTGCTAAGTACGAAGACTTAGAGACAGCTTTGCTTATTTGGTTCAAACAAGCTAGATCTCAGAATGCTGGGAAAGACAAAAAAAAAAAAAAGATATCTGATTTTTTCCCCAAAAAACCAAAATTTTTTTACTTGCTTTTTATCCTAATGGATGCAACCTACTAGTACTTTAACAAGAAATGTAAATAAAATTTGACGACGTTGAAAATATTTGTGAGTTTTGTTCTTTTTTTTAAAGAATCTTTTAACACGAAAAAAAATATCGGCCCCCTCAGTTTCGTGTTAAACGTACTTCACTGTATTTTTAAAAGGATGATTTCTTTTGCCTTTGCATCTTTTCAGCTTTCTTGGCATTTGGTGGGGGGGGAAGGGCTTCAATTCAGAAATATTTCTATATTTCTATTGTAAGAACATTATATTTGTACATTTCCTAATTCTACAAAATACTAATAAAAATATTTAAAATAAAAGATTTGAGTGGGTTTATAAATACTGCATAAAGTCCCTATAAATTCAGATTTAATTAATCCTTTTAAATATTTCAATCCTTCTAAAATTTATTAAATGATTATGTAAATATTCTAATGTAGTTTAAAGAATTCACGAAAAATGCTTTAGAAGAAAAAATTTTCATGAATTCATAATACAGTACACAAAGGGTTAAAATTTCGGATAGTGAAAAAAAAAATGACAATTTTTGTGATTTTATATCAAAAAAAGTATGCATTAGAAAAACACAATTTATAAAAGCATTAATGGATACATGATTCTTCTTTCGTTTCATATTTTTTAAAGATCATAATGGGGAAAATTAGTTTTTATGTGGTTTTTTTACTTTCTTCTATACATACAAGAAAAAAGTATTGGATTCGTAAAAAATTTTGACGTCTGGTTTTCGACGGATTTATACGTTTTAGAAGATCCTTTGAGAACACAATTTGAGTGATTTTAGAAAATGTCTGTCGGCGAGTCGGTCTGTGGTTCATGTAAAACAAATTTTGTGGGCGCTCTAGCTCACGAACTATCACGGAATCTATTAACACTTCAGATTCATTTATACCTTGGCATAAATTGGCGCGGATTAGATTTTACCGCCCAACAGATGGCGCTGTTATGCTGCATTTTTCACGATTTCTAAAATAGCTATATCTAAAGAACTATAGTACGAAATTTAACCAGGCTTCATATTATGTTAGACCTTGACATAAATAAATGTTAATAAAGTTTTGGTTTATATCTCATAACAGGTGGCGCTGCTATGCTGCATGTTGCAGGATTTCTAAAATCACTATATCTCAAGAAATGATGTTGATAAGGTTTTGGTGTACATTAGAGATGAGACAGGCTTAGCCCGAGCCCGAAAGCTCGAACCCAATTTTTATATCAGCCTTCGGACTCAGGCGGGCTCATTCTTTCTGAAATTGATTTTTTTTTTAATTCTTTTGTACAAAAAAAAAAAAGACTCCCCCCCCCCCTTAACATTACACTTATTTCATTTCAATTCATTTTAATGTATTTTGATAAGAATAAATGGGATAGGGAAATATATCTTTTTACCCGACTGCCAAGGAGGGTTATGTGTTTCACGCGCATCTGGGTATGTGGATTTCTTTATACCCTCGAAACATCCCAACGGCTGGATGGATTTAATGAATGAAAGGTCTCTATCGAATCGTCTTAACCGTCCGATGGTTATAGGCTAGGTTTTGTTTTTAAAAATTCAAAATGGCGGCCGTAAAATACAAAATGGCTGTAGAGACGAAAAAAATTTTACGCACCCTATTGAATGGCATATCATTGGATAGGTCTTTCAAAATGAAGACGATGTTTCATTGACTATTTTACTGTCAGAAGCTCCGTTTAAATATTGCACAACCTGGGAGTTGTGTAGATAGCATTTCTAGCTTTACTGCAACTCTAACCATCATAGACATCTATAGTCTTTATCAAAACAGTGTTTGTAGATAGGAACTAATAATTAAACACAACTTAAAAGTCATCAATACAAGTAAATAAAAAAAAATAGGTAAGTAATATAAAAAATAGTTTAACATTGATGAGAAACAATTAATTAGTTCGCTTTTTACGCAGTCGGATTTTTTGATTTCTTAAATCAAATTTAAAATTATTTCTTTTAGTATTAGAATAATATTTTAAAAGATAATTTGTGACATATTTATTTTTGTCATTGACGGCGAAAACTTGTTTGTATGGAACTTGAGGATCGGAATACGGAGCCATTAGGATATACAGTAATACTTCGACTTACGTCTGCAATTCGTTCCAAGAGTAGCGACGTAAGTCGAAAACCACATAAGTCGAGATACATTTAGATAAGCAAAAAAGGATAAGTTATAAAAATTCCTTAAAATTTGATGAACATATTCTATCGTATTTAGGGATTATGTTACACACATTTAACTAGCAAAAAAATGCGTTTGCAATACAAGAATTTGGAATAAATCAATAAATTTTTAACTTACAATTTATTGTTCTTCTAGCTGTCCCGTTTGAGTTTTTGAAGATGCGAAAAAAATTTTGCAATGAAGTTTGAACCGACAAATTTCTCTTTTTTACACTTAGAAGCTCTTTGTAACAGCAGAGTGAGTTTTCTAAGCTTTGTCTAGTGACTTTTTCTTATCTTTTTATCACTATCATTTGACTGTTGCGAGAAAGTTTCCCTTCATAAAACCAAACTAGTTTTAAAAAAAGTTCGAAGTGCATCTTAAAGAATTTTTTTTCCAGGTCAGGTGACGTAGGATATACAGTAATACTTCGACTTACGTCAGCAATTCGTTCCAAGAGTAGCGACGTAAGTCGAAAACCACATAAGTCGAGATACATTTAGATAAGCAAAAAAGGATAAGTAATAAAAATTCTCAAAATTTGATGAACATATTCTATCGTATTTAGGGATTATGTTACATACATTTAACTAGCAAAAAAATGCGTTTGCAATACAAGAATTTGGAATAAATCAATAAATTTTTAACTTACAATTTATTGTTCTTCTAGCTGTCCCGTTTGAGTTTTTGAAGATGCGAAAAAAATTTTGCAGTGAAGTTTGAACCGACAAATTTCTCTTTTTCACACTGAGAAGCTCTTTGTAACAGCAGAGTGAGTTTTCTAAACTTTGTCTAGTGACTTTTTCTTATCTTTTTATCACTATCACTTGACTGTTGCGAGAAAGTTTCCCTTCATAAAACCAAACTAGTTTTAAAAAAAGTTCGAAGTGCATCTTAAAGAATTTTTTTTCCAGGTCAGGTGACGTAGGATATACAGTAATACTTCGACTTACGTCAGCAATTCGTTCCAAGAGTAGCGACGTAAGTCGAAAACCACATAAGTCGAGATACATTTAGATAAGCAAAAAAGGATAAGTAATAAAAATTCTCCAAAACTTGATGAACATATTCTATCGTATTTAGGGATTATGTTACATACATTTAACTAGCAAAAAAATGCATTTGCAATACGAGAATTTGGAATAAATCAATAAATTTTTAACTTATAATTTATTGTTCTTCTAGCTGTCCCGTTTGAGTTTTTGAAGATGCGAAAAAAATTTTGCAGTGAAGTTTGAACCGACAAATTTCTCTTTTTCACACTTAGAAGCTCTTTGTAACAGCAGAGTGAGTTTTCTAAACTTTGTCTAGTGACTTTTTCTTATCTTTTTATCACTATCACTTGACTGTTGCGAGAAAGTTTTTCTTCATAAAACCAAACTAGTTTTAAAAAAAGTTCGAAGTGCATCTTAAAGAATTTTTTTTCCAGGTCAGGTGACGTAGGATATACAGTAATACTTCGACTTACGTCAGCAATTCGTTCCAAGAGTAGCGACGTAAGTCGAAAACCACATAAGTCGAGATACATTTAGATAAGCAAAAAAGGATAAGTAATAAAAATTCTCCAAAACTTGATGAACATATTCTATCGTATTTAGGGATTATGTTACATACATTTAACTAGCAAAAAAATGCATTTGCAATACGAGAATTTGGAATAAATCAATAAAATTTTAACTTACAATTTATTGTTCTTCTAGCTGTCCCGTTTGAGTTTTTGAAGATGCGAAAAAAATTTTGCAGTGAAGTTTGAACCGACAAATTTCTCTTTTTTACACTTAGAAGCTCTTTGTAACAGCAGAGTGAGTTTTCTAAACTTTGTCTAGTGACTTTTTCTTATCTTTTTATCACTATCACTTGACTGTTGCGATAAAGTTTCCCTTCATAAAACCAAACTAGTTTTAAAAAAAGTTCGAAGTGCATCTTAAAGAATTTTTTTTTCAGGTCAGGTGACGTAGGATATACAGTAATACTTCGACTTACGTCAGCAATTCGTTCCAAGAGTAGCGACGTAAGTCGAAAACCACATAAGTCGAGATACATTTAGATAAGCAAAAAAAGATAAGTAATAAAAATTCTCCAAAACTTGATGAACATATTCTATCGTATTTAGGGATTATGTTACATACATTTAACTAGCAAAAAAATGCATTTGCAATACGAGAATTTGGAATAAATCAATAAATTTTTAACTTACAATTTATTGTTCTTCTAGCTGTCCCGTTTGAGTTTTTGAAGATGCGAAAAAAATTTTGCAGTGAAGTTTGAACCGACAAATTTCTCTTTTTCACACTTAGAAGCTCTTTGTAACAGGAGAGTGAGTTTTCTAAACTTTGTCTAGTGACTTTTTCTTATCTTTTTATCACTATCACTTGACTGTTGCGAGAAAGTTTCCCTTCATAAAACCAAACTAGTTTTAAAAAAAGTTCGAAGTGCATCTTAAAGAATTTTTTTTCCAGGTCAGGTGACGTAGGATATACAGTAATACTTCGACTTACGTCAGCAATTCGTTCCAAGAGTAGCGACGTAAGTCGAAAACCACATAAGTCGCGATACATTTAGATAAGCAAAAAAGGATAAGTAATAAAAATTCTCCAAAACTTGATGAACATATTCTATCGTATTTAGGGATTATGTTACATACATTTAACTAGCAAAAAATGCATTTGCAATACGAGAATTTGGAATAAATCAATAAATTTTTAACTTACAATTTATTGTTCTTCCAGCTGCCCCGTTTGAGTTTTTGAAGATGTGAAAAATGTTTTTCAATGAAGTTTGATTTTTCAATGAAGTCAAATTTCTCTTTTTTACACTTAGAAGCTCTTTGTAACAGCAGAGTGAGTGTTCTAAGCTTTGTCTAGTGACTTTGTCTTATCTTTTTGTCACTATCACTTGACTGTCGCGAGAAAGTTTCCCTTCATAAAACCAAAGTAGTTTTAAAAAAAGTTCAAAGTGCATCGTAAAGAATTTTTTTTCCAGGTCAGGTGACGTAAATGTAGGGTGACGTAAGTGAGGGAATTACTATATATTAATTGGAATGTCTATTTATTTATTTATTTATTTTTGATCTGATGACAGATGAGCATATTCTTTTGCTTTTTAGTTAACCAGCATTAACTTAAAGTTTGCAAATGCTTCTCCTTCTATTGTGTGCGAGTCATTGCTTTGAGGAAGGAATCGATTATAATTTAAGATGTATACGTTTTATAGGGGAAAAAATCATTATAAGATTCTTCGTCGTATAAATAGAAATTTCTGCAAATTTCATTCATTTATTCAGAAAACGCACTTCGTTAATGTGTCCATCGTATCTGCTTGTTGCGGGAGAAAAATATGAGAATCTTTTTAACACGTTCACGCCGGCGCGGTGGGTCACACTCGATTGTCTCAGAGCTAGAAAGTCTCCGGCCTTTCGGATACCAGTATTTTAATACAGAAAATGTCGTTTTATTTAAATAGAGCAACTGGGCGACTTAAAGGAACAACATTTTCTCTAAAATAACAGCGGTGTGCAAAAAGCCGGAGACTTGACAACTCTGAGACAGTCGAGTGTGATCCACCACGCCGGCTTGAACGTGTTAAAGAAGTATATTTTTATTTGATAACAAACTTCTCTTTTGGTAAGTTTGAATGTAAATTTCATAAAATGAACTATGTGATGGGGGTTAACAGTTATTTCCAAGTAAGAAGTTGCTAAAAAAAGAGATGTTGCATTTAAAATCCCTTTTCAATATTATGCATTTCTTTTCTTGTATTGCATATTTTCGGGCTCGGGCTCTGATGACACAAAATGTTTCGGGTTCGGATTTAAAATCGTCGCGCTTGGGCGGCCCCGGTCTCAAAAAAGTGAGTTCGAACTCATTTCTAGTGTACATCGCCTATCAGGTGACGCTGCTATGCTGCATTTTGTACGATTTCCAAAATAGCTATATCTCAAGAACTAACGCACGGAATTTCATCAAAGTTCAGATTATGCTATATCTTGACATAAATACATGCTGATTCAATTTTGACTTTGTTCAATCAATAGTGGATGCTCGTATCCTGCGCTTGGAAACAGATTCCTAATCTTGTGATGCAATTTTTTGAGCATGATATTTTTCTATTATTATTCAATGATCACTGTAATTCTACGCTACTTGATAGTTTTATACTCATACCGAATTTAACAAACTGGTTAGTTATGGAATTTTTATACTCCTTGGTTCTGAAGTATCACATGTGATACTACCTAACCGAGGGGAATATAAACTAAATTATTTGATATTTTTACATTTTTAATTGACTTCTATATAGCTGAATGTTTTTGGCTTTGGATCAAAGCGAATAAATGGCAGCACTGATGCTTATTTTCTCATAAAATAAGTGTTATTTTCATCTGAGTTTGATAAATGCATCCCAGACAGTGTGCCCAAGTAAGTAAGAAATTTTCATAATGAATTAACTTAAACGCTTTACAATACAAAATAGTGTGGATTTGTAAATCATTTAATTAATTAAAGGCTTCAATTTGCTACTGCGTAATTTAGGTTACCGATAGTTAAATTGCCGTTTTTAAGGGTGTTGTGAACCTTAATTACTAGCCCCCTAAAGTATCAATTTCAGAAAAAGGGCTCCTTCGGTCATCTATGTTGTCTTTTTGTTTGTGCAAAATCAATGAATGTGTATTCGCAGTGTTATTTTACCTTCGAGTCTGAAGAGGTTATGTTTTAAAAACAAAATTGTATCTTACTTATGTAAAAAAAAAAAAAAAAAAAAAAAAATAGTAATATAACACCAAGAAAAAATATTTTTTGAACAAAAAAAAAAAAAAAAAGATGAAAATTTAGGTTTGCTTTATAAGACCCTAGCATGCACTATGTATCCTGAAAAATTCATTACAATATATTGAAAATTAAATAAGATCATAAGACGAAAGGCAAAAATTCCACATTGAGTTAATCGTAAAAATATAATGTAAACTGTAAAAGTTGATCGTTTACATAAAATGTAGTCATAAAAACGTAGATGTTAAAAATTTAAAATAAAGACATTTTATTTAACCTACGAGTACTTTCGGCTTGCATTCTAAACCTTCATCAGGGAGAAAGTTTCTTCAATTCAGAGTTGAGGAAAGTGGTTGTGAGGTTTTACTCTCTAACTTGATACAGGAGGTGATGGATTCGAAACCAAATTGCACTCCTCGGCAAAACCCTTCCACGTTTCCGTGGTTTTAATCGAATCTTGCCGTAAATACGGTGAAGGATTACTTAAAAAACCATTCAAAGAGGTCAATTTCAATTCCCACTCTGGGTTGCCAGAGTTTGGCCCCTGCTTTCAATTTTAAAACTTCTGAATTCGCAACTGAAATTCTGGGAGAAGAATTTTTACTTTAGGTATTCACGAAACATCTGTTATTAAATAAGGAAAACAATACTATATAGAATTTCTGGTGTGAATGTGAAATTTCAGAAATCTGGACACCCTGTCCCACTCCCTTGACCATTCTCTCTGTGTAATAACATACCACCACCGAACAAAAATACCTAATGGGGGCTATAATGCTTAATTCCTTATTCATATTTTTTTTATGTAGTTTTTTGTTTAGTTGTAATTTTGTTTAAAACACGTAATTTGACGATTTTTAATTGTTCAAGTTTTTAATATTCTAAATTTTATTGTATTAATTAATTATGATTGTACATGCTAACGTTTTCAGAATTTGTTAGCACGAATTAGTTTTTTCTGAGAGATCTTTTTAAGGAGAAATATTAAGGGTCCTTTCCCTGCCGGCGAAGACACTCACGAGCTAATGCTAATCCTATGGGGAGGGATTTTTCTAATATCTCGTTTGCATTTTGACATTTTTAAATATTTTTTTTTTTTTTTTTTTTTTTTTTTGCATTGGATAGCCGAGGTCCGTCTCTACAACGCACCTTGGTTACTTTTTTGATTTTGGTCGCAGATATTTTTAATAAAGTTACTTTCATTTTCAAAACCGGTTCTGAAAATCAAAGTGTCATTCTAAAAAATATCTGCAACCAAAATCGAAAAAGTAACCAAGGTGCACTGTAGAGACACACTCGTGAGTGTCTTCGCCGGCAGGGACAGGACCCTTAACTTAGCGGCTCCACAATTTAAGACATTTGCGGCATTTGGCCACAGAACAGGGTTTCCCTATTGTAACCCCCCCCCCCTTCCTTATGGATAGGGAAATGCATTAAATGCTATTCACTAACCAATGAGATGCGTTTCATTCGAGCGTTGCCATTAAGCAATTAACAAATAATCGCGATTTCTGTGCCACGTACGATAGCGTAATATATATATATACATTGTTAGTTATGAATTATATTATATATTAATTCCTATACCGAAATACTTTAATGATTTATTTTAAAAGAAATCACTTTGATACGAAACATAGGTACAAGCATATTTATTTTCGTTCTTCTTTCTGTTAAGAATGAAATGTTATATGATATAAAGACATAACCATCGATTTAATAATTAAGTCCTCATGTAAACTAATTACGCTGACAAATGTCTGTGAAATAGATAGTAAAATGGGTGAACTGCGTTTTCACTCCAGCAAATGTGCATTGTTATTTTTTGAAAAAGATGAAAGGAGATAAAATGCGTCGTTATGCCAGTGATAGCAGATTTTACATTTATTACTTTTTTCTATCTTTGCAGGAACAAAATATTGCATTCGTGAAAATTTTTGACTTCCTATTTTCGACGGATTTACAAGTTTTAGGGGGTCAAAGATCCCTGAAAACATGCTTTTACCAAATGTCTGTCTGCGAGTCTGTGACTGTCTCTGTCTGAAACGTTTCATAATCTATGCTTGACGCACAATTTCTTGTTTTTTAGGTCATCGGTTCCAGGCAAGGGCAATTTTATAAGATCGAAAAAAAAGAAACATAAGAAAATATATGATAAACGGCCTTAAAAAATATAAATTTCGGATATCGCTTATTTAGTTCCTGAGTAATTATAATTAACAGATTTCAATTGCATTTGCATTTTTTGCAAAACTAGGCTCCTCGAGTTATGCTATTGTTAAATTTAATGAGTCACATATTTATGCAATTTAGTAGATTTCCTTAAGTGCATATATTTAGGCTTTATTCTCATAAATGTACTATGCATTTACAAATCTTGACAATGCAATATCAAGTTTTGTAACACAAAGGAAAGTGCTTCGCATTCAAAATTTTCAGACTCTTGCACATAAATTGGTTATGTATTTCGATGCCGACTGTATAATATTCTCATAGAAAATAGAATAGCTTGGCATTCGTTTTTTAGAAATGGTCACTCTTTCAATCAAAATATCTTTGAAGTGTCAGTTTTTTTACGAAATATATTGCTATTCTGTTCCGAAAAATGCAGTAGTGCGTCAATTTTTATATAACTTAGAAATCTAAAATTGAAATCTCAGTATTCAATAAGAAGTTTTGGGACAGGAAGTGTTGCAAAAAACTAGCAGATATAAACTGAACAGAGAATTTTGCAGGATTCTACAACTAAAATCAAATAAAATCAAATATAAAAGTAAAGAATAAATGCTTTGCACTCCTTATTCTAGAGAAAGCATGTTATTCAATGATGACTTTTACTCGATAAAAATTCCAGGGTACTGACACATTTCCCTTTATTTAAAACACAAACTGTTGAAGCGCACAGCCGCGTTCAGAACATAACATACTTCTGAAAGCATTTGTACTCTGCTCACTCCAGTTCAGATTTGGATTACTGAGATTTTAATTATAGAAGGCATGGATATATACACATGGACACATGTTTAGCGCACTTTATAAATGCATATCAACTTCATTATGTTTGAAATGGTATAACATTATCAAAATGCATTTGAAATGATTTTTTCCCAATGGCCGTAATGTAACGGAATACGTTTGACTGTCCCTGTAAATACACTGGTGTCCAAAATTAAGGACCAATCACAAAATGCTAATTTTCAAGTACGCTAATATTCCAAAGGAAATAATATAATTCGAATAATTACTATCTCTACAGCACAGCTAGTCCATATAACATCTCATTCATGTCACACATGGTCACAAGTATTCACAGTCACTACGGTGAAGCAAAAAGTAAGAAATTCCATACATTTCATTATGAGTCGCAAATGATCACTATATGTGATTCCACTGAGATGTCACTGTGACTGTTGCTTTGTGACGAGCCACCATGTGACTTTACAATATAGTTACATTGTGACTGTCATCTTCAGACTCAATTTCAAAGTCATCGTGACCGCTGCCTTCTGATAAGTTACCAAATAATGTCACATTAATGTCACATGATGATTTTCAGGTGACAGAGACTACTGTGAAGTCCCCATTGTGCTCTTTTGTGAAAAGTCACCATGTGACTATAATGTGATATTATTTGGTGACTTATCATAATGCAACGTTCACGACGACTTTTAAATTGAGTCTAAAAATGGCAGTCACACGAGAGTCACAATGTAGCTACATTTTAAATTCACCTGGTGACTCGTCACAAGGCAGCAGTCACATTGACGTCTCAGTGGAGTCACATATAGTGATCATTTGAGACTCATAATGAGCAGTTTGGAACTTTCTATTTTTTTGTTTCACCGTAGTGACTGTGACACTTGTGACCATGTGTGACCTGAATGAGATGCTATATGGACTAGCTGTGCTGTAGGGATAGTAATTATTTGAATTGCATTATTTCCTTTTGAGTATTCGCTTAGTTGGAAATTACCATTTTGTAACTGGTCCTTAATTTTGGACACCAGTGTAAATTATATATACTTCATTGTATTGCGCTTCATTTCCGATAGCAATTGTCCTATAGTAAATGTAAAAAAGATACAAACATTTCAGGTGAATCCGATGATATTTACGCGAGTTAGAGCTCGGACAGACGGATTGGCAGACGGAAATATTAAGCACATTTCAACTATGAGGGAAAGTATTAAAAATAGCTTTAAAAATAACTCTTTTACAAACATTCAATGCTTATCTTGAAAATCACCCCTAATTTCACGACTTACCAAAAATTTCCGATAAAATAAGTGAATATGATGCGGGCCCCAAACCCGAAAATTCACCGCTTTGATTTACTCTTGATAGAAAGTGCGAGTTCGTGGAAGTTATTTCATTACCATTTAATTTTTACCTTCCTTAAGCTATGAAAATAATAGCTTCCGCAACGTTAAGGAAAGAAATGATGCACATTGAAAAAATTTGGAACCAACCTATTCTTCATTTAGTAATCTAGCGATGGACACACGTGATACCTTGGCCGAAGGATATATCACATTCGCATTGGAGCGAAGTCGAAAGTGAAAAATTGCTCTCGATATATGTTCTTTAAACAGCAAACATTAATATTTTTTAAGTAAAAGGTACCATCGGAACCAACAAGATACCGTCTATTCGCAGTTCTTTTTTTTTTTAATGTCCATCGGATCTAATGCAATGGCAGTTTTAAGCGGTATTAAAGACCGAATATAAGAAAACCTATGAAAAACAATCTTCAGAAAAATAATTGCTCATTTAGTTCACGGGTATTTACAATTAACATATTTCAATTCCATTTTTTTTTCAAAACCATGTTCCTCGAGTTAACCAATGTTAATAATTTAATAAGTTTTATGTTTATGCAATTTAATAGATTTCTTTATTTGTTTATATTCATACTCTATTATCATAACTGTAGCTACGCTTTTGCAAATCTTGACAATGCAATATCAAGTTTTGTAACAAAAAAGAAAATGCTTCGCATTGAAAATTTTCAGACTCATGCACATAAATGGGTTATGCATTTCGATGCCGATTGTATAACATTCTCATAGGAAATACATTAGTTTGGCATTCGTTTTTTAGAAATGGTCACTCTTCCAATCAAGATATCTTTTGAAGTGTCAGTTTTTCTGCGAAATATATTGCTATTCTGTCTCGAAAAATGCAGTAGTGTGTCAATTTTTATATAACTTAGAAATCTAAAATTCTTAGTGTTCAATAAGAATTTTCGGGACCGTTTTTTCTACTAAATAAATTGCTATTCTGTTCCGAAAAATGCAGTAATGCGTCAATTTTTATATAACTTAGAAATCTAAAATTGAAATCTCAGTGTTCAATAAGAATTTTTGGGACAGGAAGTATTGCAGAAAACTAGCAAATATAAACTGAATAGAGAATTTTTCAGGATTCTACAACTAGAATGAAATAAAATAAAATAAAATATAAATTTAAATAATAAATGCTTTGCACTCCAAAGAATTTTGTTGAAACTCTTACACTTTAACTCGATAAAATTTCCAGGGTACTGACACATTTCACTTTATTTAAAACACAAACTGTTGCAACGCACAGCCGCGTTCAGAACATAACACACTTCTCAAAACAGTTGTACTCTAGTCACTTCAGTTCAGATTTTGATATTACTGAGATTTTAATTGTAGGAGGCATGGATATATACATGGACACATGTTTTAGCGCACTTCGTAAATGCATATGAACTTCATTATGTTTCAAATGGTTAACATTATCAAAATGAACGTGAAACGATTTTTTCCCATTCGTCGTAATGTAACGGAATACGTTTGACTGAATCTGTAAAGAAATTATATATACTACACACTTCATTTCCGATAGCAATTGTACTATAGTAAATGTAAAAAAGATACAAAAGTTTCAGGTAAATTCGATTATATATTAACGGGAGTTAGAACTCGGACAGACGGGATGACAGACGGAAATCATAAACACTTTCTACTATGATGGAAAGTGTTAAAAATAGCTTTAAAAAACTATTTTATAAACATTCAATGCTGATTTTGAAAATTACCCCTAATTTCATGACTGCAATTCATGACGTTTCTAAAAATTTCCGATAAAATAAGTGAATATGACGCGGGCCCCATACCCGAAAATTCACCGTTTTGATTTACTCTTGATAGAATGCGCGAATTCGTGAATTTCTATTTCATAACCATCTAATTTTTACCTTCCTTAAGGTGACGGCGGACGTTAAAACTCTCTTTTTTAAATTTTCATCATAGAAATAAGATATTTTGTAGAAATATTCACTTCACTATAAGTATATAGAACACCTTAAAAAAATTTCCAATCTTATTTTAATTTTAAGATTAAAAAAAATAATAATAACATTTTAAAACGAAATTTTAAAATACTCCACGCGTCATACTTTTTGAGATATTTCGACGATTTTGCATTTTAATCACTTAAAACTATTACAAACAAATCTGTCTATCGATTTTTGAATCCCTTGAATAGTTCATTTTTTAAAGATTTTTTTCTGAATTCAATATCGATTTTCATCGAAATTTTGTCTTTTCATAAGTTAAAAATCAAACTTAATTATCTTAATGAAGTCGAAATTTAAAATGCATGCAGAGTTTATTTGTAAGCAACATCGGGATTCTTCCTTATCAATTTCATGAAGTTTGATCAAAAATTGCGACGCATGAAGCATTTCAAATATCTAAAAATGTTGAAAAATCAGTTTTAAGAAAAACAGGCTAAATATAGACGGGTTGCACATGACGTCACATGTCTGGCATCGTTTCATATGGCGCCCAAACATAAGGCGAATGTGGCGCTCTCCATTTGACTTATTAGGCTTATTTGCACTATAATAATAAAAATAAGATAGATCTAAATTATACAGAAAGATAACACGTACGTTTAACGGCAAACGGGCAGTTCTGTGCTCCACGTGTGTGCTGCAGATGCAATAGTATCAGTCGTTGTTAATAGCAACGTGACGTCAATGCAAGGGGTCTATATTAAAGGGCCGAAAAATCGTTTATGTACAAAATTCAAACGCTTGTAACTTTTCGCAAAATAATCACATCTGCATGTGGTTTTTCGCAAATGGTTCAGAACAAATTGAAGAATAATAATAGGCACAAAAATAATTTTCGATTTTTGGGTCGTTTTTTGCTCAAATTCAATTTTTTCAATTTTTGCTCAAATTGGATCACGGTCCCCTTAAACCATGGAAATAAAGGGCTCCGCAAAGTTAGTGATGAAATGAGGAACACTGAAAGAATTTGAAACCAAACTTCCTTCATTTAGTGTCTAGCAATGGACAAACGTGATACCATCAACCGGAGCTACTTTGGTCCTTGCGAGGTTACTTTGGTCCATCCCATAAGAAAAGTTTTTATTCTTTGTATTGAACAAACAATACAAGATAATTTGGAATTTTTGCCCTTGAAAAATATTTCATATCCCACTATAGGGTATTTGAATAGTTTGGGGGTAATTTTTTTTTTTTTTACAGTCAACACTGGATGTATTAGTAAACAATTGTTTTCGTGTGTAAATTTTAACTCACCAAACTTTTTATAGTGAAACAATCTGGATAAGGGCTACAAATATGGGAAGTGTCAAAATATTTTCTTTAGTAACCTGTAACCCATGTGTGATCATAGTTTTTCCTTTAACTTTTTAATTTGAGAGGAAATGTTTACGTTTTCATAAAGTTGACATGAAAACTAGTATTTCGGGGCTAATTTGTGCCAGGCCTATTTTGGTCCGAAAATAGCCTCAATTACTTAGAAATGCCTTTTATACAACCAAATCTCTTAAAACTTGTTTTAAGTAACATTTTTTTTTTTCAAATGTTACTATAGCAAAATGTTACATTAATTGTTTTTGCTCCAGTTGTTGAGGGTAACATGACAAAAACTGTTTCTCGTTCCTTTAATATTAAGAATTGGTTTATTGCGTTATGTTAAAAAAAAAAAGAAAAAAAATTGTTTATCGAGTTTGATCGAAAAAAATGGCCATAATTAAAAAAAAAAAAAAAAGAAAAAAAAAAAAAAAAAAATATGGCAATTTTTTTCCCCCATTCTGACCAGAAAATCAGAGGTCTAACTTTTTACGACTGCTGTTTCATCTTCACCTAACACATTATTTATAATGGCTGTTTCATGATAATAGAAGCAATCAGTCCATCAGAAGAAAATGAAATAATGGAAATGCCGGGGGCGACACTAAATCATGAAAAAGCAGAATTCGTATTCTCTAGCTAATAATAATTAATTTAATTAAACTTATTTTAATTTTTTTTTTCAGGTACGACAACAGAAATGGAAAAGAAGGTATCGTTTAAATTACCTATTCGATATTTTAAAATTGTGCTTTTTCTTACCGGATAATCATAATTTAATTAATATTATACTACTATTTTATAAAACTGTTCATTATTTTAATTATTTCACTTTTTATTTTTTTAGTTAATTTTCTACTTTTTAGTGTTTAACCCTTAAATGCGCGATTTTTTATTTTGTTTCGAAAAAATTATATATGATTCTCTGAAAGATTTATTACACAGGAAAAATCATGAAAAAAAATCAGAGATACGTTTTTTATATATTACGTCAATCTTTTCGTCTGTTGCACATCTGCAATATAAGTCAAAACTACTGTCGTGTGACTGTTTTATGCTAAAATATTGCAAATTAGTAAATATTTTAATAAGTATGTCTCCAAATACCTTATTTTGTATAATTATTTATTTTATAAAACTTAACCTTTATCCCTTTAATTCCCATGATATAATACGTTCTAAAAATTACGTAGTTCAAAGAATCTGACTTTGTACCAGAAAGTTTCAATGGTTAATTTCGCTTTATTTAAATACGGAATGTCTGTTATTAATTAAAGCAAATATTATTATTTTAATTTTCTGGTGTGAATAAGGTATATACGAATAAAAAAAATCTATTAAATTCAAAACAGTGTTGTTTGTATATATGCAACTAAAGGGTTGAAATGTGGCATTGTTTCAATTTCACAGCCAGTTGGCCTTTTTTGACGAATGTGGTTTGGTCTCTTGTTGTTGTAACTCATATACAATTGTAACCATTAAGAATATTTGGCTATTTATCACCTGTGGCGGATTAATGGAAAAATGCCTTAAAATTAATGTATTAATCTACAACTAAGTTCTAAAAATACTAAAATATTGTATTGTTATCTCAAAAACACTTTTGTATATAATTTTTATAATTTTAGCCTATGAGGAAGTGAGATAAAAATAAATTACAAAATTGCATCTTAACATACAAAAAGCAAGTTCAGTTAAAAAAGTATAAAATTAAAAATAGTTTTTTTATTTCTTTTTTTTTAAAACAGTCAATGTTCATCTTAAACATTATACGAAAATTTTTACCAAAATTTTCTGTTACAATATGTTAATTTGGGGTATTTTGATGAGCGTTTATCGCCGTATAATTAAATCCGTTGTTCTTTGAACTCGTATAGAATTGTACGAGTTACAGAGAACATAGGGGAATTTATATCCTGTGACGGGCTGGCAGAAAAATATCTTAAAATTGTTGTAATATCTTATGATTAAGTTCTGAGAATGTTAAAATGTTGTATTGTTATCGGGATCAGAACTTTGAACGTAATTTTTAGGTGCGTTAGTAAATATATAAATACGTAAATACCTATAGTCGTCGTCAAGTCCGTTCATCTGTCTGGCCGTCTGGCCGCATATAACAGCGCAAAATATACACAACCAAATGGTTTTAAATTTAATCTATATAATCCTTGCAGAATTTTGTCGAGTCATTTTAAATTTTATGAAAATCGAATCAAAACTTGAAAAGATATTAATAAAAGTTTTCTTCATTCTATTAAATGCTATCATACGTAATTATTTCAGTGTTATCCCTTGATGGGAAATGATTCTAGGTTGCCATGGTGATTACGTCCTATTTAAGATGAAGTCCCGTATTACTGAATTTAATATATATAATCGTAATAAATTTTGTATTCATGCATTTTTGCACAAGAGTGAAACAGCTATTTCACCAAGATCTGAATATTTATAAAACTAGTTATAGTATGAACGCACCTCATTTGACACGTTTGGGGTCATCCACAAAGGATGTCACGCTTGAAGGGGGGGGGGGGGAAGGGGTTCATGAAATTGCGACAGTTTGTGGCAAGGGGGTGGGAGGGGGTGGGAGGGGGTAAGAAGAAGTCTGGCATCACACATTTTGGTTAAAATAAAAGCATTAAAAATCAGCAGATTAAATTTTAAAGTTATTTTGAAATTAAAGTATTTTGTGTTCATACAGTAAAGATAACATTTAAAGCCAAATATATTAAATTCTATTTCAAATTCTAAAATACTACTGTTTTTAATTGCTTTTTCATATTAATATTTTACTACTATTATATACTAGGACTTCCCTCAGAGGGATTAGTCTGAGCGATATTACTGAGAACATAGATTTAATAATAACATGTGGAAGCAAAGAAAATGAGATGTTATCTTTAATTGTCCATATACTGCGAAAAATTGAAATGATGAAAATAAACGAATTGTAGAATTACAAAATCTTATATATAAATTCGTATACACTGTTTAAAAAAATGGGAAATCAAACCATTCAAGACAGCCATGCATGGATATAAAATTGAAAGTACGCAACATATTAAAAATAAAATAGAAAATGAAACACTAATTTACTTATATCGGAATTTTAACTGTATAAAATGATATCAAGAGCATAATCAGACGTTCCGCACCAATTTGAGTAACTTTAAATGACAAATATAGGATGTTTAAAAAGAATGGACTATACTTTATATGGTGTGCGCTCCCCCGGAATAGTTAATATTGTACAATATCTGTTTTCCACGGATGCAATGAGGTTGTCGATAACATTTAAGGAATTCTCTTCTCAAAATCTAATATAGTATCAAAGTACCGAATACATCAAAAGTGGCATGCAATGCTTCGTTAGAGTGTGTTTTAGATACGCTCGATCGGATTTAAATGATGAGTGTATTCTGGCCACTACATATGCTGTATTGTTTTGTTTTCAAACATATTCTGCACAAGTTGAGCTGTATTTAGCATGTATTAAATAAAAGAAATCGGCAATGATTACAACATAAAGTATGACACAAGATCTGAATATATCGTCGGCATAACTTTTGAGCTGTCAAAGTGTCATTTGAAGTAATTTACAAATCCATACATATTTATTCAGCAAATCATGCAAGCTAACATACGCCAATATGAACCCGATTACAAAATTTCACCAGAATAAGTTAATATATAAAAAATCTACTAATGATAATTGAGAATATGACCTTATGATAAAATGTCTAGAAAAACGAATCGGATAAAAAATTGATATCACATTTAAAACGGCACTTACCTCTGTTAGTGGCCTTGGCGAGAGAGAGAAAAAGCTAGAGAAGGAACACTTTAACAAGTACTTTCGGGCAACCTACTCACTGTTTCATACAGGTCTTTATTCAATATTTAAACAATTTATTTAATGCTAGGTGGGTATCTATCAGTTTTGTTGTATTTAAATCACATGTTTTGCGAAGGAAATGCAGCATTATGAAATATTTAAAGTTGCTGTACCTAATAATTCCAAATTAATGGTAATTGAGATCGCTTTCCGTTAATTTCATCTTTTTAAATTTTAATTTTTTTAGAAACCATTCATAGAGACAATTGTATATTTTAAAACTAACCCGAAGCAAAATTTCAAGATTTTGGGCTCAGCAGTAACAGAGAAATAGAAAATTTTTGAAAGTTTTTTGTTTCTGCACTGTTTTATATAGCGACATTTTTGAAAATTGTTCTATTGCGAGAATTTACGTCATGATAAATACAGACATGTCAATTTTCATGTTTATATTCCTAACAGTTCCATTTTCTTCGTTACTTAGATCATCTTTAGATCTTTTTCCGCTTTGTTTAGTCTTTCTATTTTTTAGAATTCGTTCTACAACGAGCATTTACATCTTATTAATTACTACCATGCCAAAGTTCTAGTTTCTAACCCCAACAGTATCCCAAAAATTTCAGTATTCCAAATAAATCATAGTTTAGAACCTTTCTAGAAATTTTTACGTTTATCCATCAAATTGAACCTTTTAGAAAGCGTTCATTACGAGTATTTACATCTTAAAAGTAACTACCGCACCAAATTTAAAGTTTCTAACCCAATCAATATCGCAGAAATCACAATTTTAGAACTTTTTTGCTCCTGCAGCGATGTAGGTTCTTGCACTGACATAAAATAGTCTTTTTTTCGGAGCAGAGATGGCCACCAACATTTTTTTTTTTTTTTTAAGTTGGCTATGTAGTTTCAGAGATAACACCTCACAAACGTACAAGCATTAATAATATTATATACTTTAATATTATAACGCTTTATAATATTAGCATTAGATGTACAGATACAAAAGCCATTTATCTGTTACAAACTAAAGTACCGGCGTTGCCCAGAATTTGAAGGATGTTTTTTCTGAAAGATCAATTTCAAAATTTAACATACAACACAAAACAAACATTAAAAAAAGCAGTCGAAATGTTGTTGAATGAATCATATGAAAACGCTATATAAAAATGTATAAATGTATATAACAGACGCAAAAGAATACAGCTATAAATGAACTTATTTCAATTTATAATTGGAGCAATAATGTTAAATACGCCAATATTTCCCTAATCGGGTTTTTATCATGCTTCAATACATTTTTCACACTCATATGACGTTATACTATATCCACCATGCCCTTTATATTTCTAATATGACGTAATATTTTCCTCTTTCACGTGGAAACCTTGAAATAGATGAATTATGAAAATGAAGAAATGAAATTATGAAGTTATATTCACTTTTATTTAAATTCGTCAAACCATTTATTTCAATTACATATTTCACGTGAATATCTTGCAATAGAAAAGTTATGACGTAATATTCACCTTTTTTTGAAATTCGGCAAACTATTTATTTCATTTTCATTTTTCACGTGGAAATAATGCAGTAGAAAATTAATTGTTGTAGTAATAATTTTATTGTGTTTTTTAATTGTTGGCAACTGCTATAACGATAAATGTTTAAATTTGATAAGAAATTGCTGTTAAATCAGTGGTTTTTTATTAATTAAAAATTAACTATAAGTTATTTCGATTCCGGATTACTTTAGTTGTCTCGGCCATGTTTTAATACACATGTACGTATCTCTTCACAATTTTGACTTCCAAATTGTGGATTTTTTATAGAATTACAAACAGACAGATAGACAAGTTTTCAGTTTTATATATCTCTCTATTCTATAAAAAGTAACTAACGCTGTCACCACCGCCGCCGGTTTTGAATTTTTTGTGACCGGAGGTCTTTCTTCGTTAATATTAAGAAAACTATTGCATACAAATATATGAAAATCGGTGGTATTATAGCGAAATGTTTGATCAACACACTAATGCATACAGTTTTCAAATCGAAGAATTATTTTAAGAGATATTTAATGCTAAAGTTGGACAAAATCGTTCCATTAAAAAAAAAATTATAAGAGCAAAAGCTATACATGGGAATTTAATCATTTTTAGATCATTTTATTCAATAGAAGATCCCGGTCTGCAGATTTCATTATTTTTTTTAATTTGACTCATTTTTTGAAAACTCATATTTTAGAAAATGGTATTAATTTAAACTGCTGCCAACTGTATAAACAGCGCAAACAATAATGTTTGCTTCAAATAAAAAAAATATTTACATGTTACTATTATAAACAGAAAAAACCTTCAAATTAGAATTAAATAATTAGGTATAAAAAGCAGGCACTTATTGGAAATTACGCCATAAAAACTATATTTACATGTGAATTTTAAAAGAGAAAGGATAAGGTAAAATAAATTCATTAACATGCGTTAGAAATCTGAAATAGAACAAATTACGTCACATTACACTTATTATACAAAATGAACAAAAAATAGTATTGCAAAACAGTTTAAATTTAAAAATTGCGAGAGACAAAGCATTAGAGGTTAAATATTAGATTTTTTCAAAATTTTATTATTTGTCGTTTGATGTGAGGTGTTCAGCTATAAGTATGCAAATTTTTATGTTTCCAACATAATTAGGGGCTGAGTTAGAAAAATTGCTTTAAATACACAAGTTAGAGCCCAGAGGGTTAAATATTAGACTTTTTCAAAATTTTATTATTTGCTGTTTGATGTGAGGTGTTCAGCTATAAGTATACAAAATTTCATGTCTCCAACTTAATTAGGGGCTGAGTTAGAAAAATTGCTTAAAATACACAAGTTAGAGTCCAGAGGGTTAAATAATAGACTTTTTCAAAATTTTATTATTTGTCGTTTGATGTGAGGTGTTCAGCTATAAGTATGCAAAATTTCATGTGTCCAACTTAATTAGGAGCTGAGTTAGAAAAATTGCTTAAAATACACAAGTTAGAGCCCAGAGGGTTAAATATTAGACCTTTTTCAAAATTTTATTATTTGTCGTTTGATGTGAGGTGTTCAGCTATAAGTATGCAAAATTTCATGTCTCCAACTTAATTAGGGGATGAGTTAGAAAAATTGCTTAAAATACAGAAGTTAGAGACTGGAGGGTTAAATATGACTGTTTCAAAATTTTATGATTTATCGTGTTATCGCAAGTGTTCAGCTATAAGTATGCAAACTTTCAAGTCTCCAACTTAGTTAGGGGATGAGTTAGAAAAATTGCTTAAAACACATAAGTTAGAGCCCAGAGGGTTAAATATCAGACATTTTTCAAAATTTTATTATTTGTCGTTTGATGTGAGGATTTCAGCTATAAGTTTGCGAAATTTCATGTCTCCAACTTAATTAGGGGCTGAGTTAGAAAAATTGCTTAAAATACACAAGTTAGAGCCCAGAGGGTTAAATATGATTTTTTCAAAATTTTATGATTTATCGTGTTATCGCAAGTGTTCAGCTATAAGTATGCAAACTTTCAAGTCTCCAACTTAGTTAGGGGATGAGTTAGAAAAATTGCTTAAAACACATAAGTTAGAGCCCAGAGGGTTAAATATCAGACATTTTTCAAAAATTTATTATTTGTCGTTTGATGTGAAGTGTTCAGCTATAAGTATGCAAAATGTCATGTCTCCGACTTAATTAGGGGCTCAGATAGAAAAATTGCTTAAAATACAGAAGTTAGAGACCGGAGGGTTAAATATGATTTTTTCAAAATTTTATGATTTATCGTGTTATCGCAAGTGTTCAGCTATAAGTATGCAAACTTTCATGCATCCAACTTAATTAGGGGCTGAGTTAGAAAAATTGCTTTAAATACACAAGTTAGAGCCCAAAGGGTTAAATATTAATCCTTTTTCAAAATTTTATTATTTGTCGTTTGATGTGAGATGTTCAGCTACACGTATGGAAACTTTCATGTCTCCAACTTAATTAAATTAGGGGCTGAGTTAGAAAAATTGCTTAAAATACACAAGTTAGAGCCCAGAGGGTTAAATATTAGACTTTTTCAAAATTTTATTATTTGCCGTTTGATGTGTGGTGTTCAGCTATAAGTATGAAAATTTTCAAGTCTCCGACATATATAGTTTCTGAGAACGGGCTCTGTGACAGACGGACAAACAGACAGACAAAGGAGTGAGACAGGTAGGGTTTCGTTAGATGAACGAAACTCTAAAAACAAGTTGCGGATGACTGTAACAACATCCTAAAATTACATTACCATCAGCGATCTACCATTCCCGAATTTAGTTTATATTCGGTTTATATATTCTTATTCTTTTGTGCGGCCCTGTAAAATAACTATCAATAATATATACAGTAAAACCTCTGAATAGCGGACACCTCGAGAATGCAGAATTTGTCCTCTATTTAGAGGTGACCGCTACTGAGAGTAAAACATGTACAGTTATTTAAGAGTTGGTAATCGAAAAAATGTCCGCTACATAGAGGTATCCGGCAATCGGGTGTGTCCGCTATGGAGGTTTTACCAGTAAAACTTCTGAATAGCGAACACCTCGGGAGGGCAGAATTTGTCCTCTATTTGGAGGTGTCCGCTACTGAGATTAAAGAATGTACAGTTATTTAAGGGTTGGTAATCGAAAAAATGCCCGCTACATTGAGGTGTCCACTAATCGGGTGTGTCCGTTATGGAGGTTTTACTGCATAATAATATCATCCTTTACAAGAAAATTGTATGCTGTATGATAGATAGACAGACATCCAGAGAAAGATAACCTACCGGATCAATAAACACTCATGTTTTTTGTTTTAATCATCCACAATTGTATGTCATACAACATGCCAGATTTTATACAACAGGCTAAAAATGGTCACCGTGGTACGGAATACTATATTATTATTTGTTTGCCCACCAAAACTGGTTGCCACGGGTTGTTGCAAGGTTTGTGATCACGTGGTTGAAACTGATCTATTCAATATTACTGCGCGCGTATTTTTTTTTTTTTTATTTGCTCCATGTGTTCAAACCAGTTGTCTACGAAAACATCCTCCGGTGAAAGTGACGCACACCAAATTTCTGTGACGTATGCAGATAAATTGTGCTTTTTTAAGAGTTTTTTCTACATAATTTTTAAACGGTTTGGAACTTATTTTTCATAGTAAGTGCATTCAGTAGGCGACCCTCATAGGTACCTTCTGGTGCAATCAGAAACGAAATCCGACAAATATTTTTTTGAGTTATGCTTGACGAAAGGTTTTTATTAGGCCCTTTTTTTAGTAGGACATGGCGTTAATATCCATCGTAGTAGTAAAGTGTCCGGACAGTAATATTTCGCTGAGTATTAGCCTTCGCTTCGCTCAGACAATTATATTTTTTGTTCTAAACTTTAATCCTATTTCATAGAAAATAAGTACACGAATCATTTTTATTATTATGCTCACAAATGTCATTAAAACACATAGTTAAAAGTTTCAAAATAAAATTTGAAATATGATGTATAACATAGTACTTTGTTTTTGAACTGCAAGTATATGTTTATGTAATATAGCGTGACATGTGACAAGATATGGTGAAGAGTGACACTTTGTGACAAAGGGGAGGGGGGGGGAGGGTAAAAAATATTGAAAAAAAAGAGTGACATCATATATGGATGACCTCTTTGACGTAAAATTTCCGACTTGTTATAATTATAACATATGAAGAAGTAAATGAAAAATCGATTACAAAATTCCTTTATTACATACGAAAACCAAATTCAGTTAAATAAAAGAATGCGCAAATATGCACCTTATTTCAGTAAAATTAAGAGAAGAGAAATATACATTGATTAGATTTCAGGGGACAGTTTACCCCGAAATTGGTCAAAATGTCGATTTTCTTTTTTTAACACGTTGAATACCACTGTGACTGACACTGAAGCTGAGAAATTTACAATGTTTTGAGTAATTTTTAAGAAAGTAAAATCCTGTAATAAACAAAAGGTAAGTAAATTTTAAATAAATTTTCAGTAATTCTTTAAAACAATATATATGATTTTAGTTTTATATCATATTTTAGACAGTCAGTCATCGGTGAAAGACGCGTTCTAAACGGAAAGTTCAGTGTCAGTCACCGGTGATTTACGTGGCGCTTAACGTGTTAATATTAAATGAAAGATTGTTTAATTGTGAATATTTTGACACCTCATTTTTACCCAAACGGCAATTATATCAAGAGATATTGTAAATTTTGTTAATAGATCGAGAGCACAATTACCCATACGACTTAAAACTTGGAATGTTTTTTTCTCCATGTTCTAATTTTCGCCACGTTCCTGTTTTAAAAATGCGAAGACTTTTTTTTTTTTTTTTTTAGTTGAGATAGAGGTTTAGACTTTTTTGTGTATGCTCTTTATTATATATGTGATAAATTTGCGTATAGAATTAGCAGTCAGGTTTTTAATTTTTTTTTAAATAAAAGTATGTGAAGATGTGTTAGATTTCATCGTTTTTCAGTACCTATATCAGCAAAAAAATTGCATTAAATGTAATATTAGATGTATCTAAAAATCCATACGCAATCTTGTGTAATACACATTAGAAAATCTTAGAAAAAAACATTTGGCAAAAATATCAATATAAAATAGTAATAGGGATTTTAAAAATTGCAATTTTTTCTATACTTTTTAAAAATTATAATTAAATATGCAGTTAACATTTTTTTTTTCAAAATTCACTGTTTTTTGAACATCGAAATGCAGTGAGTTCACCATTTGAACCATATTTTAAAAAATAAACGAAATCGTTGAAACCCCCCCCCCCGCCCCCCTTTATTGGGGGTAAGTTGCTCCCTTAACCCATTCTTTAACAGAATTTTCTGACAACTTCGATCCAAAATATTAACTCAAGCTTAAATTTTCCAGTGAGAAACCTTTCCCATCTAAATCAAAATTATCTTACACAGGTAAATATCTTCCAACAACTTTCTAGCTTCTAAACCTAGCCATGGAGATAATTCAGTGACGTCAAAGTATCTACATCCGTAGATAGACGTACGGCTTCCTGAACTGATAAAAGGCTGAACGGATGGAAAATGGACTAGATTGTAAATAACACGAGTGTAAAAGCGGCCAGTCGTATAATCTACGAATTTGTCATTGATTGGAAAATCAACGAGTTCAGGCGAGAGACAGAAAATGTCAACTCACAGTGGTGATAAATATTTGTATAATTTATTACGTGAAAGATTAGTATAAGTTCAGAAAAAATGTATTTATTCATATAATAAATTTTTATTGCTATTACCAGTCATTCTCACTAGCGGTCTTCAGGTTCATTCCAGACGGCTCTGCAAGATAGGCACACAACTTAAAAAACGTGGAAATATATATTTTTTAATATATTTATATATCAAGTATAATTAATGAAAATTATTGCATAACTGGCGCTAAAGCAGCTCATATTAAATGTAACAAAGTGTATTTCATCAATAAATAAAACATGCAAATACACTATAAATTTGGAAAGAAGGTGTATATCAATAATAATTATAACATTTAACTATGAAAACCTCAAAACTGTCAAAATTTAAACTACACAGGTAAAAAACACAGGTAAAAGACTGTGTGTTCTTCCTCAGTGGGTGGACAGACAGACCTAACTTCACACCCACTCTTAAAAACTTGCAGGTTTCTAAACACACGTTTAACTAGCATTCAAAACAACCGAAAAACTAAATTATCTTGAAAAAATTGTCGTCATTTAAGATATAAAATTTAAAAATTATAACTTAATATTGAAAAGATAAATAAACCAAACTTAAACAAACATATAGTATAAACAAAGCATAATTATATTACAAGAACAAATTGTCTTGAAAAATTGCTTTTTAAAAATGTGAAGTTAAAAATTGTAACTTAAATAATATTAAAAGATAACCAAATTGAAAACTTTTAACGTGTATGAATGCAGAACGACGAACGTCCACCCAATGGACACTCGTCATTCTGCATGGCAGGTATTATTGTTCATGTTTTTGTATTTTCTTGTAGGTCTGGGTGGGCACTCGTCGTCTTGCATTCATAAACGTTAAAAATTTTCAATTTGGTTACCTTTTAATATTATTTAAGCTACAATTTTTAAGTTCACATTTTTCAAAGGCAATTTTTCAAGACAATTTGTTCTTGTTACATAATTATGCTTTGTTTATACAATATTTTTGTTTAAGTTTGGTTTATTTAACATTTCAATATTAAGTTATAATTTTTAAATTTTATATCTTAAATGACGACAATTAGTTTCAAGATAATTTAGTTTTTCTGTTGTTTTGAATGCAGGATATACGTGTGTTTAGAAACCTGCAAGTTTTTAACAGTAGGGGTGGAATTAGGTCTGTCTGTCCACCCACTGAGGAAGAACAGACAGTCTTTTACCTCTGTTTTTTACCTGTGTAGTTTAAATTTTGACAGTTTCGGGGTTTTCATAGTTAAATGTTATAAATATTAGTGGTATACACATTCTTTCCAAATTTATAGTGTATTTGCATGTTTTATTTATTGATGAATATATATATATATATATATATATATATATATATATATATATATATATATATATATATATATATATATATATATATATATATATATATATATATATATATGTATATGTATAATAAATTTGAAATCACAAATATATGAACAAATTGGTAAAATTCTAAAGATGAACTAGATATGAACATAGGAAACGAGTATGTAAATAAGAAACTATGAATAACCCACAGAATCTTCAGAGGAGCTTGTAGGTTCATTCATAGTGTAGTTGCGTTATTTCACCTAATTTTGTTCGCATTAAGCCTAAAATGACAAAATTTAGCTCCTTATAAAGCAACACATCAGAAAATAGGTAATAAAAATCCAAGAGATCTAAAGAAAGATACACCTCACACAGGATATTAAAAATTATTAGAACACAATACCTAAATTACATACTAGCAACCAAAACTTCAGCATGTCAGGATGCAAAACAGAGTTAGGACTATTTTAACATGTGGGCCACAGTAGAGTTATTGACTGAAACCCATAACTTTGCTGCCATCTGGTGTGACAAAGGAAAAAAGTATATTGGAACTGGATTATTAACAATAATGTTTAGTGGTGTCATCTTTACCCCCACCCCCCACCCACCCCCACCCCCAAAAAAGAAAAAGGAATGAAATTGATTGCAAAAATCAAGAAATGACATAGATTAACATAGAGTTAAAGTAGAATTATATATATATATATACCGTATTTAACCGCGTATAAGTCGAGAAATTTTGGACAAAAAAATACTTTAAAGTTAGGAGGGTCGACTTAAACGGAGGGTCCTTAATTTTCTTTTTTAATTAGAAGTCAGAAAAGCCCTTCTGAAAGGCAATTGTTCTCTTTTCGCATTCCATAACACAATGGCGTCGTTTACTGTCGATTTCCATACAAGGCGAGAAAAAGAGGAGACTGAGTGACGGGTTTGGTGCTGGCGATGAGTGTGCGTCTTCTCCCCACCCACCCACCCTCTGATAGATCAGTAGTTAAAATTCCGATAATGTATCACCCTTATGTGCAATTGAATCGTCCGCGAGTGGCTAGAACCATGTGACTCACTAAAATCATGTGACCCGCGTTATATCTTGTGTTTTCTTAATAGTACAGTTATTCATTATTTCTTCGTTTATCTTACTATACTTTTTCTCTTTGTTTCTACTGATATGGCTGATTTAGTTATTAGAAATCAGAAACGCAATTCACACGCAGCCGGATTTAGACTTAAAGTTATTTCTTTTGTGAAAGAGTCTAACAACTGTGCTGCTTCTCGTCAGTTTGGGGTTCACGAAAAATTGATTCGTGATTGGCACAAGAATAAGTCAAAGCTAGAAAACATCCCAAAATCAAAAAAGGCTTTGCGGCATGGAAAATCGCCTTTCTAGAACTCGAAAATGTATTTCATGATTGAGTTGTAGAGTGCCGGCCGGATAGATTTATTGTCATGTCACTAGAACTACCATACGTTTACGAGCAATGAAGCTTGAAAAAGAAGAAAAGTATGGTGTTCCAAACACGTTTCATGCCACAGAATATTGGTGCACTAGATTTATGAATCTTCATGGTTTTACTTTACGCACGCGCACTAAACTGGTACAAAAATTACCATCTGACTTGGAAGCAAAGATAATGAAATTTCAAAAATACGCCATCGATCAAAGAAAAAGGAAATCTTTTGAACTTTGCTATATAGGAAATATGGACGAAACACCCATGTGTTTCGACCTACCAGAAAATAAAACAGTGAACTGCAAGGGGGAAAAAAGAATTTTGATAAAAACGACTGGGCCTGAAAACATCCGTTTTACGGTCGTTCTTTCTTGTTGGGCCGCCAGTAGTAAGTTTCATCCGTTGATTATTTTTAAAAGAAAAGCGTTGCGAAAAACGTTACATTTTCATATGGTGTGCTGATTCGAGCCAATGAAAAGGGGTGGATGACACGAAAAGTCGACTGGCTTAAAAATGTGTGGGGTAAAAGACCGGGAGCTGTTTTCAAAAAACCTTCCCTTTTAGTTTACGACTCGTTTCGTGGCCACTTTTCTGAAAACGTGAAGAAAGTGAAGAAAGAACTGAAGACGACTGTAGCTGTAATCCCGGGAAGGTTGACATCCGTCCTTCAACCCCTAGACGTTTGCCTCAGTAAGCCTTTCAAAACAAATTTTAGAAAATATTGGGCAGAGTTGATTTCATCCGGTTGTCCAACATTTACAAAGGGCGGTAATATTAGAAAGCCCGACATTGCATTAATTGCCCAGTGGGTTAGAGATGCGTGGAATCAAATTCCTTCCGAAATGATTATAAAATCGTTCAAGAATGCTGCATAAGCAACGAACTAGACGGCACAAAAGATTATGCTATTTTCGAAAGTGATAACGACGAGGAAGAATGTAGCGATACAGAGATTGAAAACGTGTACGATGATCAGCCGATAACGACGGAGGATTTTTGTGAATTGTTTGGCGAGTCGGATACTGAATCGGATCTTGAATCAGTTTAACTTTGTACATTACTTTAGTATATTATTATCTTCATTATTGTATATTTAGTACTTTTTTTCACATGATTTCAAATAAATAAAAAAAAAATGAAAGTTTATTTATGATTGTATATTTAGTACTTTCATTTTTTTTCCAGGTGATTTTGAATAATGTATTTAAAAAAAAAAAATTCAAATTTCTTGATCGGAAAATTGGGGGGTCGACTTATATGCGGGATTTTAAAAAAATCAAATTTCTTGATCGGGAAATTAGGGAGTCGACTTATACGCGGGATCGACGTATACGTGGGTAAATACGGTATATATATATACATACATATATACCAGCTGACCCGTCCGACATTGCCTGTGCCTAAGATAAAAAAATATAACCACAAAAAATAATATAGTAGAGGAAAAAAAAATATATTGCACGGTTACAAAGAACTATCTAAAACGTAAAAGAAAAAGCCGCACTGGTAGCTTTTATTGGTTTTAACCGACTTTTTTTGGCCCAAATTTATCTTTTTTCGGCCAAAAATAGCCTTTAATTATAAACTGCACATTTGTAAGTGTTTTTTTTTTAAGTTTATTTTAAAGGCATTTAACTGACTTAGAATGTAATAAATAAACTAATATGTATTTATTATGAACTTACGGGCAAAGTTTGTTAAAATAACAGAAAGTGTGTAATAAATACAAATATTTTTCGTGAAATAAATAGTTCTTTGCTAGCGCTCTGGGTGCCAGTTTTTACTATAAAATCAAGAATCTTTTTTCGGTGTAAGTTTGTTTGAGGCACTGAAGCAAAATAGTTTCATGAAATGTTGCGAATAAAACGAAAGAATACAGTAAAACGACAGATATAATATAAGAGTCACACATATGTAGAAGCGATAAGCCTCCGTTTAACACAATATTAACAACATTTCTTTAATACATTCATCCCTGAATATTAATATGATTACTGAAGTAGAAGAACAGATAAAAGTAAACTTTTTTTAAATTTTGATTTGATTTTCAGTGAAAAAAGCAGAAGTTAAAATTAGGACAGTAAAAAGATATCAAAAGAATAGAGTGAAATGATAGATATAACATATGATAAGAGTCACACATATGTAGAAGCGAAAAGACTCAGTTGAACACAATATTAACAACATTTCTTTAATACATTCATCCCTGAATATTAATATGGTTACTGAAGTAGAAGAACAGATAAAAGTAAACTGTTTAAAAATTTGATTTGATTTTCAGTGAAAAAAGCAGAAGTTAAAATTAGGACAATAAAAAGATATCAAAAGAATAGAGTGAAATGATAGATATAACATAGGATAAGAGTCGCACATATGTAGAAACGAGAAAAATCAGTTTAACACAATATTAACAACATTTCTTTAATACATTCATCCCTGAATATTAATATATTTACTGAAGTAGAAGAACAGATAAAAGTAAACATTTTAAAAATTTGATTTGATTTTCAGTGAAAAAAGCAGAAGTTAAAATTAGGACAGTAAAAAGATATCAAAAGAATAGAGTGAAATGATAGAACATATGATAAGAGTCACACATATGTAGAAGCGAAAAGACTCAGTTGAACACAATATTAACAACATTTCTTTAATACATTCATCCCTGAATATTAATATGGTTACTGAAGTAGAAGAACAGACAAAAGTAAACTGTTTAAAAATTTGATTTGATTTTCAGTGAAAAAAGCAGAAGTTAAAATTAGGACAATAAAAAGATATCAAAAGAATAGAGTGAAATGATAAATATAACATAGGATAAGAGTCGCACATATGTAGAAACGGGAAAAATCAGTTTAACACAATATTAACAACATTTCTTTAATACATTCATCCCTGAATATTAATATATTTACTGAAGTAGAAGAACAGATGAAAGTAAACTTTTTAAAAATTTGATTTGATTTTCAATGGAAAAAGGAAAAGTTAAAATTAGGACAATAAAAAAATAACAAAAGAATAGAGTGAAATGACACATATAACATACGATAAGAGTCACACATATGTACAAGCGAGAAAACTCAGTTGAACACAATATTAACATTTCTTTAATACATTCATCCCTGAATATTAATATGGTTACTGAAGTAGAAGAACAGATAAAAGTAAACTTTTTAAAAATTTGATTTGATTTTCAGTGAAATAAAGTACGTACGTACGTATGTACGTAACGCGATAACTGTTGATAGAAATATTCGATTTGCTTCAATTTTTTTTTTCTAGGTTCATTCTGATGAATTGCTTCCCTGATTAGTTTTTGGGGTTCATTGGTTAAGGATAAAGGGGGAAAAGGGGGGGGTGTTAGTCCCCCCCCCTTAATTTATATAAATGGGTTTTTCATGCAGAAATATTCGATTGCTCCAAATTTGGTATACCGGTTTATTGTGTTAAGGAGCTCCCCTGATTAGATTTGGAAGCTCATCATTTAAGTATAAAGGGGGAAAAGGGTCTGCCCCCTTAATTTAGATAAATCGAATTTTCATGAATTATTCGATTTGCTCCAAATTTGGTATACCGGTTTATTAAGTTAAGGAGCTGCCTTGATTAGATTTGGAGATTTATTGGTTAAGTATAAAGGAGGGACAGGGGCTAGTGTCCCCTTAATTTAGATAAATGGGTTTTTCATACAGAATTATTCGATTTGCTTCAAATTTGATATACCAGTTTATTACGACATGGCTTCCTTCATTTGATTTGGAGGTTCATTGGTTAAGTATAAAAGGGGGGAAAGGGGGGCAATTGCCCCTCCCCTTAATTTAGATAAATGGGTTTTCATGCAGAATTATCTAATTTAGTTTATTTTTTTTTCAACCGGATTCGAACTTGAAGGTTCCATTTGAAGTCACCCCGAAAACCGACCACAACCAGGTTTCGGATTGAGTTCAATTACAACTTTCAGGTTCGGATCAGGTTGCCGGTGGACGAAGATTATTTTGTCTGTCTTGCATCGGGTTGTAGTTCTTTGGAATATTTTTGTCGGTTAAGATTTGGTTAGGGACGGGTTTCAGGTTGACTTCAAATGGAATTTTTAGGATCTGGTAGCGTTACGTGTCCACGGAAACTAATTTGTCTTGTTCGGATCCGGTTATGGATCTTTGGAATATTTTTTGTCGGTTATCAGGTTTGGTTCGGGATTTCGGGCTTTTTCAAATGGAACTCTCAGGTTCGGGTCGGGTTGCATATAGACTGAAATTATTTTGTCTTGCTCGGTTCGGGGTACGGTCTGTTGTAATTTATTTTTCGGGTTTGGGTAGAGTTATGCGTTAATAAACATAATAAAAAGAAAATTGCCGAGTTAAACTGATGGCATTAAGCTCACAGGATATTCACACTAATTGTATATTATACTCTTATTTCAAAGAATAATGCCCCTCGAAAAATAAATGAAGGGATTAGTCCCCGTTGCCCCCCTTTCTACTTAACCAAAGAACCTCCAAATCTAATCAGGGAAGCTACTTAACATAATAAACTGGTATACCAAATTTGAAGCAAATCAGATAATTCTGCATGAAAAAATCATTTCACTAAATTAAGGGGGTATTAGCTCCCCCATTTCTCCCTTTATGCTGAACCAATGAACTTTCAAATCTAATCAGAAATGCTCCTTATTAGAATGAACCTAGAAAAAAATTAAACTAAATTAGATAATTCTGCATGAAAACCCGTTTATCTAAATTAAGGGGAGGGGCAATTGCCCCCCTTTCCCCCCTTTTATACTTAACCAATGAACCTCCAAATCAAATGAAGGAAGCCATATCGTAATAAACTGGTATATCAAATTTGAAGCAAATCGAATAATTCTGTATGAAAAAACCATTTATCTAATTTAGGGGGACACTAGCCCCTGTCTTTCCTTTATACTTAACCAATAAATCTCCAAATTTAATCAAGGCAGCTCCTTAACATAATAAACCGGTATACGAAATTTGGAGCAATTCGAATAACTCTGCATGAAAAACCCATTTATCTAAATTAAGGGGGGGGGGTCTAGCCCCCCTTTTCTCCCTTTATACTTAACTAATGAACCTCCAAATCTAATCAGAGAAGCTCCTTAACATAATAAACCGGTATACGAAATTTGGAGCAGATCGAATAACTCTGCATGAAAAACCGATTTATCTAAATTAAGGTGGGGGGGGTCTAGCCTCTCCCCCCCCCGCTTTCCTCCCTTTATACTTAACGAATGAACCTCCAAATCTAATCAGGGAAGTTCCTTAACATAATAAACCGGTATACCAAATTTGGAGCAAATCGAATAATTTTGCATTAAAAACCCATTTACCGAAATTAAGGGGGGGGGTAGCCCCCCCTTTCCTCCCTTTATGCTTAACTAATGAACCTCCAAATCTAATGAAGCCATCTCCTTAACATAATAAACCAGTATACCAAATTTGAGCTAATCGAATAATTCTCCATGAAAAACGCATTTATCTAAATTAAGGGGAGAGGCAATTCTTCCCCCTTTCCCCCCTTTATACATAATAATGATCTTCCAAATGTAATCAGGGAAGCTGCTTAACATAATTAACCGGTATACCAAATTTATAGCAAATCGCATATTTCTGCATGAAAAACCCATTTATATAAATTAAGGGTGGGGGGGACTAGCCCCCTTTTCCCCCTTTATCCTTAGGCAATGAACCCCAAAAACTAATCAGGGAAGCACCTCATCAGAATGAACCTAGAAAAAAAAATTGAAACAAATCGGATATTTCTATCAAGAGTTATCGCGTTACGTACATACGTACTTACGTACACACAGAATCGGCGGGAACATAAGCTCTCAGGCTTTGATAGCCTGTGAGCTAAAAATATCACCCTGATCGGATAATAAGTGGTCATTTTTCAATTAGCCTAACGCTTTCTAGGCTCTTTGCAATAAGCCTGAAAAATATCAGGCTAATTGGAAAAAGGGAGATGGATTCTCCAATTAGCCCGGCTCTTTGCAAAGAGCCTAGGCTGTTTGCAAAGAGCCGGATTTCTCAATTAGCCTACGACAGATATAACATACGATAAGAGTCGCACATATGTAGTAACGAGAAAAATCAGTTGAACACAATATTAACAACATTTCTTTAATACATTCATCCCTGAATATTAATATATTTACTGAAGTAGAAGAACAGATAAAAGTAAACTTTTAAAAAATTTGATTTGAGTTTCAATGGAAAAAGGAAAAGTTAAAATTAGGACAATAAAAAAATAACAAAAGAATGGAGTGAAATGACACATATAACATACGATAAGAGTCACACATATGTAGAAGCGAGAAAACTCAGTTGAACACAATATTAACAACATTTCTTTAATATATTCATCCCTGAATATTAATATGGTTACTAAAGTAGCTGAATGCATAAAAAAAATTAAAAAATTTATTTTATGTTCAATGAAAAAAAGAAATGTTAAAATTAGGACAATAAAAAATTAACAAAAGAATGCAGTGAAATGAGAGATATACGATAAGAGTCACACATATGTAGAAGCGATAAGACTGAGTTGAACACAATATTAACAACATTTCCTTAACACATTCATCCATCCCTGGATATTAATCAATGTTTTTTCAATTAGAAGAAAGGATATTTTTTTCCCTTTACTTTGATTTTCAGTGAAAACAACAAATGTTAAGATTAGGACGATAGAAAAAAACAAAAGATTACAGTGAAATTATAACATACAATAAGTCAAACATATTTAGAAGCGATAAGGCTCAGTTTAACACAATATTAACAACATTTCTTTAACACATTCATCCTTGAATATTAATGTTTACTCATGTAGAAGAATGGATAAAAAGTAAATAAAAAAAATAATTTTATTTTCAGTGAAAAAAAAGAAATGTTGAATTCAATATGATTGGGGAAGGCAGTACATATCTGTACCCAATCATGCGTTATATCCATAAAATGAAATCGCAAAAGTAATACAAATTTTTCAACTATAATTCACCGTGCAAATTACAATAGAATTTCAGAATATCAAATCCATACTTTCGTTTCTCCTTACTTAGTTTGCCCAAGTTAGTTTACTTAGTTTCTGCGAGGCATTGAAGTAAAATATCTTTATAGAATGCCAGGAATGAAACAAAAGTATACAGTGAAATGACATATTCAAAAGTTTACAGTTTTCCTTTGCATCGAGAGAGAATCTAAGAAAGTTTGAATGTATTTACTTAGATATTGAAACGTTAGAGATTTCTGACAAATAACTTGTCTAAAGAAGCATGATAGAAAACTGAGATGCTTTTATCTAGGATATGTAAAGCTTGTGTAAAATATATTCAAAGAATCTGTAATTGAAAGGTAGAAAATTACGTAAATATTTTTAGACCGGGATCCGGCTGCACAGACAATTACCTCATTGAGTTCACGGATGAAATTCTAGGATTAGTTAAATCTTGATTCGCATATTAAAACGCAATCGGTTTGCCAAGTCATATCTTAATGGAAAACACGGAAAATCCGATTTTAGTGGCTAACTTGTAGGTTTACCATAGTGTTTTCCTGCACTCAAAGGTATGAAAACATGGAGGACTGGGAGCAGGAAAATACAATGGTAAACCTACGAGTCAGCCACTAAAATCAGATTTTCAGGTGTTTTCCACCAAGATATGACTTGGCACACCGATTGCGTTTTAATATGCGAATAAAGATTTAACTAATCCTAGAATTTTATCCGCGAACTCGACGAGGAGAATGTCTGTGCTGCCGGCTGCCGGTCTATTTTGAAGTCATTTTTAATATCCTAAGGATATTTTTCACAGAGATGATTAAAATGTTAATTTTATAATTATTACAATTAAAAGCAATTAAATATTTACAATAGATTAGATATCTATAAATGAGTTATTTTCAGTATAATAAGGGTGTTTTTTTAGAGAAGCTATTAAGACATTAATTTTGAAATTCTTACTATTAAAAACAAATGTTTACCGTAGATATCTAGAAATGAGTTATATCATAAGGATATATTTTTAAAAAGGTGACTAAAATATTATGTTTACAATTTTTATAATTAAAAAACAATTAAATGTTTATAATAGGTATCTAGAAATGAGTTATTCTTCATATAAGGATATTTTACAGAGATGGATAAAATGTTAATTTTACAATTATAAAAATTAAAAACAACTGAAGGTTTAGAGTGTCAAAGTACATATCTTGAAATGAGTTATTTTTAGTACCATAAGGATAATTTTTACAGAGATGATTAAAATGTTAATTTTACAGTTGTTGCAATTAAAAACAATTAAGTATTTACATAGATCAGATAACTATAAATGAGTTAGTTTCAGTATATTAAGGGTATTTTTTACAGAAATTATTAAGATGTTAATTTTGCAATTCTTACTATAAAAAACTAATGTTTACCGTAGATATTTAGAAATGAGTTATATCATAAGGATATATGTTTAAAAATGTGACTAAAATGTTAATTTTACAATTTTTATAATTAAAAACAATTAAATGTTTATAACAGATATCTAGAAATGAATTATTCTTAATATATTTTACAGAGATGATTAAAATGTTAATTTTACAATTATAAAAATTAAAACAATTAAATGTTTACAGTGTCAAAGTACATATTTTGAAATGAGTTATTTGAAGTGTCATAAGGATATTTTTACAGAGATTATTAAAATATTAATTTTACAATTGTTTTAATTAAAAACAATTAAATGTTTATCGTAGATATCCAGAAATGAGTTAATCTTAATACAAATACAATAAGGATATTTTTTAAAAAGGTGACTAAAATATTAATTTTACAATTATTACAATTAAAAACGATTAAAGTTTATCGTAGATATCTAGAAATGAGCTATTCTTAATATAATAAGAATATTTTACAGAGATGACTAAAATGTTAATTTTATAATTGTAACAAGTAAAAACAAATAAATGTGCACAGCGTTACAGTAGATATTTTGAAATGAGTAATTTTTAGTATCAAAAGGATATTTTTAGACAGATTATTAAAATGTAAAATTTGTAATTCTTATAATTTTCAACAATTAAAAATTTACCGTAGACATCTAGAAATGAGTTATTCTTAATATCATAAGGATATTTTTTACAAAGATGACTAGAATGCTAATTTTAAAATTGTTACAATTAAAAACAATTGAACGTTTCCGGTAAATACCTAGAAATGAGTTATTCTTAATATTTTAAAACTATTTTTTACAGAGATGATTAAAGTGTTAATTTTACAATTGTTACAACAAAAATCAATTAAATGTTTGCAATAGATATGTAGAAATGTGTTATTTTTAATATCTTAATGATATTTTTTACAGAAATGATTAAAATGTTAATTTTACAATTATTACAATTAAGAACAATTAAATGTTTACAGTAGATATCTAAAAAAGGATTATCTACGGAATAAATGAAATAATTACAAAAGCAGAGCTAAATTTTCCCATAATAAATAATCCATATTTTTTCCCATCTAAAAATCCATAATAAATAGTAATAATTTTCGATCTATTATTAACGATATAATTATTTCAATCTATGTAAAACAGGATAAATGTATAAACCTGAAATAGAAGATGGGAATATGCTTTGATTGCGCGAGGCTTAATTTACACAGGGTATTGAAGTAAAATTGCTTAGCATAATATTGAGACTCAAATGAGAGAAAACATTATAATGATGTGTAAAAGAAGCCACGGTTTTTTTAAACAGATATAAGAAGAAATACGGTTTTCCTCGTTGTTGAAATAGAATCTAGAAATATTTGAATATATTTACTTAAGTGTCGAAACTTACAAGGAAGGTACCCTTAAGAGATTTTAATGCATTTCGAAATTGCTAATTAAATGAGTGTTCAAACGCGCAGTATTTAACGAATTTAAACTTAAACGATAAATTATTATTTTTTCTATAAGTTTGTATAATATATACAATTTTGCGTGTTGCTAAAGTTACTTAATTTTACACGGTTTCACTGGCTGGATAACTTTTAAGTGTATTTTAAAAGTAACTGCTCTATTAAAAAAAGCTCTCCTTATACATCTCGATATTTAATGAGTCGTTGTTTCCATGGCAACAATACTATTCTCTTGTTGTCTCCGATACTAACAATATCGATGTCAAATTGATAGTGCTCAGAATCGGACCTTAATTTTGAATTTGAAGCAATTTTTATCAATATAAATTTAGTACTAAAAAGCGTTAAATTTTATTATAGATATATATATATATAAGGAAGGTCCGTAGTTTTATAGAAGCGTATTTATTTAAGTAAAACGTACTTAAACTAGTTCAATATGAAGGGTAGAAAACGTTTTTCCTTAAAGAGTATATTTACCATAAAACCGGCATTTTTTTATTTCAATGTGTGGAAAATTTCACGTATTCTTTCATATTAATCATATTAATAAAATATGAAAGGCCCGATATCCCATATTATGCCCTCAGTTTATAATATGAAAGAATACGTGAAAAATGATGGCGATGACCGTGAAATTTTAGAATATTTTTATTGTTTTGAAAATGACTCCGGTAGAGTTGAAACATGTAAACAGTCGAAATAAACGTATTTTTACTGGTTTTAAAGTGTTAATTTACACCTTTTAATCATTGAAATTAATGAAAGAGCTCTAGTAAACAATTTAGAAAACGCATAGCACATTTGAAAACCTAATTTTAGGAATTGCCATCAATAGTCAGACAAATACCTGAATTTTTTTGTGAAGCCCTGTATATAATCTATAGGTTTTTATATATGCTACATAGTACGCTAAAATTTAGTTCAGTTAGGAAACGCAAAAAACCGTTGTAAATTCGTAAATTCCCCTTCAACAATTTCCGTCAGTAAACGTAAATGTACTCGAAATCTTTTGTGCTGCCCTGTATATCATCTATAGAATTTATACACACTAAGTAATAGGCGAAAAAGTAATTTACTTTAAAAATGTGCACCACAACTTAGTAGTAAACCTCATTAACATACATCAATTGCATAGTAATCGCCGAGTATATTTACGCAAGTTAGAGCACTTTCAGACAGACAGACAGACGGGCAGACAAACCGAATTTATAAACGCTTTTCATGTATGTTGGAAAGTGTTAAAAATACAGATATTGTTTTGTTTATAGTTTTGTAATAACATCATGATGCTTTTTATGAAGATAATACATATGTTAATTTTACAAACAATGGAATAAAAACAAATAAGTGAACAATAAGTACTGAAAAATCTAAATTGGATTAATCTATAAATCGATATGTACAGTAAAATTGATACTATCCCAACCTACAAAATGTATTGTTGAATCACCCCTGAGGAATATTTCATTGTTTTTCTAGCAAAAATAGAAAAAAGTTTCGATCTATTATTAAATGTACAATGCATGATAAATTTCAGAATCCCCGATGCATATTAATTGCCCGGGGCTCAGTTTTCCTGGATTAGTTTACTTAGTTTCAATATTATAATTCATTTTCAATACCGAGTAACTCGCAGTAAACCTCATTAACATATATCGATTGCCTGGCAATCCGAGTATCTTTACGCGGATTAGAGCACTTAAAGACAGACACACAAACCGAATTTATAAACGCTTTTCAACTATGTCGAAAAGTGTTAAAAATAGACATTATTTTGTTGATAGTTTTGTAATAATATCACGATGCTTTTTATGAAGATGATTAACATGTTAATTTTACAATCAATGAAATAAAAAGACATAAATGTTATGTATAGTAAAATTGATATTATCCCAACCTACAAAATGTATTGTTGAATCATCCCATGAGGAATATTTCATTGTTTTTCTAGCAAAAATAGAAAAAAGTTTCGATCTATTATTAAATGTACAATGCATGATAAATTTCAGAATCCCCGGTGCATATTAATTGCCCGGGGCTCAGTTTTCCTGGATTAGTTTACTTAGTTCCAATATTATAATTCATTTTCAATACCGAGTAACTCGCAGTAAATCTCATTAACATATATCGATTGCCTGGCAATCCGAGTATCTTTACGCGGATTAGAGCACTTAAAGACAGACAGACAAACCGAATTTATAAACGCTTTTCAACTATGTCGAAAAGTGTTAAAAATAGACATTATTTTGTTGATAGTTTTGTAATAATATCATGATGCTTTTTATGAAGATGATTAACATGTTAATTTTACAATCAACGAAATAAAAAGACATAAATGTTATGTATAGTAAAATTGATATTATCCCAACCTACAAAATGCATTGTTGAATCATCCCATGAGGAATATTTCATTGCTTTTCTAGCAAAAATAGAAAAAAGTTTCGATCTATTATTAAATGTACAATGCATGATAAATTTCAGAATCCCCGATGCATATTAATTGCCCGGGGCTCAGTTTTCCTGGATTAGTTTACTTAGTTTCAATATTATAATTCATTTTCAATACCGAATAACTCGCAGTAAACCTCATTAACATATATCGATTGCCTGGCAATCCGAGTATCTTTACGTGGATTAGAGCACTTAAAGACAGACAGACAAACCGAATTTATAAACGCTTTTCAACTATGTCGAAAAGTGTTAAAAATAGACATTATTTTGTTGATAGTTTTGTAATAACATCATGATGCTTTTTATGAAGATGATTAACATGTTAATTTTACAATCAATGAAATAAAAAGACATAAATGTTACGTATAGTAAAATTGATATTATCACAAGCTACAACATATATTTTCAGATCATCCCATGAGGAATATTTTATAGTTTTTTCATCAAAAACAGAAAAACATTTCGATCTATTATTAAATGTACAATGCATGATAAATTTCAGAATCTCCAATGCATATTAATTGCCCGGGGCTTAGTTTTCCTGGGTAAGTTTACTTAGTTTCAATATTATAATTCATTTTCAATACCGAATAAGTCGTAGTAAACCTCATTAACATATATCGATTGCCTGGCAATCCGAGTATCTTTACGTGATTAGAGCACTTAAAGACAGACAGACAAACCGAATTTATAAACCCCTTTTCAACTATGTTGAAAAGTGTTAAAAATAGACATTATTTTGTTGATAGTTTTGTAATAACATCATGATGCTTTTTATGAAGATAATTGATCTGTTAATTTTACAAACAATGGAATAAAAACAAATAAGTGTTTACAATAAATACTGAAAAATCTAAATTGGATTAATCTATAAATCGATATGTACAGTAAAATTGATACTATCCCAACCTACAAAATGTATTGTTGAATCATCCCATTAAGAATATTTCATTGTTTTTCTAGCAAAAATAGAAAAATGTTTTGATCCATTATTAATTGTACAATGCATGATAAATTTCAGAATCCCCGATGCATATTAATTGCCCGGGGCTCAGTTTTCCTGGATTACTTTACTTAGTTTCAATATTACAATTCATTTTCAATAACGAATAAATCGTAGTAAACCTCATTAACATATATCGATTGCCTGGCAATCCGAGTATCTTTACGCGGATTAGAGCACTTAAAGACAGACAGACAAAACGAATTTATAAACGCTTTTCAACTATGTTGAAAAGTGTTAAAAATAGACATTATTTTGTTGATAGTTTTGTAATAACATCATGATGCTTTTTATGAAGATGATTAACATGTTAATTTTACAATCAATGAAATAAAAAGACATAAATGTTATGTATAGTAAAATTGATATTATCACAAGCTACAACATGTATTTTCAGATCATCCCATGTGGAATATTTTATAGTTTTTTCATCAAAAACAGAAAAACATTTTGATCTATTATTAAATGTGCAATGCATGATAAATTTCAGAATCTCCAATGCATATTAATTGCCCGGGGCTTAGTTTTCCTGGGTTAGTTTACTTAGTTTGCGCAAGGCATTTATAGAATGTCAGGAATAAAACAAAGGGATACAGTGAAGTGACATATATTAAAAATTTACAGATTTCCTCGGCGTTGAAATAGAATCTAAGAAAGATTGAATATATTTACGTAGTATTGAAATGTTAGTGATTGTTGAAAAAATAACTTGCGCATAAGGGATAACGATAACAGAAAGCTGAAATGATTTTCTTGATGTGTAAAGTTTGTATAAAATGTGTTCAAAAGAATTTATGACTTAAAAATAGAAAATTACACAAATATTTTTTATGTGAATTTTAATAGCATGATGATATTTTTATAGAGATGATTAAAGTTTTAATTTTGCAATTGTTAAAATTAAATGTTTACAATAGCTATTGTATTATCATACAAGAAAGAAAAAATTATGCGTCAAGAATAGATTATGAAACACCTTCCAACACATTAAAAATAATGTAACAAAACTTCACAGTTTAATAAATTGAAATAGCGTATCTAAATGAACCATTTGGAAACGCATAATACTCTTGAAAACCCAATTTCAGCTATTCCCATCTACAGTCGAAAATTATCCGAATTCTTTGAGCAGCCCTGTATATGATACATAGATTTCTATCTATAAACTATAACCATGCATAAATTTCGTTCAGTTAGGAAATACATACCACAGTTAAAAATTCCCCTTCAGTAATTTCCTCTAATAAGGAGAATTGGCGTCAACTCTCTTGTGAAGCTCGGTATAAGAAGTATAGAATTTATACACAGCGAGAAAAAAAAATTTTTAATTTAAAAGCGCATACCGAAATTGAAAACGCACTTCCAGCAATTATTGCACATCGACAGTACTGTTTGTGTGTCCCTGTAAATGAACGATAAATGCCACGAATGCCGTATTCTATAGTAATCATCTTGCAGTGAAATTTAGTTATTTACAGTCGAACCTCGTTATCCCGACACTCTAATGAGCAGAAAAAAATGTCGTCATAAGCGGAGTGTCGCGGTAACCGGAGTTGGAGAAAAATATATTTATAATAAGCTGTATTTTTAATTTATTTAAGACAATTTTAAATTCATAACGGTTCTTGCAGTTTTAAGCAATAAAACATTATTATTAAACAAAATAAACACAAAAACAAAATTGAAAATAATAAAAATCAGATTTATGATGACATTTTTTATTGTTACATGAAATATTGATAAATTAACGTTTGCTTATTCCTTGATGTGCTTCCTACACTTCTTTTTTCCATATTATACAATGAATTGTAATCAATGTTCATTGTTTTTTAAATGGATGTTAGATAATTTCTGATCGCTTCAATGCAATGCAATGCTTCGGTTTTAGTCGGATGAAAAACGCCATGTAACCACAAGAAAGTGCTGCCTGACCAGAACAAAAAGACCGTGAGTAGATTGAAATGTCTACCTGGAGCTTAAGTGGGCATTCATAGTGTGTGGATTTATTTATTCAGGTAAAGGGTTGAAGTAAAATGTCTCATTTATCTCAATGGGTAATTTAAACGCTTTTGTAAAAAGTTTGGCTGAGACATTTCTTACCTCTTAATTTCCGTGCTTATAAGATGGATTATGAAAAATGGACAATTTTCCTAAACCGACGGGATATCCGGAGTCGAAAATTACTCACCGACGTAAAATCCGGAGTTTATTTACAGTAAATCATATAGAGATAATCGGGACTTTGAAAAACTGACGTGATAAGCGGAGTGACGTAAAAACCGGGTGTCGCGATAACGAGGTCCAACTGTATCTCAATTCCAATACACTTGAAATAGCGGAATGTCATTAAAATACACTGCAAACAATTTTTCCCCATTGATCCTAATGTTACGGTATTCTTTTGAGTGCCTCTGTAAATGAACTATTAATGCTACACACTTTATATTCAATACCGAACATGCCATGCTACACTTAATTAACATATATCAATTGCATGAAAATAAGAGTATATTTACGTGAGTTAGAGCGTGGGTAGACAAACAAATGGACAGACAAATCGGATTTCAACTATGCTGGGAAGTGTTATAAATGGAGTTAACTACACAAGAAAATTAAATAATTAGAAGATACAAAAGTGGAACTCGATTATTTTTATGAAGCATATTTCACTTCTTTTCATCTAGATATCCATAGTAAGTAATAAAAATTTTCGTTTCATTATTAAATGTACAAAACAGGAATACATGTATAAAACCGTAATAAATTTGATTAGTATAGACTGGAACAGACTTTGAAATATGCTTCGTTTCCCCAAGGCATTGAAGACATTATTTTATTAATATAGATAATGAAATGAAAGAAAGCTTTACTGTATCATAGGCAAGTAGCTATATGGATTTACTCGGTGTTGAAACTAAGTTTGAATAAATTTATAAAGACAGTAGCGAATTTTGACAAATAATTTCCTAAGGAAGAAAGACAGAAAGTGTAAATGCTGTTATTTCTGAAAGATGCAAGGTTGCGTAAACTTATGCAAAGGATTTGTGATTTAGCGTTTAAAAAATACACAAATAGCATTTGTCGCCATTTTTTAATAATGTGAAGATATTTTCATGGTGATGATTAACATTACATTCCTTTAATCCTACCATCTCATTTGAAAAATGTACTTTAAGACATTGGGCAAATTAAGCCCCGGTCGATCAAAGATAATATTGGGTGACAACGGCATGTTTTTAACGATTTTCTACCATCGCATACGATTTTTTATAAGATTGGATCGGTTACGAATAGCAATTGATTGACTGGAGTCACCGAGAAACAATTGAAACAATAGAAAACAACCCAGTCGTCCATACAATAGAAAAGATCGATGAAAACATCTCGTCATCACCCAACAATAATCAAAGCATATTCCAAAGTCTACTCAAGTCTTATACTAATCAAATCCATTACAGGTTTAGACATTTAATAGTGTTTTGTATATTTTATAATAGGTCGAAAGTTTTTACTGCTTATTGTGTATTTTTAGAGCAAAAGAAAATGTGAAATATGCCTGATAAAAAATGATATGGTATAAAAATAAATATGCCAATTTTACAGCATACGTTGAGGCTGCTGATCTAGATATTTACCATTATAGTTATTCTTAAACATACGCTTCTCCATCAATGAAATAAATTCAAATAGAGCCTCAATTTAAAATGAAACACGAAATATCTGACAACAAATAACAAACGTGAAAAAAAAAATTTTTTTTTGAATAATGATAAAAAAAAAAAAAAATGTAGCATGTTGTGGTCATAACAATGTTTTCTTCTGTGTAAATCAAAGCGTCTCCAACAAAAATTAAATAGCAATCTATTCGTTCTGCAAATATAGCTATCACGGAAATCGTGAAAACAGAAGCGACACCTGCACACAAACCTAATAAGTATGTATTTATGTCAAGGTCTAACAGAATATGAAGCTTGATGAATTTCCGTGATTAGTTCTGGAAATATTTAGCTATAGCAGAAATCGGGAAAAATGCAGCATAGCAACGCTACTTGTTGGACGATTTACACCAAAGCCTAATCAGGTTCAGGACCAGTTTATATGAAGGTCCAACTGAATCTGAAGTTTGATTAGGTACCGTGCATTAGTTCTTGAGATAAGAGTGCCCACAAAATTTGTGTCACACACGGACAAACTCATGGACAGACAATTTCTGCAAACGGTCAAATCGTGTTTTGTACCTTTTAAAACGTATAAATTTCACGAAAACCGGAAGTCGAAATTTTTAGCAAATCCAATACTTTTTTCTTGTAAAGATAGAAGAAAGTAAGAAATAGGACACTATTTTTGTGTGGAATAATGTTACTATGCAAGAAATTTCATGGACTTCCTAATTGTGGTGCAACTTACAACAAGGAGATATATTAAAAGACTTGTCAATCAGGGTTGGCAAGGTTTTGGACACAATGGTAAAAACCACGGTAAAATCTATGGTTTAAACCGTACTGTCCAAAACCCTTCTGTCTAAAACTGTCTTAAACTGTCCAAAACTATATTTTGTAGTAAAATTGTATTTATCAGAACATTTTTGAAAGTTTAAAAAATTGGCAAAAAGATTACAATACAAAAATACCAATGTAGTATTCACAACCTAATTACCCTATGTTATACTACCTAACAATTTAGTAGTAACAACCTAATTGCCCTACGTAACAAAGTAATTACATTAAAAAGATATTAAATTTAATTATGTATCATAATTTTAATTTTATTCATTTAAATAATAGTAGTTAATAGAAGTACTAACGATTTTTATGAAGAATACATTCTGATTCTGTTACTGAAAGTCCCGAGAGTTGTTACTGGAAATAATTGATAAATGGAGTTCAGGTTCAGCATACTGATTAAACCAGCTTACTGCTGGCAACTATGTATATGTGTATATTAAGAAATAGTATAAAATAATTGAGAATAATAAGAAATAGTAAAAAATAATTAATTTTGTTTGATTATGAGATATTTAGATATTGACTATTATTATAACACTATATTATATGACTATTATTATAACAACACTATTTAACTCTTAAGAAATAAAATGTTCACTAGAATTAGATTAAATTCATAATAAAAATACATATTTTAAAAAATAACTTCTAGATTTTAAATTAAATATTTGTGTTTTCTTTCATTATCCTATAATCTAGAATAATTTACAATGAAACATTATTTAAAAGAAATTTCTTTGTAACATTTTCTTGCACAAAAATTGAAACAAAAGAAAATCTCCCCTCCCTATACTACAAGTGTGGTATTATAAAGAATTTCTTATTATTATAACTCAATTTTAACCGAAACAGAACTTTTTATGTTACACAGATATTAGAAATATTTGAACTTTTTTTCATTTACCAAAGAATTAAATGGAATGTTACTAAAATATATTGTGAGATATTTATATTTATTCATATGTTTAATAAGTGTGCAGTGGTTACATGTGGAATGCTGTGGAATGTTGCTTTTTTTAAGGTTTTGGATACTTTAGTACAGTTTTGGATGCTTTAGTACAGCTTTGGACGCTTTAGTACAGTTTTGGACAGTAAAACCCACATGTCCTGTTCAAAACTAGTTTTGGGCGTCCAAAACCCCAACCCTGTTGTCAATACATATAAGTTTAAGAGTAGTTTTCTTAGAGAATTAATAAGTTTTCTCAAAGCGATATTTCAGTTTTTAAAATACTATCAATTCGCAAGTAAACATTGTCATTTATGCCAGCCAAGCATAAATCGTTGCTTTGCATATAAAAACTACACTTTATTGAAATAAATAATAGTAACATCCCACAACTTGCTACGCTGCAAAATGAATGGCACCACCATTAAGGATGTTATCATCACTTGGAGACATCATCAGTTATCGGGTTGCCATTCATTTCACATTGAAGCAGGGTGTGTCATGTTGCTATGGAACCTGCCTCCCCTTCCGAAGGTAAGGCAGTAGACTGGCAGTTCCATTATATATAACATATAATCATATATACAAAAAATATCAACTCTAAAATTAATTGCCAAAATGTAATGCTGTCGCTCGAACTAAATGTCTGTTTCATCAAAATGAATCGAGATTTTTGAAACATCATGCAGATGTTTGAATTTGATTTCTTTTTAACACTTTGAAACATAGTAGTAAATTATACTGTTTATGATTTCTGTTTGCCTGCCCACCTGTCTGTCCGCGCTCTAACACGCGTGAATATACTTGAACTGCCATGTAATTGATATATGTTATTAAGATTTATTAAGGCATGTTCTGTATTGAAAATTAAGGGTGTATAATTTATAGTTCGTTTACAAGGACTCTCACAAGATTTTCGTTACAACGATCCGGCCCCACCTTTCATCAGGGCCTCTAATTTATACGAAGAATATCTCCCAAAAACTATTTTTTTCCAAAAAGCCAATCTCGAACCGGGTCTCCTCTGCCTACGGCACCGTACAGCAAGTGTTCTGCGCATGCACTGCAAAAATAACCTTGTAATGTGAAATCTCGAACCCAACAAACCTCGAACCGGGTGCCCGCTGTCTACAGCATCGTATTGTAACGAGCGAAGAATCCCAAATCCTTTCCCGCCTCGTAAGTTGCGAAGGCAGCTCTTGTCCATGAAATGCAGCCTAGATTCAGCTCTTGTCCATGAATCGCAGCCTCCAGACTCCAGAGACTAATCAGCCTTACTATCGTGTCGGAGAGGTTTTTCGATATGCGGAAGGAAAACGCAGATGCTATGTGGCCAGGTCGGACAGAACGAACAGATCTGTGGTAAGATGAAGACGGATTTTTAAAAGTGTGGCGGATTAGACACGCTGTGGCTTGTGTTGAAATGAAAAGATGTATATGTTGGAGTATTGATTTTATGCCGCTTATGGCATTGATATATTTCAAGATGTGCGTAGAGTTTTATATTGTAAATGTGAAAAGTAAATAAATTGTTATGGATGTTAATCATCGACTCGGATTACACAGGAACTGAATTTGAAAACACAATACGTTACAGTATAGCCATTTAATTATATTATGATTCATGAGGAAAAATCATTTGCTATGTATTTAAATGATGTTACACTATTTCAAATCTATTGAAATACCCACTGTCTACAGCATCGTATTGCCATTTAATTATATTATAATCCACGAGGAAAAGTTATTTGATATGTATTTTAATGATACACTACTTCAAATATATTGAATTTGATATACATCACTGAGATGCAGTACAAGATACTTTCTATAGAATATGATATGCACAGAAAACGATAGAGTTTTGTTACGCTATTCTCAAATATGTTGGAAAGTGTTTCATAATCTATACTTGGTGCATTGGCGCATCAATTGTATTTCTGCTTTTGAAATAAGTGCTGCCTTTGTCAGAAATACATTTTCTCATAACAAGCTCAAAGAATGTATGATTTTTTTCTCCACATTTATAAGATATCTTTATATTCCAGATAATATCACATCCAGACAATCATAGCAACTGAAACAAAATGCTAAATATATGCAATTCTTCATAAAACAATATGTTTTAAATGTCAGATGGTGAATTTTAATGTTTGCATTGGAACAAATACAGAAACAATTGTATCTTGGTGTATTTATTTACTTTTCATATAAGATAATTTGTATGCGTAATGAAATATTGTAATTCTTTGTTAGCACATGTAAAATCGTTAACTGATTGTGTTTTCCGTTTTCTAAATAACAAACGATAAATATTCATAATTTTGGTAAATAAGAAAAGATAAAGGATTAGGTTATACCGATTACCTTGTTACATTAAGAATTTGTTATCTATTTATTTGATAGTTATCCGTTTCTAGAAAACCTAAGAGCTATATTTTGCTATGTTAGGAATCATAGAGAAATGATGAATAAAATGAATTTAAAACGAAGCTTTAAAACAAAAGTGACAAAAGACTATTTTTTTAAATAAAATTATAACACTATTCATTTTTAGGTGGGTACATAATTATATATATACTTAACATCTATAGTCGTCGTCGGGTCCTTCCGTCTGTCCGCATATAACAGCGAAAAATCTACCCAATCGAATGGTTTGAAATTTAATATATATAATCGTTGCAGAATTTTGTCGAGTGATTTCAAATTTTATGAAAATCGAATCAAAACCTAAAAAGATATCAGTAAAAGTTTCTTATTCCTATTAAATCCATATTATATGTAATTAATGCAATGATACCCCATGATAGATAATGATTCTAGGTTGGCATGGCTATGACGCCCTATTTAAGATGGAGTCTTATTATTCCCGTATTACTGAATTTAATATATATAATGGTAATAAATTTTGTATTCATGCTTTTTTGTATAAGATTGCATCAGTTATTGCGCCAAGACCTGAATATTTATAAAATTAGTTATAGTACGGACGCACCTCATTTGCCACATTAGACGTACAATTTCCGACTTTTTTATTCATATTTTCTACTTTTTAGTGTTTAAAATATCTCGCTGTGGCAGCTTCACACTCATTTCTCCTATTTTGATGAGAATGGTTAAGCGCATATTTAACTCCATAACCTTAAAAAATATTTGGCGTAACCGTAAAGAATATTTGTCGATTTAACACCTGCGGTCGGATAATGGAAAAATGCCCTAAATTTATTTTTTTCCTCTACGTATATAAAAAAAATTAATTAAAATTAATTTATTAATTTAAAATTAAGTTATAAAAATATTAAAATGTTGCTTTGTCAACGAAAATATACCTGTGTACATATTTTTTTTTTTTTTGTACTTTTCGGTTAGCCGGGCGCATACATATTTATATACATACATATATGTAAATATACACATGTATACATATACATATATTGTATATATACACACATATATATATGTAAATGTATATATACATACATTTATATATACATATATATGTATATATAACACTGGCGCCCGGCTAACCAAAAAGCACCTTTTTATTATAATTCTACCACGTTTGGAAGTGAGTGAAACACCATTACGAAATTCTATATATACATTAACCAAGTTGAGTTAAATAAAAGGGTGTAATATGCTATTGTTTTACAGTTAAATAGAAACCATTTTTATTTGTGAAACATTTTTAAATTAATATTGTTTGCACTGGCTTTATCTCAGCCAATAGTGTTTGCACCGGCTTTATCTTAGCCAATATTGCTTGTGCTGGCCCTAATAAATGGCTGTATAAATTTGAGGCCAAAGTCGGTCGTCCGACGTGTTAAACGTCCCGGCACTCTCTAAACCGTTACTTGTTGTCTTTAGCTTATTGAATTTCGCTTTTAAACTTTTCCGGTGCGATCTTCCGTGAACGGGCTACCCTTCTTAACAGTCTAGAAGAAAAGGACGCGATTCCATCTGTTCAGAGATTAACCCGGTGATATTAGACAAGATTTAACTTTTCTATACACTGTAAAAAAAAAAAAAAAAACGACATTTTTACAGTACAAAGTACTGTTCATCTCGCGCACAAACTCGATCACAGTTGAATGTACTGTATATTTCTTTGGTTTCCTGACTATTTAAACGTGGAAAATACAGTAGTTGCGTAAAATTAACAGCACAATGTACTGGCAATTTGGACGCCAGTAGTTTGTACTGTGGTCCAAATGCGTCCAAAATTGCCAGTACATTGTATTGTTAATTTTACGCAACTACTGTATTTTTCATGTTTAAATAGTCAGAAAACCAAAGAAAGATACAGTACATTCAACTGTGATCGAGTTGTGCTGGCAAATTTACAGTGGTTTTTTTACAGTGTATTTAGGCCAATATTATTTTCCTTTTTTGTATGTTGGCTATGTCCTTTCCAATATTGGTAATAGTGGCCGAAATATTTTCCTAACATCGGCGTACTTAAATTTTCCCAATATTGCATAAATATTGACAAGGAATATTTAGCCATTTTATTGCTAGTGAGCAATGTAAAGCTACCATTTCTGTATTATTGGCGTTTCATAATAAATGTTTCCAATTCAAAATCAATGTTTATGTATTATTAGCTTCTTATAACTAATATTTCCAATGCAAAGCCAATGTTTCTGTATTATTAGCTTTTCACAGTAAATTTTTCCAATGCAAAGTCAATGTTTGTGTATTATTAGCATTTCATAATAAATGTTGTTTCCAATGCAAAGTCAATGTTTCTGTATTATTAGTATTTCACAATAACTTTTTCCAATGCAAAGCTCAAATTTATGCATATTACTATCATTTCATAATAATTGTTTCCAATGTAAAGTTTAATTTTAATCAACATTAATTTTTCATTGGAAGTATTTCCGATGAATGCTAATATTAGTGCAACAGTCGGTCAAAACAAGTACTGTTTTGACTACCAAGGACGCAACTATTTTTCATATCATTAAAATAAGAATATTAATTGATAGATTTTTTAAAATGCTTCAAATTATTGAGTTTTAATATACATGTTTCTGTAAAACTTGACGTTAGATTAAAACTGTTTGGGTTTACGTTTTCCTGGCAGATTTCTGCTGTAAAGATGAAGTGTAGTCTTGGATCGTGATATGCTCTGAAATGGAAGTTATAATTCTAAATTGCCCAGACCAAATCAAATATATATATCTAAAATATATATGTATACAATAAAATATATATCACTTCATAAGAGCTTTTATTAACGGCATGCAAAGACATGTATTTCTATAGTCGTAACACGGAATCCGGGAAAAATAAATTTTCGTATTACAAGTATTGAAATTTATCAACGGCATTTTCTCACACCTAACGGACATTTTCCATTATGTTCAGATTTTATTATATTCAAACAATGTCTGAAGTAAAAGACTTAATAAATGCAATTCTTAGTGAAGGCAAGTATTTTGAACTTAAGTAAGCAGATTTTAATATTCATGTTGCATTTGCAGATTCAGACACAATTGTATTTAGATACTGTCAGAATATTTTAGCAGCTACAGATGATAAAAGACTTTTCCAATATATTTTGTGAAATCAGTAGAATTACATTATTAATAAATCAGATTTGCACATGTTGAAACGTAAAAATTAGATGAAATTTTTATTTGTCAATCATTCTATGCATAAAGGTGTGGTTGGCTTGATTAACTCTTGATTCACAAATTCATATAATCTCTGGGCGTGTTATCATAAAAGCTTTTATTTACGGTATAGTTGCCATTTTTTACTCTTTTTATATCACTAATTTTTAATGGAAAATTTTACCTTATTTAACCGCAAATTCTGCGATAAATTAAGACAAAAAATACTAATTAAAAATAATGGTAATAAGAAATCGTAAAAGTTTGAAGCTGTGTTTATGGCTGGAAAAAAACATTTGCACAATCGCAACGTTCAATTCAGGAAAATACATTTTCACAGAAAAAGACTTAGCACCGTTAATAAAAACTTTCTATCACTTTAAAGTTACTTTCCATTGTGTTTCCGATTACATTATATACAAACATTGTTTTATCTAAAGAGATCTGACTTAATAAATGCGACTCTTAAATGAATGCAGATGTTTTGAATTTGAATAAGCAGACTTTTATATTTATGTATTCCAACAGGATATAAAACAATTGCATTTGGATATTTTCACTGATTTTTAGCATGTGCTCTAAGTTAAGGCATAAATTAGTAAATTAGTTATTAAAAATAATGAAAACAAGAAATCTTGAAATTTGAAAGGTATGTTTATGGCGGTAAAGTAATATTTGCACAATCGCAACACTCAATCTGTAAAAATAAATTTTCCCAGGAAAGACCAAGCAACAAATATTTTCTAACGCTTGACAGTTACTTTCTATTGTGTTCCAGATTACATTATATCCAAACAGTGCCTTTACCTAAAGAGAATTTGTTTAATAAATGCAACTCTTAATGAATACAGATGTTTTGAATCTGAATAAGCAGACTTTTACTAACAGAACTAAAACGATTGCATTTGGATATCTTCACTGATTTTTTAGCATATGTGCTAAGTTAAGGCATAAATTACTAATTTAAAATTGTGGAAACAAGAAAGCTTGAAAGTCGGAAGGTTATGTTTATAGACGGAAAAGTAATATTTTTACAATCGTAACACTCAATCCGTAGAAATAAATTTTCAGAAAAAGACCTAGCAACAAACATTTTCTAAGATTTGACAGTTACTTTCCGTTGTGTTCCAGATTACATTATATCCAAACGATACGTTTATCTAGTCAGAACTGGCTTAATAAATGCAACTCTTAATGAATACAGATGTTTTAAATCTGAATAAGCAGACTTTTACTAACAGAATCTGAAACAATTGCATTTGGATATTTTCACTGATTTTTTAGCATTTACATGGCGATAAAAGGTTATTCAAACTCATTTTGAGAAAACCTTGAAAATTTAACCTCTAATAAATTTATTTTCAAATAAGATTATACGCAAAAGTTAGATGAAATTTTATTTCTGAATATTTTTATGCATAATAGTAGCTCATTCGATTAACACTTTATTCACATAACCCACACACTATACAATAAGAGCTTTTATTTTTGATCAAAAGAAGTATTTTCACATTCGCAACGCTGAATCAAAAAAAAAATAAATGTTTACATAACAAATCTTAACATTCATTAACACAAGTTTTTTCACCACTTAAAAGATATTTTCCATTATGTTCCAGCGTACATTATATCGTAACAATGCTGTACGATAGTAAAATGCTTTAAGTGAAAAACATAAGCAAAATTCTTTATAAATGCATATGTTTTGAATTTGAGTAGGCAAATTTCAATATTCATGTTAACTTGAGGAATACAAAAGAATTGCATTTATATGTTAATGTTTCAAATTTGCGTAACGGATAATTCAAAGTTCTGTCTTGGCATACTTAACCCTTAACTGCTGTCATACATATTTCCGTAAAGCTACTGTAAATGGAATGTGAGAGTATTTGATCGAAAGATGAATTAAAGGCTTGATTAACTTGTAGGATACCTTTTCTGCACTAATATTTATTTATAGTATTATTATACTTAAAATTCAGAAGTTTCTAGAAATAGTACTAAAGCTCCAAACGAAATAAAATTCCACTAGTATCTGCAATTAAACTAAAAGTTATAAATTAAGCAGTGAAAAATAAAAATAGCAATGGCCTGTGAGCAGGGAAACGGTGGAGGGTACATGGTGATATACGCCGTATACCTTCTGTAATTTTTTAAGAAACTCCGCAATAGCTATAGCATATACTCTCTAGTTTATAATCTTTACTCACAGCGTATGTCCTCTGGCATTTTTACGACCACACCGCTACTGTGAAACTGCTTACAGCAATTAAGGACTAAAAAAACACTTTCTCACACCTAAAAGATATTTTCTATTATGTTCCAGATTACATTGTTAGGATACAATGTCCTTACGTAATATAAAAAACTTAATAAATACATACTGCATGTTTTGAATTTTGTAGGCAAATTTCAATATTTATGTTGACTTGGTGAATGTAAAAAAGTTGCATTTAGATGTTGATGTTTTTAATTTACGTCACGGATAACTTGAACTTCTTTGTTAGCATTCTGTACCTTTAAGGCTCCTCATCACTCAGTTCCCGAATTCCTCTTGGGAATGTTAAGTCTATAGGCATTTGATGCCTTCTTACATTTAAAATATATCTTTTTAACATTTTCCAACAAAGTTAAAACGTGTTTATGCATTCGGTTTGTCTCCGTATGGCCGTCTGTCCACGCTCTAACTACCGTAAATATACTCGGATTTTCATGAAATTTATAATCCATATTTAGGGTCACCTAACCATGTTTGGTATTGCATATGAAGTATGTGGGATTAATAGTTCATTTACAGGGCTACCCAAAAGAATTCCATTTCATTATGGTATATTGGGAAAATTGTTTGCAGAGTATTTTAATGACATTACGCTATTTCAAATGTATTTAAACTGATATAAATCACTGAATTTCACCACAAGATAATTACGACAGAATATGGTATTCATAGCATTTGTCTTTCACTTACAGGGGCACACAAAAGAAATCGGTTACAATACTGTCTTTGAGTAAAAACTGCTGAAGTGCATTTTCAATTTCGGCTTGCGCTTTTAAATTTAACTGTTTTAATCATATACGGTGCTGCTCAAAGTATACGATAGGGCAATACAATATATACAGGGTTGATCAAAGAATTCGGATAATTTTCCGATTGTAAATGGGAACATCTGAAATTTGAGTTTTCAAGTGTGTGATGTATTTCCATATGGTTGAATTATATGTAATATTTTAACTTATTAAACTATGAAGTTGTGTTACATTATTCTGAATGTGTTGGGAAGTGTTTCATAATCTATGCTTGACGCATGATTTTTCTTTCTTGTTTATTAATATTTTTGACTTCTTTTTTCTGTGTACTCTTCTTAAAAGATGTCGCTTTTTTTCTTAGATCTGAAAATATTTCTAAAATTTGTTTAATTTTATATGAAGTGTTAAAATTTTACTCCCAGCTCGTTCGCTTTTAACACATAAAATATTAAATTAAGCATAGATGTTAGAAATATTTTGACAACTAAGAAAAAAAGAGACATCCTCCTCCAAGAAGAGCATATAGGAAACAGAAATAAAAAATATTCATATCCTGAGAAGATACTTTAAATATAAGAATGCACCAAACGCCCATAGATTTAACATTACCGAGGGGAATTCGGAAACTGAGAGACGAGCAGCCTTAACTACTATCACAGAAATTGCCGCGTAGCTAAGGCGAGCGGTCTCAGAGAGCGCTTGAACGAAAGATGAATAAAAGACTCGACTGACTGATAAGATACTTTTTCTGTACCGATATTCATTTATACTATTATTATAAATAAAATTCACACATTTAGAAATCTCTAGAAATAGTACAAAAGCTCCAAATGAAAAAAAATCCACTAGTATCAGTAGTTAAACTGAAAGTTACACGTTAAGCTGTGAAAAATGAAAAAAGCAGTGGCTGTGATACCACTCACAGCAATTAAGAACCAGGGTTCGTACGGGTACTGTTACTTTCAAGGCCAAATATCTTTTTTTTTTTTTTTTTTAAGAAAAATAAATCTAGTTTAAACGCGCGAAATTTCGCCTTATTTCAGAAAAGATTTCCTACAAGAAAATACTGGTACCGAATAATTTTTTAGTTTAAAAATTCAAGGACCCGCACGAACCCTGAAGAACTAACACATTTTCTCACACTTAAAAGATATTATACATTATGTTCAAGATTACATTATATCTTTAAAATGTCTTACGTAATATGAAAAACGTAATAAATACAATTTTTAATGAATGCAAGTATTTTTGAATTTGAGCCGGCAAATTACAATATCCATGTTGACTTGAAGAACATAAAACAATTGCATGGTTGATGCTTCAAGTTTTCGAAAAGGATAACTTGAACTTCTGTGTTAGCATTACTCAATCCTTAACTGCTGTTACAGAAATTGCTGCTTAGTTAATATGAGCGGTCTCTGAAGATGATTGATCGAAAAATTCATAAAAGTTTCGATTAACTCATAACATACATTTTTTGCATCAATATTTATTTATAGTATCATTGTAATTAAAATACACGTATACAAAAGTCTCTAGAAATAGTACTAAAGATCCAAATTAAACAAATTTCCACTGATATATGTAGTTAAACTGGAAATTACAAGTTAAGCTGTGAAAAATGGAAAAAAAAAGCTAGTGGCCTATAAAACCGATCACAGCAGTTAAGGGATAACACACATTTTCTCACACTTAAGAGATATTTTCCATTATGTTCCAGATCACATATTATATCTTAACAATGTTTTTACGTAATATAAAAAACTTAATAAATACAAACATTAATGATTACATGCATATTGAATTTGAATAGGCAGATTCCAATATTCATGTTAGTTTGAAGAATCTCACTTTCTGAACCCCAAATTGCCCCAAACTTAAAAAAGAAGCCAATGCCTTCTATAGCAGAAAAGTATTATATTACTTAACAGAGTCTGAAACAATTTCAACTGGATGCCTTCACTGACCTTTCAGCAAATTATTATGGTAACAAGATGGTTCAAATACATTTCAAGAAAAATTGGAAAATCCAGTCACTATAAATTTATTTTCGGAAAAATTATTGTATGAAAGTGTGATAAAATTTTACTTATCAATCATTATAAGCATAAAAGCTATTGATAAGATTAATCCATGATGCAATCCATGTAACCCGCGGCCATGAAAACTTTTACTCAGAGCGTAAAATAAACACATTTACATTCAAAAGATTGATTATGGTAGAATAACATCTAGGTATAAGCTATGACATTTATCGATAATCATTTTCTCATGTTTAAAAGACTTTTTCCATTATGTTATAGGTTACTTTATATCCAATAAATACTTATACCTGCGGCTTAATTAATTTAAGGAAGACTGTGAATTAATGTGGGAATATTTTATATTCCATAATGTAGAAAATGGTATTTAATAAAACTTTCAGATATTTTTTCTTTTGACAGAATAATGAGCTGTTCAGATTGAAAGTGGGGCGCGTCCATTTTTGATACTTTCCAACATAGTTGAAAAGTGTTTATGAATAAGATTTGCCTGTGTTTGTCTGTCTGTCTGTCCGTCCGTGCTCTAACGCGCTTAAGGATAGTCAGATTGCCATGAAAGAGATATATGTTATTGAAGTTTTTTATGATAAGTTCTCTATTGAAAATGAAGTATGTAGCATTTGTGGTTCATTTACAGGGACACTAAAAGTATTCTATTACATTATGGCCTATGGGGAAGAATCTTTTGTGGTGCTAAATACTTTTGAAAAAATGTTTAGCTACAATACTGCCTGCGAAGAATAATTGCTGAGAGTGTGCTTTCAGTTGTGGTACGCATTTTAAAATGTAATTATTTTTGTTTTATATTATTTGAAGTGTATAAATTCTATCGATCCTATACAGGGCTACACAAAGTTCTCAAGTACATTTCCGTTTACTGACGGAAATTTCTGAATGGAATTTTTAACTATACTATGCGTTTAATTGAATTAGCTTTTAGCATGCTATGTAGTAGTATACATACAAGTCCATACATCACATACAGGGCTGGACAAAAAAATTCGGATTTTTTAAAACTATTGATGGCAACTGCAAAAATTGGGTTTTCAAATGGTTCTACGATTTCTAAATTGTTTATTTAGACATCCTTTACCTTAATAGACTGTAAAGTTTTGTTACAGTATTCTGAATGTGTTGGAAAGTGTTTTGTAATCTATGCTGGACGCATGATTTTTCGTTTTTGTTAAGTGCGTTCGTAATTATTAGCAACGTTCAAAAAGTAATAAGGAGGAGGCCTCGGAACAGAAACTAGTACATGTATTTCAGAAGTATTGGCCCTGGCTGTTGAAGCACTTGTCCCACTGAGACACAAGGCGGTAAATGGCTGTCTCGCAAAATTCCTGGGGCTGCGATGTAAACCAGTTCCGCACATACTGCTTGACGTCGTTGTGCGGGGTGAATCATTTGCCCCTCAGAGCCTTTTTTAGGGGACCAAAAATGGCATAATCGCAGGGAGAGAGGTCTGTACTGTATGGAGGGCGACCGAGAACCTCCCATTTGAATTTCTGCACGAGTGCCGTAATTGTGTTGGCTGTATGAGGCCTTGATTGATGTGGAGCAGAATGGGTGAGCTTTCCTGGTCGTTTTGATCTGATCGCTTGGCGAAGGGTTGTCAAGGTTTGCGAGTAAAGCTGGACATTCACTGTTGTCCCGTGCTGCAGGAAATCTATCAGAAGGGGACCGATTTGGTCAAAGAAGAACGTCAGCGTAACCTTTCCTGCACTTGTGTGGATGACCTTGGATTCGCTTGGTGATGGTGACCCTCGATGTTCCACTCGAGACTTTGTCGTTTCTATTCTGGTTTGAAGCGATGACACCAAGACTCATCTCCAGTCACCATTCGTGCCAGGAACTCATTCCTTTCCCTGGCATAGCGCTGCAGATGATTAAGACAGTGGGTTATTCGACATGCTTCCGGTTGTGGTTGAAGACTATGGGGCACCCACATGGGCACACTTTGCGCCAGTTCAGTCTTTCCGTCATGATGGTGTGAACACTTCCGACGCTCAATCCGACCTCGGCGGCTACGGCTTTCACTGTAACTCGGCGGTCCTACGTAACGAGTCCATCAACCAGCTGGATGATGTCATCGGTAATGCGTTTTGGTGTTCCAGGCCGTGCATCATCGGCTAAGGAAACCCGTTCTTCCCTGAAGCGCTTGTGCCACACCTTGACCCTTGCAAAGGACATGCAGTGTTCACCGTACACTTGTGACATTCTTTGATGGACGACTGATGCATGCTTCTGCTAGATTTGTAGCCGCGTGACTTGCACTCGTGACCCTCTAGCGGCGGGCATGTGGACTTCTGCGCTCTTGTCGGAAACCTTCTTTGTTACTGACGCAAAGATATTACCATTCTGTCACCGGTTTGCACATTCCAGACTCCAGCTCGTTTTGAACGTCCCTTATATATAAATACGTAGCACCTATAGTCGTTGTTTGGTCCGTCCGTCTGTCCGCATATAACATCGCAAAAACTACGCATGGTTTGAAATATGGTTTGAAATTTCATAATTAATATTAAATCGTTTCCGAATTTTGGCGAGTCATTTCAAATTTTATGAAAATCGAATCCAAACTTAAAAAAGATATTAATAAAAGTTTTCTTCATTCTATTAAATCCTATCATACGTAATGAATTCAATGATGTCCCATGATAGATAATGATTCTAGGTTGTCATGGTGATGATGTCCTATTTAAGGTGGAGTCATATTATTTCTGTATTACTGATTTCAATATATATAATTGTAATAAATTTTGTATTCATGCATTTATAAAACTAGTTACAATACGAACGCACTTCATTCGACATGTTTGACGTACAATTTCAGGCTTGTTGTTATAGATTTTGAATGGGGATTAAAAATATTCGTAAAAATATTTTACGAATGTTTTTAAACCCGTCAGACTTATTTAATGTGTATTGTCGTCTCATTTCATGTAAATTTAATATGAAATAATGGTTATCCGTGTTAGCTAAAAAATATAATGGTTTTGATATGTGCCACTGCATTTGCTTGACTTTGAAATGAAATGATTTGTTGAAAACGTTGATTTTCTTTGAAGGAAGTACAATAACAAACTACGTGGGTGGTTCAATAATTATTGTTCCTAATGTATATAAAATATTTGTACTGCGATGGTTGATGTGGAATATCGAAGCCTAATCTCTTAAATGCCTTGCTATATTAACATAGTTTTGGAGGGAGGGGTGAAGTTTTAAAGACCTATTTTTGGGGGAGTTTTTAAGAAGGGGGGTGAGGGTGAAATGCTGGTTCGGAGCTTATGAGGCTACATTTGGACAGTGGATGAGATGTGGCTACATCACTATGATCCCGAGTCCAAACGACAATAGTTACGTCTCATCCACTGTTACAAATCTAGCCCCATAAGCTAAAAATCAGCCTTTCACCTTTACTCACCCCCTTTCACTCCTCCCTCCAAAACTATGGTAATATAGCACCTACGGTTCTGAAATTGAGCATATAGGCATCTAAGACATTAGGCGTCGATATTCTACAACAACCATCGCAGTACGAATATTTTATACACACCAGGGACAATAATTATTGAACCACACTCGTAGTTGGATGTGCCAATCCCAAAACTTTCTTCTATCTCACATATTTTAATATTCAAACTGTTGTTACAAATTTCAATATTTCCTTTTTATTAGTTCAATACTATATCAACCTTGACTTTCATCTTAAATTTCTGCTTTAGTCAATTAATTGGAGTAAAAGCGCATTCATCTTGATCATGATGTTTATTAAAATCAATAGCTTTTCGTTATTCTGTTGTATATCAGTTGTTCGCGAATAGTTGGCTTATCAGGATGGGGAAGTTCCCGTCGATTCACGAGCCGCCGGTGTACAATAGAACAACGAAAAATCAAGAAAATTACACAAAAAATCGCTATTATAGTGCCCCCTTTCGGCGGAATATTTCCAAATTCAGGGAGGACCTTCTTGCCATGACCAAAAACATACACAAAAAATTTGGTTCAATGCTATGCATAACTTCCTACATTTTTCGATGGTACAATATTCAAAATAGTACAAAAATGGTACAAAAATCGCTATTACACTGCCCCCTTCCGGCGGATTTTTCCAAATTAAGGGAAGAACTGCTTGCCATAGCCAAAAACTTAAAAAAAAAATTGGTTCAATTCTATGCATAACTTCATACAACTTTTGATGGTACAATGGTGACAGACACACGGACAGACACACATTTTCTATAAACAAGTTTTTTAGATCTCTGATCCATAAAACGTGTAAATCCGTCGAAAACCGGAAGTCGAATAAAATTACAATACTTTCTTCTATTGAAGATAGAAGAAAGTAAAACAATTATATTTATTTTATTTACTTTCTCATTTTATTTCAATATTTTTCTTATTCTTTAGAAAAGTTACAATTAAACAAACCATAAATTAAATTTTATAGGAAAAAGTGGAAAAAATAAGAAAAATATTCACAAGTACAATCTGTATCATATAATTATATCTGTCTAAATTAAGGAAGATAATCAGTATGCATTTAATTATATTACTTAATTTAGATACTGAAGATATTTAAAGAAATGCATGTTGAAATTCTGATTGTGCTTGTTAATATTATGCACATAAAAATTAATTATATTCAAAAGTGGACTTGTCTCATTTTTTAAATCAATGGCGTTTGAAATATCACTGACACAATAAAATACTGGTAACAAATTTACGCTGATATCAAAAGATATATTGTGATTTGGTTAAAAACATACATTTTATGTTCTTTCAAAATAAGCGGCTCAGTTACTTTAAATAGTTTTCTATTAACAGGTAAAAAAATATTTTTGTCATAGCTTAATTATTGAAAGACATATAATCTTATTTTGTGAAATAAAATTTTCTCTCATTAGATATTACGCATTTTGAGAAAAGCTGCAAAATTTAGTCACTAGTTGAATCTATTGTCAGACACATTAATTTGTAAAACTGGTATACAATTTCAATTCTTTTAACTATTTTATGCATGAAAGTCATTGCTTGATTCATATAATCCTGGGAAATTATGTTACAAAAGGTTTTATTTAAGACATAAACGAAATAATTCATAATTTCAACAACGAAACAGGGATTAAAGTAATAAAAGTTTCTATAAATCACCAAAAAATCAAAACTATACCCAGGAGAGTTTCGAGTTGGAAAATTAAAAAAAAAGATTTGTGACCTTGTCTCCTTACGCTCACATGTTTACAGTAGTTAATGACGGGCTGTTATATTTCCCAGCTCGAAACGCGTCCTGTGTATTGTTTTGATTTTAAGGTGATTTATACAATGTTTTATTATTTTAATTGTGATTTATCGCTAGTTTTTTCGGCGCTGTTTCAAATGAAACGAATTTAACTAAATTCGATATTCATGAAAATAATTAATGGTGTACGAGTGAAATTAATTTGTCAAAGTGGTGTAAAATTTCATTTATTAATTATTTTAAACATAAAAGTGGCTCATTGGATTAAACTACGTTTCATATAACATGCGGAATTTACATTATAAAAATTTTCACTTATGACATAAAAGAAATATTTCATAATTCCAACACTAAAGCCGTGAATTATGAATTTTCATACAACAAGTTCTGAAAATCATTAAGAAATATTTTCTCACACATATGTTGAAGGTTGGTTGGTTGGTTGTATTTATGACGGCCAATTATCTGCACGAGGGATATAGGCCCAGGGGGAGTGCCCTTCGTGGGGGTCTTTCTAAGGGAACCTAACCCGTATTAGCGCTTGGAAATCCAAGGTTCGAAGAAAACCACGAAAACTCCGAACGATTAGGCCGACGGGCGCGATTGGGATCGAACCCAGCACCTCCCGTCTACCAGATTCGAGAGCAGAACCTCTCAGCCACTGGTGGGGCCATATGTTGAAGGACTATTACGTCTTGAAACTAAAAGCACACAATTAATAAAAAAAAAAAAAAAAAATTCTAGAAGACGTATACCACATAGAAACACTTTTAAAACATTAAATAAAAATTTTTAAAGTTTACTCACACGTAATATATTTCTCATAATGTCCAGATTACATTATATCCAAACGATGATTTAATCTAATGTAAAATGCTTAATAAATGCAATTCGTAACGCATGCGTGAGATAAATTCGCAATTCTTAATGTATGTGTGTGAAATTAATTCATAATGCATGCATGAAATTAATTCATAATGTATGTGTGAAATTAATTCTTGAAAGAGGTATAAAATTTTATTTGTAAATTATTTTATGCATAAATGTGGCTGATTGGATTAACCTACGATTCATATAACCCATGGAATTTATGTTACAAAAAATTTCACTTAAGACACAGAAGAAATATTTCATAATTCCAACACTGAAGCCGTCACATATAAATTTTCATACAAGTTCTGACAATCATTAAGGTACATTTTCTCACGCTTAATAGATATTTTCCATTATGAGCAGATTAAATTATATCCAAAGAATGCTTTTATCTAATGTAAAATGCTTAATAAATGCAATTCTTAGTGTATGTGTGGATAAATTCGCAATTCTTAATGTATGTGTGAAGTTAATTCATGAAAATAACTCATAACGTATCAGTGAAATAAATTCCTCAAAGTGGTATAAAATTTTATTTGTTAATTATTTTATGCATCAAAATGGCTAATTGGATTAACCAATCATATAATCCACGGAATTTATGTTATAAAAAAATTTCCTTTAAGACACAAAAGAAGTATTTCATAATTCCAACACTGAAGCCGTGGCTTATAAATTTTCATACAAGTTCTGACAATCATTAAGGTACATTTTCTCACACGTAATAGGTATTTTCCGTTACGACCAGATTAAATTATATCAATTAAATGCTTTTATCTAATGTAAAATGCTTAATAAATGCAATTCTTAATGTATGTGTGAAGTTAATTCATGAAAATAATTCATAATGTATGTGTGAAATTAATTCCTGAAAGTAGTATAAAATTTCATTTGTTAATTATTTTATCCATAAAAGTGGCTGATTGGATTAACCCACGACTCATATAACCCACAGAATTTATGTTATAAAAAATTTCAGTTAAGACACAAACGAAATATTTCATAATTACAACACTGAAGCCGTGGCTTATAAATTTTCATACAACAAGTTCTGACAATCATTAAGGTACATTTTCTCACAATTAATAAATATTTCCCATTATGTCCAGATTAAATTATATCCGAAAAATGCTTTTATCTAATGCAAAATGTTTAATAAATGCAATTCTTAATGTATGTGTGAAATTAATTCATGAAAATAATTCATAATGGATGAGTGAAATTAATTCATGAAACGGTATAAAATTTCATTTGTTAATTATTTTGCGCATAAAAGTGACTGTTTGCTTGACCCACGATTCATATAAATTGTGGAAATAAAAATTTTCACTTAAGACATAAAAGAGATATTTCATAATGTCAACACTGAAGCCTTGATTTATGAATTTTCATACAACAAGTTCTGACAATCATTAAAGTACATTTTCTCACAATTAATAGATATTTCCCATTATGACCAGATTAAATTACATCCGAACAATGCTTTTATCTAATGAAAAATAATTAATAAATGCAATTCTTAATGTAGGTGTGAAATTAATGCAGGAAAGTAATTCATAATGGATTCATAATTAATTCATGAAAGCGGTATAAAATTTCATTTGTTAATAATTTTACGCATAAAAGTGACTAATTGGTTGACTTACGATTTATATAAATCGGGGAAATAAAATTTTTCACTTAAGACATAAAAGAAATATTTCATAATGTCAACACTGAAGCCGTGATTTTTGAATTTTCATGCAACAAGTTCTGACAATCATTAACTCTTAAATGCATGATTTTTTATTTTGTTTAGAAAAAATTATATGATTCTCAGAAATGTTTATTACACAGGAAAAATAATGAAAAAAAATCAGAAATGCATTTTTCGTATAACACGTCAACCTTTTCTTATGTTTCACATCTGCAATACAAGTAAAAAGAAGTGGGTAAGTATTATCACAGATCGCACAGAGGGTTTCGTTTAATGTTCCTTTCAAAACACTTTATCATTTTGCAAAATTGGTTAGTTCCACATTTCACAACTAGGGGACGCATTCTATTCTACACAAACCTCTATCCGAACGAAACTCCGTTTTACAACCTATCCGTAGATATATTTTCGAGGGGATCGGGCCAATAGCTAGGTAGACGCCCCCTGGCAGTAAAAAGTGGAACTGAAAGATGTAAGTCTATGTGCATAGCATGAAAGAGTGGTCAAAGGGGTGTTAGCAAAAGTTAGAAAAGTACCCACCAGGTACAATTGGGGGAGGCTAAAAAAATCCATTAAAATACACAAGTTAGAGCCCAGACTGGTAAACATAAGACTTTTTCAAAATTTTATGATTTGTCGTTTGATGTGAGGTGTTCAGCTATAAGTATGCAAAATTTCAAGTCTCCAACATATATAGTTTCTGAGAACGGGCTCTGTGACGGACAGACAGAGGAGCGAGACGAATAGGGTTTCGTCAGATGAACGAAACCCTAATTACTGCTTTAACTAAAATATTGCAAATTAGTAAATATTTTAATAAATATGAATCTAAATACCTTATTTTACATAATTTTTTATTTTGTAAAACTTAACCCTTAAATACATGAATTATTCTTTTAGAATTGTGTTTTTTATTCTTATATTAAGGATTAGACAACAGAAATTTTAAGATAGATTTTTAACTTTATTTAGTATCATATTTTTGTTATTTTTACAGGATTACTATTTCTATATAAATATAGTGCTTTGTTAAGAGTTAAATAAAACGGAATGCAGATATTCATCACCATGCATTTAAGGGTTAAAAAACATTTTCTCGCTCTTAAAATATATTTTGCATTATGTGCAGATCACATTATATCCAAACAATGTTTTTATCTAATGTAAAATGCTTAATAAATGCAATTCTTAATGTATGTCTTTTGAATTAGAATAAACAGATTTTAATATTCATGTTGGTTAGTAGAATCTGAAACAATTGCATTTAGATGTTTTCTCTTTAAGTAAAGGATGATTTGAATGTCTACGTTAGCATACTTAAAAACATTAGATCATTGTGTTTATATTCAGTTTAACCCTTTATACCCCACACTACGAATTCATGAAAATTTCATCTCCTAGAGCCTTTTTCGTGAATTTTTGAAACTACATTAGAAGATTCACACAATTATTTAATAAATTTTAAAAGGATGTTTCAAACGAAAGAAATTTTCGTAGTTCTGGTATTATTATAAATACTATTATCATTTTCAAATCTTCCATTGTTTAAAAATTAATATTATTTTACTATATTAAATTCCCCCCCCCCCCTTACAGTTATAATTTTCATTTCCTGTATATTTAGTTTTGATACAGCTTTCCAGTCTAAACCCAAACTATATTTTAGTAAGTTTTAGATTCTTAATATTGAAAGTAGTATTTATATATATATATAAAACTTTTAAAACAGGCGGATTTTTCATTGTTTAAAAATTGTTTTCAACTAGATTTTTCACAGAGATTTGCTTACAATTTCTTTGCAAAGTTTGTGTTTATTTATATTTTTAAAAAATACATTTTAGACAACTCTAAGAATCTATATTTCAGGAAAAGAAAAGAAAAAATAACTAATTTCAACTGCATGTTATTATCAAAAGAAATTTTTCTTACAATAGTGAAAAATTACAGCTATGCTAATAAAAATAAATGCATGTTTCAAATTTTACATTACATTTTCCACTTTACCATTTTCATTAACTGGTATAATATTGAAATAATTTCGCACTTGAAATTTCTTTTTTAACAAGAAGTTGCATTTAATTATCTTACCAGAGATTTGCTTAGATTTTTTTTCACCCGATCATGTTTTTGCAAAATTGTAAACTTTTGTAAAAATTTGTAAAAAATGTGAATAAATGTAAAAAATTGTGAATTTGTAAAAAATGCAATCGGAATTTTGTAAATTCGAAATTATCATATTTCAAATTTTAGTTGCTTAAAAGGCGTATATCCAACAGAGTGAAAAAGTATCAAAGCCGGGAAACGAACCTGGGTCCTCGGTATATCACACTCACTCGATTCCCGGCTTGGATACTTTTTCACTTTGTTGGCTATACGCATTTTACGCAACTAAAATTTGAAATATTAGTGAATGCAAGGGGTGGGAAATTTTCTAGAGAAAAATTTCTAAGATCTATATAGATTTAGAAATTATCATAATTAAATTCTTATTTAGACATTATTGAGATGGTCCTTTGTACAGTCGTGGAAAAAAAAACCCTACTAACTCCCCAACAAATTATCGTAGAAGAAAGTTAGTGGTACCGAACGATTGGAAATAAATTCTACTTTTAAATGATGTATATAAAATTTGTTTAGGGGGCCATCTACATATTAAAACGAACCATAACGTTGTTTTCTTCAATAGCAGTACAGAATTCTGACAGCATAAATGAACTCTGCACCCTTCAATTAGTCTAAAAACAAATTTTTATGCAATTCGTACCATAAGTTTCCGAGAAATTAATTATTTTAAAACGAGCGTATTTTAAGGGCTGTATCCAAATTGAAGTTCGGTACTCGATTGTTAACCAAGAGAGCTCCCTTCTTGATCAAGGCACCTTAAACCTGTTAAATTACAGGATAGCATAAGAAATTTCAAAATATTTAGTTACTTCTATCATAGACGGCCCCTTAAAACCATCATTTTGCCGTCTTTTAAGCATCATTTGAAAACTACTTGGAAGAAAAATGTGAAATTTTGGATTTCCATAAAGCAAGACTTAATAAATCTGAATCCATCAAAAAAATTGTAGGTTGCAATTTATAATTTTTTTGAATATTAATTTCATAATTCATAATTTATATCAGAAAATTTTAAAAATTGCAAATTCAACGTATTTATGTTTGGGTATATTAGTATTATTGCAACACAAAAAATTAGAACATTAGGATCATAATTTCAGAAGTTATAAATAAAAATATGAAAATGTAATTTAACATTAGAAGCACTAAATTTTGAATGGTTATAATTCAAAAACTTATCATTCAAATGACTTGAAATTTGGCGTCTAGGCATAGTTTGAATCAAAGATTTGAAATATCTCGTTAAAATTGGGTATTGCCATTGAATAAAATGAAGTTTGGATTCGTTTTAATATGTAGATGGCCCCCTAAGCAAATTTTATATACGTCATTTAAAAGTAGACTTTATTTCCAATCGTTCGGTACCAGTAACTTTTGCCTACGATAATTTGTTGAGGAGTTAGTAGGGGGTGTTTACTTTTTTTTCCAGGACTGTACATATATACAGCTAAATAATAGAGCACCCCACCAGTGGCTGAGAGGTTCTGCTCTCGAAGCTGGTAGACGGTAGGTGCTGGGTTCGAACCCAATCGCGCCCGTCGGCCTAACCGTTTCGGAGTTTTCGTGGTTTTCTTCGAAACCTTGGATTTCCATGCGTAAATACGGGTTAGGTTCCCTTAGAAAGACCCCCACGGAGGGCACTCCCCCTAAGGTCTATATTCCTCGAGTAGATAATCGGCCGACAAAAATCAACCCAACGCTAGATAATAGATTCATTGGTGATTGGAGCTATCGTACAACAGGTTTTTTTTTTAATTCTAAAATCATTACATTTGTGAAGGACTTAATTTGGAGATTGGAAAAAATTTCTAAAATGTCAATTTTTAAGAGAAAGAATTTGATTTTATGGTGAAAAATCTGTGAAGGATCCTATAGGGGACTCAAGTTCTTTCTAAAGAGATCCCTGCTTACAGATAAGATTTTCCATGTTAAGGTTTTCTATGTTAGGTTTAAGCAATTATATAAAATTTTGACTACATTGTTTTATAAATAAAATTTAAATTTTTCCAATTTGGAAAAATTGAAAAATAGCCCTTCGAAAAAAAAAAAAAAAACTGGAAAAAAACCGGTCTTTTCCCAAAGATTTCGTTTTTTTTCCAAGCATTCCCATCTCTAGTCGCTTATGGATCTATTTTCAGAGAAATTAATAAGTTAAAGTTGCATACAAATTGTTATTCATTTTATGCGTAAAAGTCGCTGATTGGATTAAACCATGATTCGTATAACCCGCGGAAATTATAATTTAAAAACTTTTAGGTAAGACATAAAAGAGATATTTTACAATTTCAACTGTGAAGCTGGGAAATACAAATTTTCACACAACAAGTTCTGACAATCATTAACCCTTTACACAACGGTATTGCATATCTGAAACATACCCAAAATTAGAAAATATTTCCACTGCGACCTTTAAAAGACAATTTTGTTAACTGCTGATATCTTCTAATACTGCAATTAATACAATTTTATTCGTAGAAACCAGAACAGAATCAGATACAGAGTTAATTTTTCATGACAAAAATTAAATTAATAGCTTGAGCATTTTTAATACAAACTTCATGAGTTTAGTGAAAATGAAAAATGCTGGGGGGAGGGGTACATAAATAGGTTTTTCTAAAAATTATGTTCATATGCTTTACATTAGAAAATTTGTAATGTTTATAAGAAATATAAATATATATATTTCTTGTTTGCTGCAGATATGAAACAAGACTCTTTTTAAACTAAAATTATAGCATGCTAAAAGTTAAAAGATTACATTTAAAGGCTTATAAATACTTTTTAAAGAACAAATCTGCATGTTTCATACCCACGATCGGCAACTTTTTAAAGATCAATAGTAATAAACAATTTCCTGAAACATTTTAAGCATGAACTTGATAAAAAAGAATCGCGAGATAGCCGGTATAATTAAAGCAGGGGTGCTTCAATAAAAATGATCATCTGTGATGATCAAATGATCATTTGATTATCATCTGATGATCAAATGATCATCAATTGTTTTAGCCTATTGTTTTTTTTAATTTATAAAGACCTCGAGCCAAACTCTAGGTAACTCAATGCAATCTGAATCATTGCATATATTTTCGCTTCGCATATACATGTACAAAACTTGTAGGTCTATTTATTAAAAGGTATTTATAAGCTTTTAAATATAATCTTTTCACTTTTAGCATGTTATAACTTTAATTTAATGATAAGTCATTTTCTTATATAATTTTATAAGAATTTTTTTGTCAATTTATATTGCAAAATGTTATTTTTATATATAAATATGCTTTCAAACGATGTATTTTTCACATCTTAGTAGATATTTTTCCAAGTGGAGATGTTGCGATACAAAGAGTTAAAACATATTTCCTTACACTTAAAAGGTAATTTATTTTATGTCACATTGCATTATATCCAATCAATACTCTTATATTATGTGAAATACTTAATAAATGCAATTATTAATCTATACAAGTCTTATGAATTTGAATAAGCAGATTTTAATATTCATATTCGCTATTAGAATCTAAAACAATCGGATTTAAGTGTTTTCTCTTTACTTAAAAGATGAACTTCTGCATCAGCGTACGTAAAAGCAATAGATGACTGTATTTACATCCAATTTAAGAAATATCTATTTGTGGAAAAATAAATAGCTCAATAATTCGATGATGTCAGAAACAAGAAATTTACTTTAAATGATGCGTTTGAATGAATGCAGTTACAGCAGAAATGTGCATTTAAGGGGTCTCAAGACTCTTAAAATTGGAAAAAATGAAAAAAAAAAAAAAAAAAAAGAGAGACCATTTTCAACATTTATTATCTTAAAATGCATTTGATTTTAAGACACAATTTTTATTGGGATGAAAGATATGTGTCCTTTCATTTCGTGTACTTAAAAAATTGCAAGATGCAGAATTAGCATTTACAGAGGGCTCCAAACTGTCAGACATTTCATGAGCAGAAAATCGGCATAACAGATTACGCGCACGATTACAAAATAAATTTTGCAGCTAGAACAAAAATTTTGGTCCCTACTTATACTTCAGATTATAATAATTACCCTGAACCTAAATAAATTTGATTTAAAGCATTTTAATACAAAGTTGTATTTAGCTACTGCAAAATTTAGAAAATTTTAACAGTATAATCACATAAACAAATATTTTTTTGAAGAATAAAAAGGAAATTTTAGGTTCAGGTTATACAGACTAACATGAAACATATGTTTTAAAAATTTCATGAAAAAATATTGAGAAGTTTTTGAGATATCAAGCGCGTTATGCCTAGAAACGTCATCTCTGGAGAAAAATGACTTCAAAGTTTCGAAAACGCCGCTTCAAGCTAATGAGCGGTATAATTCTAAAAGCCATAACTTCTGTTCTAATAGGAATTTCAAGGAAACAATTATATAGAATGTTCAGAAAAGATAGTAGATTAATATCTTAAAAAAATTAAAATTTCGAAAATTTTTCAAGCTTTAAGAGTCCTAAGCCTTAATCGTTTTTGTCAAATAAAAGGCTTAAAAATTTATCAACCCGTTTTAATACACTCTATATTATATTTAAGCCTTTCAACGTGCCTTCTTGCACTTTTGCAAGATAATTAAGAATCCAATTTCTGCATAAAAGTCGATTAAAAGGTATTTTTAGAAACTGCTGCAAAATTTAGTTACTAGTGAATCTATTTTCAGACAAATTAATATGTGAAAGTAGTGTAAAATTTCATTTGTTAATTATTTATGCATAAAGGGGATTAATGAGATTAACCTTTGATTCATATAACCCGCGGTAAGTCTATTAAAGAAGCTTGCACGTAAAACATAAAAGAAATATTTCATAATTTCAACACTGAAGCTAAGAAATATAAAATTTCATACAACAAGTTTTGACAGTCATTAGGATACCTTTCCTCACACTTAAAAGAAATTTTCCATGATGTCCAGATTAGGTTATATGAAAACAATGCTTTTATATAATATAAAATGCTTAATAAATCCAATCTTAATATACAGGGTGATTCAAAGCTAGAGAAACAAACTTTTAGGAGGGGTGAGGTACACCTAGACGACTCAGAATCACATAGCAATGCAGGGTCGTAAATGCAATCCTAATGAGACAGGCTGGTCGTTAAAGGCTGAATCATTGTTGTATCAAATTGACTTTTAAAGACCATAAGCTTAAAACTAGTCGTTGGGGGCCACCGTAATATTTACCCATCATGGATATACATAATATAAAATATGAAAATAAAACATGTGGTATATGCTAAGCATTGTATCATATTACTTTTATTCATAATTTAATTTACTTGGACTCCCTTACATATAATTAATATAATCCCTTAAGCTAATATTACTTTTTGTTGCATTAAAATGTCTCAATTTGTTGATTTTCTGTAATCAAATAAACACTATTCGTTTACAATGGAAGTCTATGGGAATTTGGCGAAATATTAGAGATACCGCCAACTTGGCGTGACTTTTAGCGACTAATTTTTGTCGCCAAATTTGGCGATATACCGCCAAGTTGGCGACAAACTTGGCGGCATTTGGCGACAGAACAGCGTTCCCCCCTATGGGAACCCCCTTATAGGTATGGAAATGCATTAAATGCTTGACATTTACGATAAGCCATTATTGGCATTTAATCTTATAGTTTGGCGATAGTTTTTGTTCGGCGGGATAATCGAGTAGTACCGAATTCCGTAAAAGAAACATCCTTATAACTCGAAAAATTATAATCGTATTAACTAACAGTTTACTGCGTCGGATTAAGCGTCTCATTTCCAATTAAAACATATCTTTGAATTGAAATTTGAATGAAATACAGGGTCATAAAGAATCGAAGAGTGTGAAAAATAGGATTATAAATATCTCGGCAACTAATCATCCGATCAACTTCATTCATGATGCAAAATTTATGTTTTTTTTATTTTATATTCACTCCTTCAAATAAACAATTTCGAAAAATTTTGCATACCCTTTATCAAAACGAATATTTCGAGAGTCCAAAAAAAATAGTTCCGGATAATCGAGGTTACTTATATTCTATAGCCTTCTTCCCATTATTACTTCCTAAGTACACATCGAGTTTCAAGTCTCTATCTCAATTTGTTCGTAGAGATAGAGCTTTTACAGACACACACACACACACCCAAACGGACGAAATTTTTTTTTTTTTTAAATATGTTTTTCGGAATCTCTAGTGTCTGAAACGTGTAAATCCGTCAAAAAAAATTTCGATTTTCAACACGATTACAAGACTTACCCTTTACTACGTGTGATGGGTAAGTAAGTAAGTCATCACTTTCCGGGTAATGAAGTTACCTGAACACCAGAAGAATGGCGCCACTCGGGGTTATGCTGGCACCCCACCTAGTTTAAAAACTGACGACAGTTTGAGATAGTGAATGCGTCAGCATTACAGCGGTCAACAATAAAAACAGTGCCTAGAGTGAGAGTGATTTTGTTATACATCATTCGTTCGTTCTAGTGAAAAATTTAGTTTTCATCTACTAGTTGCTTCTTATTTTGGAGCTTCAAATGAGTAGAGGTAAACACCTTTTATTGCAACGGTAGGTACTTAAGATAATATTACTCGTAATATGCATGCATTCGCCGACATTTTGATGCAATTTGTTGAACAAGTTCGGTTCTTATTTCGGCTTTGCTGGGGGATTTCCGCTATATTGTCCTCTCGGGGTAATGGCGCCACCATGGCAAAGGGTGACTTTTGCAATTCGAGTTAAATTGTAAGCTTAGCGCATTAATTAATCTAGCTTAAGGAACATTGTTATTATTCATTATTCTGCTAAATTACATTGCTTTCTAAATATTTTCAGTATGTTATGTGTTTCTTAGTATCCATTTTATGTATTTACAAGATCATTAAAGAGTGACGTCATTACCTCGATACAGTGGCAGAATTACCCCAGTATCCTGGGTAATCCCGCTATTGTACAGAGGTTGAAAGAAATTTTTTTTATGTGTGCTTACTTTACAGTTATGATTACGGTTAAATTTATTCAGATACCAAAGATCATGATTCAGCTTTAGAATTTTTACTATTAAAAAATAAACATTTTTTGAGGTGAAAAGATTTAAAATCCCTTAAGGTGCCGTCATTCCCCTGGTCTCCCCTACAGTTTTGTACGTTTGAGGTACTAGGGACGTTTTGAATTGGCGCGTCTTCGTTGTTGGCGGGAACGTCGGACGGACTCCCGGCGTTATTTCAAACCATCTCAGATTCCATGTTACGAATGTTTCATTCGCACGTTACAAAACATCGGGAAATTTCATTATCAGGAGAGTCATGACTTATTTTAAGCTTATGATCTTTAAATGTCAATTTTAGATCAGGATGATTCAGCCCCTAACAAACCTCCTATCTAGTTAGAATTGCATTTCCGACTTTGCATTGCTATGTAATTCCGAGTCGTCTAGGTGTACCCTAACCTTCCTAGAAGTTTCTTCATCTATTTTTGAATCACCCTGTATACGTCTGATTAATTCAGAATTCTAAAAGTATTATTGAAATTAATTCGTGAAAGCTATTCTTACTGTACGTGTGAAATTATCTTGAGAAAATGGTATAAAATTTCACTTTTTAATTATTTTATGCATAAAAGTTTTTTATTGGATTAACTCTTGATTCATATAGCCAACAAAAATTATATTATAAAAGCTTTCACGCAAGACATAAAATAAATATTTCATAATTTTCACACTGGCGCAGAGAATTATAAATTATTAGCTTCTAAGAAACACTTCTCAAGTTTAAAAGATATTTTCCATGATGTTCAGATTACAATATCTAATAATGCTTTTATCTAAAGTAAAATGCTTAATAAATACAATTCTTAATGTATGAGTCAGATCAAATCGCAATTCTTAATATATGTGTAAAATTAATACATGAAAATAATTCATAATGCATGCCTGAAATTATTTCGTGAAAATGGTATAAAATTTCATGTGTTAATTGTTTTATGCATAAAACTGTTTGATAGGATTAACCTATTATTCTTATAACACGCAGAAATTATATTATAAAAGCATTAACGCAAAATTTAAAGGAGTATTTCATAATTTCAACACTGAATCCGTGAATTATAAATTTTCATACAAGTTCTGACAATCATTAAGAAACATTTTCTCCAACTTAAAAGATATTTTCCATTATGTCTAACTTACATTATAATCAAGCAATGCTTTTATATAATGTAAATTGCTTAATAAATGCAATTCTTAATGTATGTCTTTTGAATTTGAATAAGCAGATTTTAATATTCATGTTGTACATTAGAAATTGAAACAATTGCATTTAGGTGTTTTCTCTTAATATAAAGGATGATTGGAACTTCTGCGTTAGCATACTTAAGAGCATTAGATCATTGTGTTTATATACAGTTTAAGGAATATCTATTAGTGGAAAAATAAATAGCTCAATAATTCTATGTCAGAGACAGAAATGTATACTTTAAATGTTGTAGTTAAATGAATGTCTTTATATTAGAAATATGCGTTTGAATTTTTGTCAGATAGAAGGTATGTAAACTTTTATCAAACCTTTCAAAAGACTCCTATATTAGACTAAAACTATTCAAACAGTTTTCTTGCGCTTTCCTAAATAGTTGAACATGTGGTTTTTAAATTTAAAAAATCTGCATAATGAATGTATAATTCATATATCATGAAAGATTTTCAAAAAGACGTTTTAAGTAAAGAGTTCGGATAATAACATTTACAAGTGTAAATGTTTTACCCCTTTTTTTTGGTCAGTGAGATATTAATTTCCCGTTGCTAATGTTAAACCTATGGGCGTGTGATGTATTCTTATGTTTAAATAATCTCCTCAGGAAATTAATATTTTAAATTTCTTTTTCTGTGCACTCTTCTTAAAGGATTTTTTAGGTATGTTCGTAATTATGTAAATACGTAGCACCTATAGTCGTCGCCTGCTCCGTCTGCATATAACAGAGCAAAAACTACCCAGCCGAATAGTTTGAAATTTAACCCTTTATCTATTGACAGTACTTATAAGTACCATTAAAATAACTTGTTATAAAATTCATTTAATACATCCATTAGTAGTAATACATGTTTAGAATAAGCTACTTTATGTTGTTCCAAAAAAGCATTATGGGTTACACAAAACAAAAATATTTTTTAAAGGATGCTTTCTTTTGCCTTTGCGTCCTTTTAGCTCTCTTGGCGTTGGGGGAAGAAGGGGGGGGGGATTTTTGATTTCGGAAATATTTCTATATTTCTATTGTAAGAACATGTACACTTCCTAATTCTACAAAATACTAAGAAAATATTTAAAATGAAAGATTTGAGTGGGGTTTTAAATATTGCACAAAATCCCTATAAATTCAAATTTAATTAATCCTTCTAAATCCTTCAATCCTTCTAAAATCCTTCTAAAATTTATTAAATGATTATGTACATCTTCTAATGTAGTTTCAAAAATTCACGAAAAATGCTTTAGAAGTTAAAATTTTCATGAATTCATTATCCTTGCAGAATTTTATCGAGTCATTTAAAATTTTATGAAAATCAAATCAAAACTTGAAAAGATATTAATAAAAGTTTTCTTCATTCTATTACATCCCATCATACGGCATTAATTCAATGATATCCGATGATAGGTAATGATTCTAGGTTTCCATGGTAATGACGTCCTATTTAAGATAGAATCTTGTTATTTCCGTATTACATAATTTAATATATATGTAATCGTAATAAATTTTGTATTCATGCATTTTTGCATAAGAGTGCAACAGCTATTGCACCAAGCTCTGAATATTTATAAAACTAGTTATAATACGAACGCACCTCATTTTCGAAGCACGAACAATTTTCGACTTTTTTTTTTCTAAATGTTTAAAATGTTTTAAAAAATGATTCTAAAATCCATACTTATTCTATAGTTTTATGGGTTAAAATCTTGGTGAAACTGAGTGAGATTTTAACACCTCACATAAAATTAAGCATGAATTTTTGAAATATTTTGGCAATAAAAAAAAAAAAAAAAAAACGAGGGACATTCTTCATAAAGAGCACACAAAAAAAGAAGTTATACGTATTAAGGAGGTAGGATACCTTTGAACACGTCGAAAAAGTAAAAGACATCACTATGTTCCAAGCTTCAAAACTATTAAAATCAAACTTCATTTAAACAAAAAGCTCATATTTAAATTTACATTAAAAAATATTTATACTTGTAAATTCATAAATAAATATTGAAGTGATAAAAATATATGATAATAAGAGAAAAAAATATTGCGCGCATGATAAAATCTGAAAATATGCATATAAAGAGGAAATTTTGGTGAAAATAAATACATAATAGCCTTTATACTGAACCTTTATACTGAAACCAGAATATTTGTGAAAAATATTGACTAAGTTCTAAAATTAACAAAAAATTAATTTTCACTTTTTAAAAGTATTTTCAAGTTACAAAGACAGAAAAAAAATAAAATCCTTGGTTTTAAGTTGTAGATAATACAGAAATGAATATGTGGTAAAATTTATTTTGATTGCCATTCATAGTTTTTTAGTAACACTGCGCGCAGTATCAAAATTCATCGTTTTGAATAAACGCAATGTAAAGTTTAATTATCCTATATAGTCTTAATATGCACTCCTAATAAAACTGCCGTAATTAGTAAAATAATGGGTATTTTTTAATGCGGTTTTTTGCATATTGTTCAGAAATGATTACGGAATCAAAATATGTATTAAAAAATATCGAAAATTTAGATTGTTTAAAGGTATCCTACACCCTTAATTGGCTGGGCAGATCGTTTTAAAATACTAATGCACCACACTCCTATAGGTTTAATTATTAGCAAGTGGAATTTAGAACCTCACTGATCAACGCCTTTAAGGGGTCTCAGGTATCTTAAAATGTAAAAAAAGGGCCATTTTCAACTTTTAATATCATAAGATGTATGTGATTTAAACACAAATTTAATTGGGATGAAAGATATAAGAATGTTCTATCATTTCATGTATTTAAAAAATTGCAAGATTTAGAATTAGCATCTACAGGGGGTGCCAAACTCTCAGACATTTGTTGAGCAGAAAATTGCTACGACAGCTTACGCGCAGGATTACAAAAAACATGTTACAAAACTAGAATGAAATTGTTTGTGCCTAATTACACTTTAGATTGTAATAATTACCCTGAATCTAAATAAATTTGTATTTAAAGCATCTTTATATTTTCAATACAAAGTTGTATTTAGATAATACAAAATTTTGAAAATTTTAACAGTATAATCATGCAAAAAAAAAAAAAAAATATTTTTTGGAACAATAAAAATGAAATTTTAGATTCTGTATATACAGACAAACATGAGACATATGTTTTGAAAACGTCATGAAACAATATTCAGAAGTTTTTGAGATAGCCTGCACGTTATGCCCTAAAACGTCGTTTGGAGAAAAATGACTTCAAAGTTTCGCAAACGCCGCTTTAGCTGTTGCGTGGGCAAAATTCTAAAAACCATAACTTCTGTTCTAATGGAACTTTCAAGGAAATAATTATATCAGAATGTTCAGAAAAGATAGAAGTTTAACATTTGAAAAAATTAAAATTTCGAAAATTTTGAAGCTTTAAGAGTCTTGAGACCCCTTAGTATGTTGGGGCTAATATTTCTGGGACGAAAAAAGACATTAAGTATTTAGCTATTTGTTAGACGTAATACGTCATAACCTAATGAACTGAAGGAAAAAAAAAGTGAAAGGGACTAATCTGTCTTGTCATTTTCAAAATTAGGGAACATGAATTCCACATTATTTTGATATTATTGTTGAGTCCGTTGTTCAAGTTTTCTAAATGTCCGTTCGTATATTAAATCAAAAATAAATAAAATTAAAATCACTTTTTAAAAAACCCACTCTTTTATAAGCATTTTATGTTTATCTTAAAAATCACAACTAGTTTCATGCCTGTGTAGTTCATGTAGTTCTAAAAAAATTCCATTACAATACGTTAATTGTTTATGGGGCCCGATTATTGAATCTTTACTGCTTTAAATTACACTAGATTAAAAGAGAAAATTAGTAAATTTATTTTAAAAAATTATAATATTTTTTCCTGTTCCTTTTTTTTTTTTTTTTTTTTTTTTTTTTTTTTTTTTTTTTGAAATAGTGCAACAGAAAATAAAAAAGAATTATTTAAACTATTTATTCATAATAAATTGTTTTTTTCACGAATAATAATTTAATTAGTATTAAAATATTAAATGATAAAAGAGTATAAGTTACATTGTTTATTATTTATTTATATTTTTATAGTTTTATAGTTTAAAGTATTTTGTTGTTACAGTTCCAGAACAAGTTTGTGTTGTTTTAACGAGAGTGGTTTGACACTTTTTAATTTCATTGTTGTTTTAACGGTTAAACAGCTGTAACCTTAAAGAACGTTTGGCAATTTATCAATTGCGTCCAGCTTAGCGTAAAATGCCTTAAAATTAAGTTATTACTTTATAATTAAGTTCTAAAACTCTTTAAATATTGTATTTTCATCGGAAACACACCTTTGTACATAATTTTTATAATTCTAGCCTAACAGGAAGTGTGTATATATATATATATAATAAGTGTAACAGGAAGTGGGTTAAAAATCAATTAAAAAATCCCAACTTTACGTAGAAAAACCAAGTTAATTAAATAAAAGAGTGTAAAAGTAATATATATATATATATATACACTGCTCAAAACAATTAAAGGATATTGCAGTTTTAGGTGGATTTTGTATCTGGTATACTGTTTAGCTGATTGATACATGGTCGACAGACATAGTAGGTTATATGAGAATAAATTACGCATGTTTGGCAGAAAAAAATGCATTTTATTGCGCATTTGTGTACTAGAGGAAAAAAACACAATTTGTGCATGTGAGAAAAAAAGAATAAGAAAAGGTGTTTTCTTCAAAGAAAATCATTTTCAGTAGGGGGTATGGTTTCCACGGGCGACCAGCAACGTTGAACACCTTTGAGGCATGGACTCAATGAGGCTATTAATGACGAGTTGGGGTATTCTGCCCCACTCTTCCAGAAGAGCTCTTCCCAGTTCTTGGAGAGTTTGTGGGGGTTGTTGGCGGTCAGAAACTCATCTTCCTAGAGCGTCTCAAACGTGCTCGATTGGTTTCATGTCTGGAGAACACGCTGGCCATTCCATTCGAAGGATTCCTTCCTCGAAAAGGAAATCCTCCACCAGGTTTGCACGATGTGGCCTGCAGTTATCGTCCATTAAAATGAAGTTATCTCCGATTGCTGCAGCGTAAGGGACTACAATAGGTCTGAGGATCTCATCCCTATATCGGCGACCAGTCAGAGCTCTATCTCGAATGATGTAGAGGTCAGTGCGCCCGTCAATGGAGATGCCACCACACACCAACACTCCTCCACCGCCAAATCTGACACTTTCGTGCACGAACGCAGGATTATTCCTACTGCCACGGTCCCTCCAGATGAAAATACGCTTATTATCCGGATGCACAGAAAAACGGGACTCGTCAGAAAACAGAATATTGCTCCATTCATTTCTCCTCCAGTTGACATGCTCGGTTGCCCACTCCCTGCGGTCGCGACGATGCCTTGATGTTAATCTAACACATACCATCGGTCGGCGAGCATACAGTCCTACAGCATGGAGCCGGTTTCGGACAGTCTGACTTGAAATCGTGGTGCCTGTAGCCGAGCGAAGGTGTTGTTGGAGAAGAGTAGCGTTCATGGTTCGGTGTCTCCGAGCTGTTAACGCTAAATACCGATTTTCATTGGGCGTTGTTGCCCGTCTACGACCTTACCCTGGTCTTCGGCCTGCACATCCACTCTCCAAAAACGGTTCCAGATCCTGGAAATGACACTTTGTGACACTTCAATGGCTTGCGCTACTTCGGCTTGAGTTTGGCCCCCTTCTAACCTACCAACAATTCTCAAAGCTTCTGAATCTGTCAAATGACTTCGCTGAGACATCGTACTCATAGAAACAAAGCAATCACTGAATGCCGATCATCCTTGTCTTCATTCTCTTTTATCCAGTTGAAAGTCAAATTTCATTCGCTGCCGCTGAAGCGACGTTTTTGACGTCGAACTCAAAATTTGCATACTCCACAGTTTGAAAACCAGAAAAATTTGCATTTGTGATTCTCTTCTTCTATTTTCGGCAAAAAAATTTCGTTTATATCTTTATTTTATATAAAACTTCAAATATCATTTAATTGTTTTGAGCAGTGTATATAATAATAAAAAAAATCCGTTATTTTACCTTAATTAATTTATTCCAAATTTTTATACTATCTACCTTTTTTACCTGCCTTTTAATAATATCTTTAGATATCGATTCTGTTTTAATCCCATGCCTTTAATCAACGCATTCTTTTATTTCTTATTCTAAGAACTTTAATCTGTTAAAAGAAACACTCTTCGTAAAAACTCACTATTTTTTTTTTTTTCATATTTTGAGACATTTGATATTTATGTTTTTTAATACCACTTTTTATTTTTATTAAAATTATTATTCGATATCCCAGCATTCATTTAAATTAAATCCGCGTTTAGATGTTTCCCTTTGTTTTTTCTACGCTATAGATAAAGAGTTCTGTCATTACGTGAAGTTTTGCCCACCCTACGCATCCTGTTCAACCTATCGCTTAGCTCCTCTCAATTCCCCTCTAACCAGGATCCCGTAGGCGCGCCTCTGAGACACGTCAAATACTCTTGAGCGAATTCTACTATAAAACCAGATTGCAGTGCTTTGGCGCTGAGAAATTGTACGCTTTTTCGACTGCTAACAAAAACCTTGTCATCTGGTGGAGATATTTTTAAAATGGTGCAGTTCTAATGCTTACATTCGTTCTTTTGGCGATGGCGTCAGAAAGCGCCGAGACGAATTCCGAAGTGGATTACTCGTAGAATTGTTTCCTGGTAATGTAAATACCGATAAAGTTGTTCATAAGGATGCAGTCTCTTCTTGAGTAAACGTGAAAATGTCCCAATGATTTTATTATTGCCTTCCATCGTTTGCCATGTACGATTGCCGAATGAATACTCTACGAATTAATTACTGGTTGGAAATGATATGTCAAGTGTTCATAATCACAAATTACTACGATATCGAGAAGTATAACTTATATATATATATATATATATATATGTATACCCTAAGTTCTCACTGCCGCTCGCAGTTGCGCTAAATCACGACAAAATGTTTCATTTGGTGAGTAAACGGATCATTAGATTCGTCAAATTTCGAAAGCTCAATTTTTGCTCAACTTTTTTTTTTTTTTTTTGTGTGTGTGTGTGTGTGTTTCTGTGCAGTCGACACTCTTATTTATATTACTGAACGATTCATGCCGCTTATCATGTTCAATCAGTACCATACTATTTACATTATTTTTAGAGATATTAACCCAACACCAATTCAATTTAGCATCAACCAAATCCACAGTAAGCAAAAATGTCATTTCAGTATGTGTTTATATGCCCAATAGGCAACAGTACTATTCTGAAATTGCCTTTGAAGCATGGGCTTCACTGAAAAGCCGGAAAATTAAAAATTCTAGAAAAATAAAGTTTTTGACACATTTGTTGTTTATATTGTGAATTTTTCAGAATTCACTGAATTTTATATCTTAAAATCATGAGTAAACTGGGATTGGAGATTTTATTTCATCGCATTTTATTGAGTTAAATCAGATTTTTTTTTTTTTTTTTTTTTTTTTTTTTTTTTTTAAGTTCTTGTAGCGGATAATTAAATTTGGATGAATTAGTGATCTATAAGCAGCTACAAAAACTATTTCAGAACATATTGAAAAAAAGGAGGGATACATTAAGGGGTTAAAGATGGAATTTTCAATGTTTCACGACGAATCTATTTTGCTATTATTATTATTTTTTTTTTTTTTTGTCATTTGGCGAATGTTTGATATTTCTGATTAGCCAAATTACTGACTTTCGTAAAAAGTCAGCGAGAGCCCTGTATATACCCAATAAATATATTAGGATTTAACCATTTTATACTTCGGAAAAGTAATTCATATAATTCATGGTTCATAAAAAGAACGATAGTTTATTTTAAGAAATATTTTATTTATGGTACAAAAAGTTATTTTCAAAATCGTAGCATCTGAGAAAAATAAAACTTACATGTAAACAATTCGGATAATCATTGGCAAAACAACTTCTTATGCCTTAAAAGATGTTTTCCAGTATATTCTATATTCCATTCAATCTAAATAATGCTTTCACATAAAATAAAAGATTTAATAAAGGCAACTATTTTGAATTTGAGTAAGTGAGTTTTAGTACGGTTGCGAAAAAGCTTAAAACAATTTCATCTTTATAGATTCACTTTGCAGAATGTGTTTACGTGTGCATATTAAAATACTGCATTTGTGTGTGTTAGCATATATAAAACCGTTATATAATATTATTTATCTGTAACTTAGCAAATAAAACAGAATATGTTCGAAAGGTTGAAGAAAACAAAGAGAGGGAGAGACAGAGAGATTGCATTTAACAATAATAGAATTTTGTATTTTATTTTTCTACTTCCTTTTGAAAATAGACAACTTTTAATATACAGGGTGTCTGGTCTCAACGGTGTTCAATGGCTAATTCCTAAACCGTTAGTCATAGACATATAGTTCCAATTGCAAAAATGTTTCAAATGAGGTAAAGAAGTATTTTTAAAGCGATTTCGGTCAAGAAAAACATTTTAAAAAAATTACGAAATTTAAATTTTTATACGGTCCCCAGGTCCTATAAGTGATATTTAGTAAAACTATCCTATTTCACTGACAAGTAAGACAAAAAAAGTCCCATTCCTCTGCGATTAAAACTGACCGAGTAATAGATGTTTAAAGTTGGAGTATCTTTTTTGCTGCAAAATAGGGGTCAGTCACAAATTTACTTTAAATGAAAATAATCGTCAGATATAAAATTTAACATTAAACATTGATAGTAAATTAACATTACAAATATATTTTGAGATTTTTGTTCATTCTCACATATTAAAACAAAATATTTTTTTTTTCCAACCACATTTTGCCATTTATGCTGTCTCTCGTAATTTGATAGGTCAGAGTTTCAGCATCAAAGTGACAATTCTTGGCAAAAATTGTACTTGACGAAAGCCATCAGAGGATAGAGTTTCGATAAAAAAAAAGTGATTCGTATGAGGACCAGGAGAATTAGAAAAACTAAACTATCTTAGAATTAATAGAATTGTAATAAATTAGTTTTCTATTTGAATTTTTTTTTTTTATTATTCCAATCAATCAATTCTAAATATTAACTTACGTTATTTGAACTTTTAATGTGTACATATCGCCTCCACGCTCGAACAAAAGAAAAAAGGTAATCTGTATCATATACAACAGAAGGGGGGGGGGGGATATCCTGCGACGAGCTATCTTAAAAAAATACTTCCAATGGATTAACAATAGCGAACGGGCGTTTTCGCGTGAGTTGGGGGAAGATAGAGTGGAATTTTTAGGAGGGGGGGGTTGATGTGGTAGATTGGTTAGTTATTTCTTGCATAATAAAATAAAATATAGGGAAAAATACATACATAATTTGAGACAGTATGTATTGGCCGAGCAAAAGTTGGGGGGGGGGAGGGTATAAATTTTAGGGAGGATTGAGATGATTAGTAACTTACTATAACTATAAAGTAATGGCTAACTACAAAGACAAAGTAGAAAATTTTCCTAACATTTTAATAAAGTTATTATTTTTAATAATTTTAAATTTAATATACTTTTTTATATTTTTTAATTTAAGAGTATGTCAATATATTTTTAATTTAATCAGTAATTTATACTTAAATAAAATTATAATTGAAATCTATAATTGCTTATATAAATTATAAATTTGAATCTTTTTTTAATGATTTTAAATTTAATAATTTTTAAAATTATTACCTCTTTATGCTCTAATAATTAAGTGTTATAATTAAGACAATAGGAAATAAAACGGGCGTGGAGTTTTAGAAGATGCATTATTTAATTAGACAAATAGAGTAGAATAGTAAATATATATATATATAAACCTCTATAGATTTTTAACTTTGCGTGCAGGTGAAGCAAAAAGTGGGGAAGTAGAAATTTAAGGGACCGATTAGTTTAGATGAAGTCTTCAAAAGAAAAAGCCAAAATCTACTGATGTGCAAAGAATTATCACGCTGTAAAACTTGGGAAAAAAAGATCTGTCTTTTTTATTGCTGCAATAATTAATAAGTAATCCATAATCTAATTTCCACCTGAACTTTCAATTTAAACTTTTCCTCACTGGCTCTCATACACACAAAGTTTATAATCCTGAAAACTAAATTTTTTTTTATGCAGCAATATCTGTTGTAGTAATGAACACTAAACAGCCGTATCAATTCCCCCTGAAATCTCCGCTCCAAATTTTGTTACATCTCCCGCCCCCCATTCTTCCCGTCCCAAGCACAGACACAAGAAAGCTCAATTTTTAAGTAATTTGTTATTTGTTTGTACCATCTTAATGTTTTTTTTTAAATTTTTTTTATACATAACTTTTGAATGGCTGCTCTGAATATGTTAAGGAAATTAATATGTCCATTTTTTAAAATGATCCTCGTACCACTTTTATTTTCTTTTACAATAAACATCAATTATTTGAATTATATGATTCCAGCTGTGCGATTACTTCAATGATTTAAATAAACATAACAAAATTGTTACAATATTTTAATATTTTGTTCTAATAGAGCACAGATTTATCCATTAAAGGTCGGACATCATATAACCGCCCACATTCTGTCTTTTTAATTAACTTTTCTTTTTTTAAGATTTTGTTCCATTTGTCATTTTATTGTAACGATAATAATAATAATAATTGTTATTATTTTTACATTACCCCTTCTGAAAATTCCACTGTCTCTCCCCTCAGCAAGTATTCATTAGATCAGTTATTTTTTAAAATTATTTTTTAATTAAAAATTAGGGAAAACATATTGTTAAATCAAAACATATATTAAATTATTGAGGACGTCAGTTTCGAAACTGACCTTATCCGAAATTTAAAAAATCGTGTTTCTCTATCATTCTATTGGTGTAACTGTACCAATCAAACACTACAATCTCCAAATTTTCAATGAATACCAATGGGCGCATTTAAAGGTTTTACGCGATTTCCCAAAATTTGATTTTCTCGATAAGGCGAGTTTTGTAACTCACTTCTTCAATTATTTTAACCAATCTGAAAGTTAATTACTAAAAATTAACACTACCGTGATATTTATACGGGGGAAGCACCTTCTGTTAAATCGCTTTAAAAATGCTTCTTTATATTACTTAAAACCTTTTTGTAATTGGAACTATATGTCTTTGACTAACGGTTTAGGAATTAGCCATTGAACATCGTTTGGAGTGGACGCCCTTTATAATACTTTAAGCACTTCGCGTACGACCCCTGAAAGCTTGGTCCAACTCATCTGTTTTCAGTTACAGAAAAGTGGTTTAAGTCATAAAATTTAAAATGTCATAACTCGGTCAATTTAAGTGTTAGATGAATGGGGCTTTTTTTGCCGTACTTGTTAGAGGAATAGGAAAAGTTTACTAAATATCACTTATAGGACCAGGTGACCATATAAAAATCTAAGTTTCGTATTTTTTATATAAATGCTTTTCTTTACCCAAATCGCTTTAAAAATACTTCTTTACCTCATTTAAAACATTTTTGTAATTGGCACTATATGTCTATGACTAACGGTTTACGAATTAGCCATTGGACACCGTTGAGACCGGACATCCTGTATATGTTATATAAAAATTTTAGTCTCGATGTTCCTTAAATTACTCTACTTTTCGGCATATTCAATATTTCCCTACTTTATTAATATCTGTCATTTATTCCTATTTAAATTCACCTTAATGTAAAACGCGTATATAAATAATATCTTATTCCAAAACCTTAATTTAAAGCTTTAGATTCCGTCATAAATTTTATTAGCTACCCTATCTATCATATTCTGAGTAAAGTTAATTTTATGTTCGAATATTTTCAAAAGCCATTTTCTTTTTCTTTCCTAATTTTCATTCCATGAAACACCTTTCCCGCGTTTAACTTTTCACCCTAAAAAGCTACCGATCTTAAAACTGGAATTCTTTATATTTAAGCTTCGCTCTCTCTCCCGATTGGTTCTAGAGAATCGTCTGAGGACGGAAGCCTTTTTCTAATTCGTTCATTTCGCGTGCTACGTAATCAATGTATCTTTACGCCGACTTGACAAAATTGAGCTGCACGGCCTCGGCACGCAGATTTGAGAGATTTACACAGAATTTCGCCTGTCTTAAAATGGCATAATAGCTATCTGGCGTTTTCTGACGCCGTAGAATATGAGGATTGCTTAACCAACAACTTTTGAATGTCAGCGTGCTGCATCGCGCGCTGTAAGGAATTTTTGACGCCTATAATACATGGGAATTGTTGAGATGCTCTGTTATCAATAAAGAACTGTTCACGTTTAATGATGTCTTCGTATTCTTTTGGAGAAATACTCAGTGTGTTCCTTGCCTACCACTCTGCTATTTTCGACTGCATAACTGTTCATTATTTTTCGTTGCTGGTAACTATAACATGGTCTTCGACTGCATATCATTTTCGCTGTGTTATTTTCTACAGATGATGGCATCCCAACGGCGAATTATTTATATCGGTCATGTGCCAACCTACCCAGAACCTGCCAAATCGCCACACACACATATATATAATACACTAGGGGGCTCTGCCCCCTGCAAGCTACGCTCGCCAACCCCGTTCAGACACAGCAGAATCTAAAAATCAAGAAACATGCTAATCTGATGGGTTTTAAAAATATTAGAGAAGATTAAATTATACTGAAAAAAGCTGTGCAGATCTCCCTGTAAACGGGTTTCCATTCAATTCCCTTTGATTGCAAAAATTTAAGGGCGAATCAGTTGCTGTTAAGACATCCAATGGTTGTTTTCGTTTTTGATTAAAGAGGATCAGTTAAACATTTGAAAAGAAGCTAAAATAAAATGAATTAAGTATTCAGAGTCTTTGTCTCCCGATATTTTAAAATAATCTCTATAATAATAGCCTAAATCATGTGACTATCATCAACAGTTCCCGGCGGAACACTTCGTTTTTTATACTCTAGGTGCCATTTTGATACTTTAATGTTATCCAGGCACAGGTGATAAGTCGCCAAATATTATTCTATCCCCATCATTTCATCTATATAATAGTTCAAGTCATCAAATCCCATAAACAAATACGGTCTGATCCCTTCGCCTTTCATATGAAGGTTTGGCGAGATTTTTTTTCCAACGCCAATTTGGGGAACGCATCAACAGCATAAACAACAACATCCGGCTTACCATATCCAGCAAAATAACGATACTTTGGCGCCAGTTAAGTACCCGTTGCGTATATGACATTGGCGTCAGAAAAAAATCGTGCCAATGTGGTGCCGTATATGACATCTGTGCCGAAAGAAAAAAAAAGCCGGGTGCAAATCTCGCCAATATCTTTTTTGCAACTCGCCAGTTAGAATTTTTTTATTCTTCGAGTGGTAAATTAAAACATTGATTTGAAGTTGAAATTAAATGTCATGGTTTGTTACATAATTTAATATTTCGCCAGATGTCATATTGGCATGATTTTTTTTTTTACGAAAATTTATCGAAAACCTCGTTTTTGAATGCCAATTACATATATATTTTTGGTACTACTTAGTTATCCCGTCGACCAAAAATGTATCGCGAACTATAAGATTAAATGCCAATAACGGTTGATCGAAAATGTCACATTCACTTGACTTTTAGCAAGTTACACATGTTTACGTCATGAAGTGATTTTTTATTCGACGTTTTATTTTTATATTTATTAATGTTATACTAATTTATTTGTTCTTTCGTTTTTTTTAAATAAAAATTTTGTCAATCTGTACAATTTGGCGATTTATATAATTTGCGAAATTGGTTGACGGAATAACTACGCTGTACCGTATTTTTTAATTATTTTCTATTATTTTCAAAAGGAAATAGCAAAAAAAAAATTAATAACTATAGAACAAAATAATTTATATAAATTAAAGGTACTTCTTAGTTATCCCGTCGACCAATTTCGCCAAATTATATAAATCGCCAAACCACTCGCCAAATTAAATAAATTGACAGAATTTTTATTTTAAAAAACGAAAGAATAAATAAATTAGTAAAACATTAATTAAAATACAAATAAAACGTCGAATTAATGGTTTTATTGGCAATTATTAGTATTTAATCTTACAATTAATTAATTAATGGCAAACCATTATTGGCATTTAATCTTACAATTTGGCGTCAGTAATTTGGTCGATGGGATAACTAAGAAGTACCAAATTAAAAATAGAAATAAAAGTAAATAAACATTTATTATTAAATAAACGACAATAGCCGGGTTACCATGTCAACCAAAATAATGCCATTGTTGCGACAATTAGGTACCCCAGTGCGTATATGACATCTGTGCCTAATATTTTTCCTTTCGTTTTGTTTTTTAAAATAAAGAAAGAAGTGGAAGCCATCAATTTAAATGTTTCATTTTTAAATGAAGTTTTGTATTAAATAAAATGATAACGAAATACAAAAAAAGCATTGTTCTTAGCATAGATTTAAAGGAGGCCAAACTTGTCGCCAAATTAATTTAAAATAGTAACCTTTTCTGAATTATGAAAAAAAAAAATATCTGCTATGATTGAAATTTGAGTTGCCATCATAAGAAAACAGTATTTAAAATTGGAAAAAAATTAATATTTCGAAAACTAATTCGAATTTAAAAATTCTACTACCAGTTTTCAGATCTGTGGATCAATACGGATTTTTGGTGTTAATTTCATCGTAAAGTATTCCATATTTTAGGAGAAATCGCCGTGAAACATAATAAATTGTTTAATCAGTCCATTCAAAGAATCTATACACATTTCAGGCGTTTCATATATTCGTTTCATAAATTCGTTTCATTAGAATTTTATATATATAGGGTAGATATATATACCGCGTGTCCTAAAAAGGACTGAATGATTTTAAATTTCAATAACTTGCAAACGGTGACAGATACTTAAAAAATTCTTGCAGGAGCATTATGCATAAGGGCAAAAGTTTTTTTTACAGTGATTTTCGATTTTAGTTCGAATTACAAACAATAGATGGCGCTGTAAGCAATAGGCTCTAAAAACAGGCTCGATTTTTTGGTCGATCAGTTCTTCCATGCGGAAAAAGGAGATGGAAATGTATTAAATGGGTCCCGAAGGACCAAAAATCGAGCCTGAATTTAGCGTCTATTGATCGCAGCGCCATCTATTGTTTGTAATTCGAACTAAAATCGAAAATCACTGTAAAAAACCTCATGCATAACTCTCCTGCAAGAATTTTTTAAATATCTGTCACCGTTTGCAAGTTATTGAATTTTAAAATCAGTCAGTCCTTTTTAGGACACCCGGTATACATATATGTGAGTATTTTTTTATTTAATCAAAGAGAAAGGAGAAGAAAGTAGATAATGGATATAGATGTTTTAAAATGAGTTTCAATAAATTATTTAAAAAAAAAAAAGAATGTGTGAGTGTTTTATAAACGATTATAATTTTTTTAATTATTTTTTTCAAGAAGTTGTCAATATTTGACTAAAAGATTTGAAAATACTTTTAACTGACTAAAGTATTTGAACTGGGAGAATAACATGTATTCCTCACATCCCTACTTTTTTTTCAAAATTAGCATATGTACTTCATATTAGCTGTAATTAAATTATTCCTAGACTCTTGTGGTTTTTTAGCACATACAGATATCTTCATTTTATGTATACCACTAAATTTTATGATATACAAAAATAGTATACATTAAAATAAAAATACATACAATTCTTGACCGTAATATGAAAATACTTTTTTTTTTATTTCATTCTCATTATCATTTTTCTCTATACTTTTTAAAATTCTTTATTTTTCTTTAGTTATGTCATTAAGAAACCATTGTTCACATAAAAATGATTAACCCCTTAACGATCGCATTAAATTACGGTTTAAAAATTCAAATTGGCACCACTTTTTTGAAAAATAAATATTCACCTTATTTAATGACATGTAAAATAATACCATAATAAAGCCAATTACACCATTTTATAAAACTGGTGGGACTCAAATAATCTGAATAAAAGAAATGTGAACCACTCTCGCACCCGTGAATATCACGGGTGCGAAAATTAAGGGGTTAAATATATATTGTGTATCAAACTTTTGCTTGAAGGTTGTCTGCGTTCGGATCGCTTAAAAAAATACAATATTGCATAAGTACTCATATTTTTAATTCTATTGCAATACAGAATGATGAAAAAACATAAAATGCTAGCAATATCGTCATAACTTTTTAAAAATTGGGATTCTTTGCCATTTTTTTAACCCAAATTCAGTCACGCTTCTGTACATCGTACACTCAATTTAACTAAATATATTTAAATTTCCTTTGTACAACATACTGCTATTACACTTACCTGTACACTGAAATATGAATTTTACAATATCTTAGGTATTAACTGAAATATTTCAAAATATATCAAAAAATACAAATGCTTTATTAAAAATTGCCCATTTTTATATTCGAGTATCTATAAAATAATAACATTTCACCTAGAGCTTAGATTCTAGTTAGGAACATTGTAAATAATATGGAAACATTCTGACAAAATTTCTCTGAAATTTGTTTAAAACTTTTTACGGAGTTAAGTTTATTGTACATGGATATAACGTAAAAATTGATTTTCCAGAAATCGCCTTTAAAGGTTTCTTATCCATATTATATCTTATTTATAAAATTAATCTAAAATTCTGAATTAAGGTTTATTAGTGCTTTTATCATAGACCGGAAGGCAACAGCACAGACGATCACCTCATCGAGTTCACGGATGAAATTCTCGGATTAGTTAAAACTCGATTCGCATATTAAAACGCAATCGGTCTGCCAAGTCATATCTTGGTGGAAAACACCTGAAAACAAGATTTTAGCAGTTGACTCGTAGGTTTTCCTGCTCCCAGTCCTCCATGTTTTCATAGCTTTGGGTGCAGGAAAACGCAATGGTAAACCTACGAGTCAGCTGCTAAAATCGGGTTTTCAGGTGTTTTCCCCCAAGATATGATTTGGCAGACCGATTGCGTTTTAATATGCGAATCGAGTTTTAACTAATTCTTGAATTTTAGCTGTGAACTCGATGAAGTGATTGTCTGTACTAACGCCTCCCGGTCTATCAAGAAATCGTAAGAAAATCGTGCATAGAGACATTGTTTACATTTCTCCAGGACTTCCAGGTGGAAGTCAAATACCGAAATTCCAATACCGGATTCAAATACCTAAAGTAAGCTAGCTCACTTTCGGTATTTGACTCCTTATTACCTGCATATTAAATTGTTCATAACTCCTCTTCTAATAATCGTAGAAATAAAATTATAAAAGATTTGAAATCGTAAAAAATCGCTTTAAAAATAAAAATAAATAAATAAACAAAAAATTAAAAAAATTAGAACATTTTCGCCAAAATGATCATTTTAAGGTAATCAGATACTTTAAAAATAAGAAGTTAATGTTATTTCCAAATTAAACACTTCTCAACAATAATAGAATATCATTTTGAAGTTTTATATTTTCATACACTGAAATGAATATATCCAAATAAGCAATTTGAATAAAATGCATCGCAAACGATATTTCACCATAGACCATAATGTATATATTGTGGAGGAGAAACCCACCATACATTCAAATTTTTAGATAGCAGTAAAAGCATCGGGCGCGTACATTACGTTCACAAGAACCTAATTTCTGAGTTCGGATCCCGTGCGTGAATCAAAGCTGCAAACATAGAAAGTCAAGAGTAATAATTAAATCACAAGTCCTTTACGCACAATTGGATGCTTGTAGCATACATGTTACCAGCTATAAGGCTGATTAAAAATTTAAAAGCAGGGAGGTATTCCTCTTACACTATGAAATTTTGAAGTATCTTCTCCCGAAACAGCCGTGTATCAGAGTTTTGTTCAATTGGCGCACATTAGATAAAACACGCCAACTTTATACCAAAATATAAAAACAAGACACAATTGGGCGAAAAATGAAAAAGACCGCAGTAAAATAATTCTGATGACATATATATTACTATTTCATCAAATAATAATAATATTCAATAAGACATTAAATCATTTAGATTGAGTAGGAAAAACCAGATTTCTGTAATCAACTGACAAATTAAATTATACATTTTGATTTATGAAATGGTTTTTTCTTAAAAGGAAATTACAAGTATCTATGATTACTGCTTAACGGATCCGTGAAATACGTTACTTATGAGGTACAACATTCATATTATCGCCTAAAGTAATCTAAAGAATAATATATCACAGGGAAATCAAATGCTTTTATTTACAAAATATGTAACGTTTGCTAAACAATTTACAATCATTTCTCTGCCTTTTATTAAGATTTAAAAAGAAAATACTAATAGAAAGAATGTTTAATGATAGAAAATGGATTCTTTTTCAGAAGAAAATGAGTGTCTGAATAAAATAGCTATGTAGTTTAATAATTAAAGTTTCCTACGGAATTTAAGATAACTATATGTGATTGACATCACAGTGTAAAACAATTATTTCGTATTTCAGTGTAAACGAACTATATATGCTACACACTTTAATAACGAACATTCTATATGGGAAGCTCAATAACATATAAATATTTCATGTCATTTTGAGTATATTTACACGAGTTAGAGCACAGACGAACAGACAAGGCGAATTTACAACCCCTTTTCATCTATGTTGGAAAATGTTAAAAAAGAAGTCATCAAAATTATACAGGGTGATTCAAAACGTATCGTTCAAATTTCGTGGAGAGGTAGGAAATACGTCAGGAAACTTATTCTACATAGGGCAGTATGCCCGCAAATGTACGCATGCGTATGTAGAGGGAGCTGTGTTCACCCAACCTTCCACTGCGCCACAATCATTGTTTTGACTTTCTGCTAGTATTGTTTCTTCTCCTATTTCCACTTCTCATTAGAACTTCCACGGAGCGTTTATCATCTTTAAAAACCCCAAATATCTCGTTAATGACCTTTATTCAACGCCTTCATTATCTAACGCCTGGAAACTTCTCGTTTAATTTTGTTCTTTTCGGTTTCTTTAACCTTTATTTATTTTTTTTAGCTGGTTTGTTTTTTACTTTTTGTTTTCATTTTTATTTTATTTATTTATTGTTATTTTTATTTTTTAATTCTTAGTTTTTTTAACTTTCTTCTTTCATAAATTTTTAAATTTCGGTTTCACAACAGAATTCTTTAACAACATTAACGAGATTTTTGGAGTTTATAAAGATATAAAAGGCTTCGTGGAAGTCCAAATGAGAAGTGGAAATAGGAGAAGAAATAATACTAGCTTTAGAAAAGTGAAATCAATGACTGGGACGCAATGGAAGGCTAGGTACACACAGCTCCCTCTACATCCGCATGCGTACATTTGCGGACATACTTTTCTATGTAAAATCGGTTTCCTGACTTATGCCCTACCGCCCCACGAAATTTAAACGATAAGTTTTGAATCACCCTGTATTTAAAGATGCAAATCCGTAAAATAAATTATCATTCAAGATATCAAGAAATGTCGCAAGAATATTAATTACTAGTGTCAGTGTCTTTGCTTTGATGCAAATTATAAATAAGATTATGAGGAAATTTTATTCTAACTCCATTTATTAAAAAATATGATTCATTGGATAAGATAATAGTTCACATAACCGGCATCTAGTTTAGCGTGAAAGCTTTAATTTACAGAACAAAAAGCATTGTTTCACACAATCACTTGGGATAAAAATACTCGTATAATAAATCCTGATAATCACTGACAAAACGCGTACTCACATTAAAATTATGTTTTTCAACATATTCAAGAATACATTAAATCCAAAAATAATGCTTTTACTTGAAATAAAAGACTTAATGAATGCAAGTCGTTTGAATTTTTGAAAACGGAATTTTAAATTGCTGCCATAAAACTTAACACAGTTGCATCTTGATGCATTCACTTTGCATAATTTGCTTATGTATATATACAACAAATTATTGCATTGGTTCTTTCGAATTTCGAATATATAAAGCAATCATATGATGTTTTTATTTTGTACCGTTCTTTTCAAAAATCTGCTTATGTTTGGTATGACAAGAAAATTATAGGATCAAAGTACATTCATTAATGCATTACAAAAGGGGATTCTTTTATTGTTTTCGGATTTTGCATCTTTTAGCAAAGAATTGTTTGTTATTTGATATCTGTTATATAGGATTTACAATATTATAATATTAACCCTTTATCTACTGTCAGTACTTATAAGTACCATTAAAATAACTTGTTATAAAATTCATTTAATACATCAATTTAGTTGTAATACTATTTAGAATGAGTTATAGATACATTACTTTGTCTTGTACCAAAAACATTATTGATTACACAAAACAAAACTATTTCAAATTTTAGTTGCTTAACCCTCTCGCTGCGTAATTGTTATATCAAAACCCCTTCGCGACGAGCGTCTTTTAAGAATTTTTATTCTTTTGTCACCGGTTTTTCAAAACAAAAATTTTTTTGTATAATTTAATCGGGGAAATGTTCCGATTAAATAAGGCAAGATTTACAATAAAAAAATTATTGGTGGGAATAATGAAAGAGGGTTAATTAGACGGGGAAAATGCATGCCCGAGAAAATCTCGGGTTGCGCAGCGAGAGTGTTAAAAGGGGTAAAGCCAACAGAGTGAAAAAGTATCCAAGCCGGGAATCGAACTCGGGTCCTCGGTATAGCGCGAGTTGCTTAAAATGCGTAAAATTTGAAATAATATTTAATGCAAGGCGTGTGAAATTTTCTACAGAAAAATTTCTAAGATATATATAGATTAAAAACAAAACTATTTTTAGAAGGATGATTTCTTTTTCCTTTGCATCTTTTCAGCTTTCTTGGCGTTGGAGGGGGAGGGGGAATTTTACAATTCGGAAATATTTCTATATTTCTATTGTAAGAACATTATATTTGAACATTTCCTAATTCTACAAAATACTAAGAAAAATGTTTAAAATAAAAATTTGAGTGGGGTTATAAATATTGCACAAAGTCCATATGAATTCAAATTTAATTAATCCTTCTAAATCCTTCAATCCTTCTAAAATTTATAAAATAATTATGTAAATCTTCTAATGTAATAGTTTAAACAATTCATGAAAAATGCTTTAAAAGATAAAATTTTCATGCATTCATAATTCAATACATAAAGGGTTAAAATGTTTAGGATTGTCAGTATTTTGAGTTTTCTTGCGGGTTATATTGCCAATTAGCTTTACTTAAATATATGTTTTAGTATAATGATTAATGTGTAACATTATTACATGCTATCTTCATTCAGTACTTTGGTTAATATAACTATATGAACTTATAAATTTTGAATCAAAGGTATTTTAAAACAGGGTACCCACTAAAGTCCATTCCCATCCTCTTAATTGTAAAACGGTTGCAGCTATCTATATTATAAAGGACAAACATATCTGTGCGTAACGCATACGTCATTTTGCGAATGGCAACACTTAATTTGAAATAACCCCTATTTGGTTTTGTAATTTTCTGGAAATTTTTATACTTCTAAACATCGCACATTTTTAATTTTTACCCCGCCGTATAACGAAAAAATTGCTCTTTTAAATACAATTTGTTTGAAAGCTGTTTCTCTCCCGCTAATTTTCTACAACGAAATTAAAGCTTCATCAATAAATAAATAAAAGAATAATATATAAAAAAGCACGAATTTAACATATATGTAATCGAACAATTTAAATTTTTAGAGCCGAATTAGGAAAAATATGTGCTTTTAAATGTAATTTGTATGAAATAGAGTTGCTAGGCAACTGTTAAAGTAAAAGAGAAAAAATAATCTATATATCGAAAACACAAGATAGCTTTATTAGACATCTTCCCTGAACTTTCAACTGTACCAATTTTGCTAATAATTATTATTTTTTTTAAATGAAAGCTGTTCATTTGTAGATGTCCTCGCACTAGCTATTTTTCTAAATATTTTCACTTTGTAATTTTAATTTAATTTGAAAAGTTTTTTTGAAAGTTTATCAAAATGGTAGCCATCGTATTATTTCCACTGTTGCACAAAAAAAGAAATATTGGAGTTTATTTATCCTTATTGATACCATTTACTCATTACAATTCAAAATAACTTTATTTTAAGTCTGAACAGAAAATGACATCACCATTTAAAAAACATTTTCGCTCACACAGCTAATGTTACAATATATTTTCATTCGACTGATACCGAATTTGAGACACTTGGCGTAATGCTTCAGTAAGTGACATATTTAAAAGAAAACAACCCTTTTCTTTGATAAAACTATATATTTTTACACGAATACATCTAAAAGACATCAGTTTCTGGAATTTGCACTTCGCGGTACTGAAATTAGACCCTCAGGCCAAAAGAATACATTTTCATATGCAAAGTTTTAGCTGACAAACGGAACTTCACGTTTGAAAATATATCTATATTATAAAGGAAAAATATGTCCGTGCGTAAGGCTGACGTCATTTTGAGAATGGCAACGCTTGACGATTGAATATCGGTTTTGCAATCTTTGCTACTGAAATTTTTTGAATTTCTAAACATCGCGCATCTTCAATTTTTACACCCGTTATAAAGAGAAAAAAATCTACTTTACAATGCAATTTGCTTGAAAACTTTATCTTAATTGATTTATTTATTATGTCTTTTTAAATAATTTTCAAGCATAATGTTTTTTAATCTATATCCATTGCGCACAGGCTCCATTACGAAATAAGCCATTTGCACTTAAAATAATATAAATAATTGAGCATTTGTCCCTGACTAATTTTTTTACAGCGAAATTAAAACTTTATCAATCTATTATATTAAAAAGTGACTGTCCGTTTGTATATCACAGCTGTTCTTCCTAGAATATGGAATGTTGGGTGATCAAATTAACGCCAGTTATCCGCATGAGTCCCAGGATGTTAAAAGTGGTCGTAGCATTTTTAAATTTGATTAGTTTTCGAGATATAAAATTTTACGCTATTTTTGATGACATTTCTGTAACGATGGAAACTAAAATTGCTCCATTTTTGTGGATAAAAGAGAGAAAAGGGAAAATGACAAGGATTATTAGGTATCATTGTTTAAAATCATTCCTAAATTGAAATTAACGTATATTTGAATAAATAGTGAAAAAATTATTGTAGTTTTCAAGAAAATTTTACGAAATGCGAACTCACACATATTCAAGGTTCAGGAATCCGTTTATTTTAGAAACACAAATTCTACTCTCGACTGGAACATTGAAATAAATTCTGTTGACGTCAAAAGAAAAAAAAAACATCGTACGTTATTTTCATTTAATTTAAAATCGTAAAGTAGATTTTCAACTATTGCCTTAAAATGGCTAATAAAACATTGTAGAAGCGGACATTAAAAATGAAATATTTTAGCGAGAAAAAAAAAATTCTTTAAATATTTATTTTAATTTATAAATATAAAATGCTTCTGAAAAAATTCGTCCAAACAAATTCATTTTTGTATAAGTTGACCGAAATGACATCATTTCTACCAACTCCGAAATTCAAAGTAAAATCTTGGAAGAGCGAAAAACTCTAGGCAAATAAAGTTATAGTATATGTGCATTTTTATTGGAAAAGTTTTGATTCAAATTGTAAATATAACTTATTATTTGAAATATTGTATTTAATAAAATTAATATTGTAATGGCTTTCTAAATTTACAATACACTTAAGATTTCATTTTTCGCAATAATATCGATTGTCTCATGCAATTCAAAAGCAACACAACGGGTTGCTACGCAACTAGTAGTCATAAAAGTGGCGTCTATGTATAGTAAAGTGGCTATGCGTTACTAGATGAGACCACTTACAGCACAACCTGGTGCAAAACTACGGTGTTAGCGTTCCTGTCTCGAAAACGGTACGAGATATGAAAAAAAATGTGAATTACAAAGTTGTAGAGCATTATCGATTTATACGAATTGAATATTATCAACTGAGCGAAAAAAATGCCCAGGCCGGGAATCGAACCCAGATCATTGACTTACAGACCAATGCTCTCTCCCTGTAAGCCAAGGATCTTGGTTCGATTCGCGGCCTAGGCATTTTTTTGCTCAGTTGGAAATATTCAATTCGTATGATAACTTTACCAATCAGTTTGATTGTGCTTAAATAATAGATTATCGAATTAGTACGAAAAAGACACCTCGTGAACATGAATGCTAAAAACAGAATGCTTAAAACGGACATATGTTTGTTCGTGATTATCGAAACTGTGATGTCACGAAAATTAAACAAAAGGAGAAAAGATTATCTTTCGGACGAAAAACGATCCTGCATGACAGCATTTTGGTATCGCTTAGAATTCCCAATCGAGAGGACTGTGGTTCAAACCCCGTTGGGTGCATTCTTTACTGACTGTCTTTACAAAGAGTAGGCAATATGCAGATTGTGCGAAATCGTGTCGCAAAATGTATTAACTAAACGCAACTTGAGCGTGGTGTGCGAAATTTGCGCATTATGCAAGTACGTATGAAACGTCACATCTGTTCAGCTGAGACAGTTATAAAAGAGATATCTCCTTGGGGTAATATGTTGAAGATCATGGAACGATTTTCCAAAAATGAATATTGTGAGATGGTCCTACTGTACGATGAATGTGGGCGCACGTCACGAATAGCAGCGCGGTTGTATCGGCAATGTTTCCCCGCAGGCCCTCATACTTCTCGCAAAACCATCCTAAAGGTTGTAAAACGTTTAAGGGAGACAGGCTGCGTGACCAGCCGACATAGATCCGGCAGACCATCTATGGTTAGGCAGCCTAAGAGAGACTGCTAAGGGCCGGCTAGGCCTGCCCCTTAGAGCTTAACGTCTCTCTCGGTATGTTCCCCGACACGTTGGGGCTCGTTATGAGTCCAGCCATGTCCGGCCGTATGCAGACGGACATACACAAGAGGTGCAAGGGGTGACATACACCCGCCAAGGGCGGCCACGCACCACCGACCAAGAGCCCAGAATTTATTTGAAAAAAAAAACAAAGCGAGTTTACAAAAAAAAGGCGAATGCCTGCCCGCCAGGAAACGCCTACTCGCGACAGAGAGCGGGATAATAAGAACATCTAAGATAAAAAAATAATAATAATAGTAATTTAAAAAAAATTACATCACTGCTCCTGTCCGCCAGGAGACGAACCCCTCTCGCGACAAGGGGCGGCAGGAAGGGAAAAAAAGATGGTGGCCAGTACAACCGGAAGATGTGTTATCATACAGACTCACATATCCGAACAGCAGTACAAGACATATAAGTGTAAACTTCCGCCTCTTAAAAATTCATGTTTGGAAATTCCTAAACGAATTAGGTGCTCATCCATACCATCCAACACTTCATCAGGCATCGATGGACGGGGATGGCGAAAGAAGTTATGCATGGTGATTGGTGCAACATTGTCATGAACTAGATAGAGGTCCATATATAGTGGTTAGATAGTCCAGATATAGGTCCTTCGCAGATATAGTGTGGACGGATGAGGCATACTTTTCGCTGAAGGAAAATGTACATTAGGCAGAACACCCATTATTGGGAAATCCTATATGATCTGCCGAAGTTCTACATCAAATACGGTTTTCGATTAACGTTTGATGTGGAATTTACAATAACAGGCTGATCGGCCCAGTATTTTACCAGGGCACGATATTTAGAACTTCTGCAGGACGTAATAAACGATTTTGTTGAAAACCTGTCGTTGCTTCAACTCCTTAAAGAATGGTTCCAACATGACGGCACGCTTGCGCACAAGACAGCACCAGTGAATCAGTACACGGTGCAGAAATTCGGGAACAAATAATCAGGTACATTGGTCCTCCACGTTCACCTTACCTGACTTCAATGGACATTTTTCTGTGGGGATACCTGAAACGGAAGGCGTATGTGCCCTCCGTCAACATTGCAGGACCTCCAGCGACACATTACGGATGCTTGTGCCAACGTGTCGCCCGATATACTACAACGTGTTCATCGCGAAGTTCATACAAGGGTCCAGATATATATTGTAGCTGACAGAAAGAACTTTGAACATCGAAAGTAAAGGTATCTTGTAATAACTAGTTGTTTTTTTCTTTCTAAAAGCGTTTCGTCAAGTCACATGGGCAGTGTAGGAAATCGCTAACAAACAAATGCGCGTTTTAAGCCTTGGGTTTTTAACATTCACGTTAACACGGTATCTTTTTGTACTAAATCGATGATGCTCCACAACTTTGTAATTCACTTTTTCCCCATACCGTTACCATTTTCGATACAGGAACTCTAAATTCCGCCGTTTTGCACCAAGTGACGCTGTAAGCGGTCTCATCTAGTAGCCACTTTACTATACCTAGTCACCATATTTATGACTATATCTGCAGCCGTTCGGTAAGTTAATAGTGTGAGTGAGAAATTTAAAAAAGAACGCTCCTATAGGTTTAACATTAGTGATCCAGTTTCTTATAGAGCCTAGTGTAGGTTCTTAATGCTCAAGCTAATGTTAATCCTATGGGAGCCTTGTTTACATATTTGTTGTTAGCATTTATTAAATTATTTTTATTTTTTAAGGATTTTTATTTCTTTTTTTGCATAGGGTACCTGCGGCAATAACTTTTATTGTGTATGAGGAGGGGGTGGGATGCCAAAATCTATCCCTTGGGCTCAAAACAATCTAGTTTCGGCCCTGATTGGCACTCAACTAAACAAATGCCGTTCACCCCCTATTTTGACAAAATCAAAGAAAACCTGACACATGCACAAAAGCATGGAAGGCTTTGCTATCCGAAAACAAACAATATACTGACATGAATGTAAACATAACCCTTATTTTCTCAGATTCAACTAAACAAACAGCACAACTATCAGTTTCTGACTGCAGTTTTAGATTTATTTGTCTTTAAACCTTTTTGTATTGAATTATGAATTCATGAAAATTTTTTCTCCTAAAGCATGTACATCAGTGACTTTTTTTTTACAAGCATTTACCTTCAGCTGTAATTAGAAATAAAAAAAATTGTGAAAATTCCATTATAATGTTTTAAATTTAAAATATAGCTTCATCGTATGTTCTAAGGTTCAATTTAAGGTATTTTAGTTATATTTATTGAAACTTCATTTTTGTGGATTTATTTCAGAAATATATATATTAATTTTGTTTTTTGTTTTTTTAATTTCATGCTGTTATAAGAATATATATTGCTCACCTTTCTGTTGTGCCACTGTTTACGTTACAGGTACACCAATAAATTTACGCTTGATGTTCGGTCCAGTGTTCAATTCAGATGCTTTTCTCTGGGAGGGACTTTTGTGACTCTGGGGGGGGGGACATTATAGAGTTCCGGGGGGTTGCATTTTATGACCATTGAAAATGCAAAATCTCAAATTTTCTGGGGGGGGGTGGGATGTCCTGCCGGGCCACCCCCTGAATTCAACACTGGTTTGGTCGTATTATTAATTTTATTGTTGCAGTGTGAAATGTATGATGTGATAGAAATATATTTAAAATGCAATAATAAAGCCTTTTTGTGGTAAAATTTAGGTAGGCAAAAAAAGTGTACAAAGAAAAGTGCACAAAATCTGAGCGTATTTGGCACCACTGATTGTGCATAAAAAGTATAAAATTTTAGGTAGGCAAAAAAGTGTAAAAAAAAAAAAGTGCACAAAATCCGAGCGTATTTGGAACCACTGATTGTGTATAAAAAGTACACAATTTAGGTATGCAAAAATAGTGTAAAAAAAAGTGCAGAAAATCCGAACGTATTTGTCACCACTGATTGTGTACAAAAAGTACACAATTTAGGTATGCAAAAATAGTGTAAAAAAAAAGTTCACAAAATCCGAGCGTATTTGGCACCTCTGATTGTGCATAAAAAGTGAACAATTTAGGTATGCATTTTTTGCACACAATTCAGTGTGCACTCATTATGCATAAGCAGAGGTGCCAAATACGCTCGCTTTTTGTGCACTTTTTTTTTACACTTTTTGTGCAAACTTTTTCTAGATGGGAAGGGACTTTAATGGGAACCCTGTATATATATATATATATATATACATATATATATAATAAAGCTGTTATATACATATAACCATTATAAAACAACATTAGTTTACCATTCATAGCACAAATGTAATTTAAAAGATTTACTAAAAGACTTATACTACACATAAAAGTTAACACTTTCAAAACATTAAATAAAATTTTAAAAGTCTAAAACCGACAAGTTTCAGCCACCCTGTGACCACCATCAGGGTCTTACTTCAGTCCAAGAGAGAAAAATACTTATTAGTTCATAAAAACTTTTAGTAAATCTCTTTAATCATATTTGTGCTATTATTTTCGAGACTAACAGTCTTTCAATTTATTTATCATTCATATATACATGTAAAAAAAACTTTGGTCATTACTATGTTATTTCTTTTCCATAATGATTCATTATTATTAATTTTTTTGGTTATTAAATTTACTGTTTGTATGAGTTATCATTTATGTAACTTACAGCGGGATTTATACATAAACGTAAACATAAATATTAAAAACTAATTAAATATCAATTTTTTTTAATTAAAATTACTTATAAAAGTTGGATACAAGTTAAAAATTATGCAACTTAGTTATAATTATTTTATAGATAAATTGGTTAATTATTTGGAACAAACTGAATTTAAGTTTAATGATATAAGATACTTATTATTATTTGTATATGAATTCACGCATGGCAATTGCTATTATTAATAATTTAAAATAATTGATTTGATTAATTTGATATAATCTGATATAATTTGATTAATTGTTTGAACATTACAATAAGTAGCTCATAATTATAAAATTAAATATATGATTTTGATAATAAGCGTTACTAAATTGTTTCATTTTTTTTCGCAATATGCGTATTGCTGCCATTGTTCTACAGTCTTTAAACTTTAAAATATGATATTTTTCAAATAGATTACTATGTTTTAAATTAAATGTACATAATTATATACTTTATCTTTTTGTATCTTATTTATTTTTAATTAGTAATATTATATTATTGATTCATTTTAAATTCATAAATAACAACTGTTTAGATTAAATCTCCACTCTAAACGTAATAATAAAACAACTTAATTGTTCGTTTCGTTTCTTATCTGTAACTGTGTAATGATGGACGATAACGAGTGTTTTTGCCACTTTTCTCGATTGTTTGGACATCTCGATATTTTTCGATTGTGTAAAATGTTTCTCGATGACCACAGTTTGCCAATTGCCTTTATACGAGACCCGATTCGGTCTTATCAAGAATCGTCTGCGGGTGAACTGGAATGGGTCAGCTTTAATAAGGATTTTGGGAGCTGGGTTATTGTACCATAACATAGGATAAAAAAAATTTTTAATCTAGCCTAGTGGTGAATATCTCCCGGGAACACACTTTTCGGATATTACAGTCAGAGGGCTCAATAAAAAATTCCGATCTAAAATTATATTTATTGCAGAAAACGCTAAGATTTCAAGTTAGAAAAGTTCCACTGGGGAGCGCAAATTGAGGGGGGGGGGAGGGAAGGAAGATTCACAATATGAAAAAGTGGTGAAAGGGCTTTCCGACGATATATTACATGAGGGGTTCGGTAAAAATTTGAAATTTTCCCCTCCGTGTGCCCACTCTAGCGCGCCCGGAATACAACCTGAATTCAACAATCTCTCTCCTTGAAATTTTTACATTTAACTAGCTGACCCGCCCGGCGTTTTCCGGGACTGTGAGTACTGACTCTTAAATGAACCTCAAATTTGTATGATTTTATATCTTTAACTCCATTTTGTCTAAATTTATATTTTGAAATGAAAAAAATCGCTAAAAAATACTGAATTTGAATGCATACGCTATTCGTCATTTTATTTTCTGCGTAATTTTATTTTTGTAATCTGTGCATACCGAAAGCGTGAGAAACCGCGACGAAACACTCAGGTTTCTACTGATTTCGTCGAAATTTTCAAACATTTTATTTTGCGCTCTCCAACCGCCGAAATTCAACTCCGTGGGGAAAAACCGAATTGGTAAGTCCCATTCTGGCAACTGAAAGGGAAGAAATTATGGGAAAACTTATGAAAAATCTTTAAGATACTGATAACAAACTTTGAGAGGCACCCATTTCGTTGCTACTAAATAGAACGCTTCTGTGCCCTTGAGGTCAAGAAGATTTTTACTTGTCCTTTTGGGATTTGGTTATCTGTAGTGTAGGAAGCTGGGAACTTTACAATACAACTAAGATTTAAAATATGAGCAAAAGTAGAATGACAGAATAATAGGTCGCCGCTGAAGCACAAGTTGCACCTGGGAAGAGAATTTCCAGACGTTTCGGCCTCGAAATTCTCTTCCTGGTGAGCCGACAGGACGGTAAACCTCTGAAGGTTTGGGGAGCGATTGGCGTTTAATGGCCAAATCGCCCTGGTCTTTCTCCAAGGGACACAAAATTCAACAATCAAGAGATACTTGAGCAACATCTACGTCCATTTAATGACATTTAAGGCAGGCGCAGGCTGAGACGACAGGAGGAAAATGAAGTGCGACGTAGGAGAAAAAACAGGTCGAAACAAAGGAGACAGACGTTTCAAATCTATTTTTTCTCCGAAATCGTGCAACATATTGCATGTGTCACCTCAGTGTCCAACCTGCATTAGAGGGGTTCAGAATGCAGATTTCTGCATGGCAATGCTTCAATCCACAGCTCATGTAGTACAAAACAATGGTTTTCCGCGCAAAATGAAATGCGCGCAAATGTTTTAGCTTGGCTAGGTTTAAGGGGTCTCAGGACTCTTAAAATTGGAAAAAATGAAAAAAAAAGACCATTTTCAACATTTAATATCTTAAAATGTATTTTATTTTAAGACACAATTTTAATTGGAATGAAATATATAAGTATGTTCTTTCATTTCATGTATTTAAAAAATTATAAGATGCAGAATTAGGATTTACAGGGGCTCCAAACTGTTAGACATTTGACGAGCAAAAAATCGGCATAACAGTTTACGCGCACAATTACAAAATAAGTATTGCAACTGAAATGAAAATTTTGATGCCTACTTATGCTCCAGATTGTAATAATTACCCTGAACCTAAATTAATTTGTATTTAAAGCTTTTTTATATTTTTAATACAAAGTTGTATTTAGCTAATGCAAAATTAAGAAAATTTCAACAGTATAATCACCTAAAAAATATTTGTTTTGAGCAATAAAAAGGAAATTTTAGGTTCAGTTTATACAGACTAACATAAAACATATGTTTTGAAAATTTCATGAAATAATATTCATAAGTTTTTGAGATATCGTGCGCGTTATACCCAAAAACGTCATTTGGAGAAAAATGGCTTCAAAGTTTCCGAAACGACGCTTCAGCTATTGAACGTGTATAAATGTAAAAGCCATAACTTCAGTTCTAATTGGAATTTCAATGAAACAATTATATCAAAATGTTCAGAAAAAATGGAGGTTTAACAACTAAAAAAATTAAAATTTCGAAAATTTTAAAGCTTTAGAGTCATGAGACCCCTTAAGTTCAGACTCAAACTCTCTCAAATCAAAACTGAATATCTAGGACTATCTTAAACGGAGAAATATACAAGAATCGAAAAACAATATGACTCTACTAAAGAACTAAAATAAGTCATTGTAAAAGCATGGTATTCTTTGCCAACAATATAATATTTCAAAACTAATTGAATTAAGAGTAACGGGATTATTTGAAGTTATCCCAAAACAGGAAACTACAATTAATAAATATCCTCATGTAAAAGTGTTAAATGACGTGTTTTTCTGCCTAAAAGGTGAGAACGGTTGAGAAACGTTTGAGACGCTCTACAGTTACAGTTTTTTTTATGAGATTTTATTAAAGTTATAATAATGTGACCATTGGTTCATTTTGATGTGACTTATTACAATAATTTTACAAAAATAATAAGTAAATATACGTTTTTCTTTCATTTTTAGCTGTTATTTAATAAACGACATTTTCTCATATAAGTAAAGAAAATATGTTATTTAAAAATTTTACTTTGCAATATTCATTTAAATTATTCTAAATTTCCGGCATATTCATTATTTCCCTATTTCTTAATAATCTCTATTATTTATTTCTAGTTAAATTCCTATAAACTTAAAACGCGTATCCTAATAGTTATTCGAAATCTTAAGCAAAAACTTTTAATCCCTTCATTAATTTTATCGGCTATCCAATCTATAATATTCTAAGCTAGTTTTTATTTTCGAATGTTTTAAAAAGGCATTTTGTTATTTTTATTTCCAGTCTTTATTCCACAAATCTAGTTTCTCGCGCAATTCGACGCTAGACTAATTACTTCAAAAACATTACGCTACTGGGTAAAGAACTTTGTTTCCTTAGACCATTCCGATCTCGCGTCATTAGCTTAGCTGATCGTCTCAGGGCGTGCACTTTTCACTGATTCGTTCGTTAGGTGCTAAGTCGGCATTTGTTTTCCTCCGCGAGTTTAACAAAAAGCGCATGTATTGAATTCGGAGCTCAGATTCCGTCTTGTTTCAAGTGCTCTAGAAGATGTTATCTGATGTCTTTTAAATCTCGTAGTATTCTAAATTGCTTTTTAAGATCTTACAGCATGATATAGAGACTCATGCCGAAGCCTGAAGGCTTCACGGAAGTTTCATTGCTATGTGGGACTTTTATATTTTTCTGCATGATGAATAAACTTATTCGAACGACAAACTGACTCAGTTTTTCTTTTTAAGGAGGAATTCCCTAGATTCCTGAATCCGTTGCCTTGTTTACTCTTACGCCATGACCGTATGAATTGATAATACGACTGCAAACGACCATATGAATTGATAATACGACTACAAACGATCATATGGATTAATACTATGACTGGAAACGACCACCATGTTTTCTTACTTGGGGCTATACTTTCAACTTCGAAGTATTCTTCCATAGGTCGAATAAATTTGCATCCTAAGCCACGATTGCACAACTAAAATGTTCGTCTTGATAGAAGCTGTTACCAATAATCTTCACTCATATGTATGTTAGTATGAATATATTGTATTGAGTATTAAGTTTTCAGCATAAAATCATTTTGAAAATTAAAAAGTATTTATTTATCTTTACTACAAATAAAAGACGAAAATAAAATTAATTTATTGATTTATATATTTTTTTAAAATTCGTGTTCTAAATTATTTATTTCCTTAACAAATTTATAATAACAAACACAAAGTATGTGCTTATTCGCCGATAAGTATTTTAGTAAAATATATCCTGCATATTCGACGGATTAAATATACATTACTTAGAAACAAAGGACTAAAATAAATCGATTACGGCAATAAAATGCTGAGGAATTGTAGTTTTCAGCTCCCGGGAATCCTTTTGCGGAAAAAGCTAACTGATGTATGGTTTGCTATTTTTAGAAAAGTAAATGTTTCAAGCTTCAGAATTTGATACAAATTTCTCATATTTAAAATTTTTTTTTCAGAGAAAAAAGGAAATTGTTCCGTTGGATTACTGTATGACGTTCATGTGCTTTGGAATTAATAGTTCTTTAGAGGCTTTCACTTAGTACTGTGATTTTGTTTAAAGAAAAGACCTGTTTGAGGAAACTAACATTCATGTACACTGTAAAAAGAGACAGCTATTTCTTAATCAAAGATAATATAATATATTCACAAACGAAAATATACAATAACGTCTTTCAATTATTCACAATTTCGAAAAGCGTTTTTTATCTTTAGAAAGTTCAGAAAACAATATTTTTTGGAGACATAGCGAAGTTTCTGTTACTGCAACCTATTTCCGTTTTGTTTTTACAGTGAATTAGTCAGTTTTCACAAACGGGAATATCAGTTTTTTGGGACATGTTTCACAGACAAAAATGATAAATTAACAGTATTAAAATTAATATTAACAATTTTTTGTGAAACTTGAATGTATAAATTCAATTACGCAGCTCAAAATGTTTAACTGAAAAAAAATAACATCCTAAAAACCGAAAGCTTGAGAAAACTGATTAATATACTGTAAAAAGTACTCGAAAATGTTTCCGAAAATCAGTGGTAGAAAAATAAAACTTTTTTTTTTTTAATAAATGTTTCTTTAAATCTCGAAAGTATATTGGTATCTATGGTTTCCAATTACAAACGACGCTTTCTTGAAACATTTGTCTTTTTTTATATGTTTTCTTTTAAGGCTGTTCTTAACTGCTCTGCTCAATAAGCGAAAAACGTTCTGACACATTTACAAATTCATTTTTTAAAGGAAAGATATAAAATTGAAAGCCTGGCCATGGAAGCGATTTGGAATTGAACTGGTTTTCCATTTTTTGATCAATCAATTACCTATTGAGTTATAAGCGAATTCGGTCACGTGACAAACCCGTTTTTCGCCCGCTCTTGAGTGCTCTTTATCCCTTCGCCCGGAAATTCGGTTCAAAATGTCCACTTTGACGTTATTTTCTGAAAGATCTATTACGTTTGCAAAAAAAGGGAAAAACAGCTCGATCACGTAGTTTCTGAACAACAACACCAGCTAGTTTCATGCATTTTCGAACAAAAATAAATTAAAACTTATGTCAGGAAGTTGCCCTTTAAGATTTGAGAACACCCTTAACTTACAATTATGCTTGTTTGTGGCGGTCATATCTTGTAACTCATTTTTCCCACACTTCCTGTTAACATAGAGCTTTTAAATTTGGAATATATATGTATTTCTGAGAGCGATACAGGTATTGGACGTTGATTTTTTTTTAATTCGATCACTAAGGGGGGCAACGGAGGGCAAATTTATTTAATGCTTACTCAATTATAGTTTGATTTCCTATGGAGAAATCAGTATTAACTTCAACAATGAGTATTTGTTGAAAAGTATTAATGACAGGGTTATTACCACAATAGTGGCAAATTTTGGCCAACTTGGCGATATATCACCAAATAAAACTACTTATTTTATATATATATATATATGATCTACATTTTTGTGAATTTTAATTAAAGCATGTTTTTTTTAATAAAATTTTTAAATTAATATTTTTTTTTTTACAGTATAGATAAGACTGAATATTTTGCGTCAACTTTATGACATTAAATTAATTTTAACATTGAGGTCTTTAGAGCAATTAGCAGTAGTAGTTAGTTTAATTATGTGTATGTTCTTAGGATTTTTATTATATTCACGGGTATTACGATACACTGTTAAAACTTTTGCAGCATTCTGGCAGGTCATTCGACCGTTTTCTGAAAAAACGGTTTCATAACCATAATTTAACTATATTCTGAGCATAAAATGCCCAGTAATATGGTCAGAATAGTATTAAAATTACGGTTGTGTAACCGTTTTCGGAAAAAAACGGTCAAATGACCTGCCAGAATGCTGCAAATTTTTAACAGTGTACGAGTAATGGTTAATTCGACGAGTTTTATAATTATCTTCCTTCTCTTATTAAACAAAATCGACACCATGGTAGATTATCCTAATAGATTCAGCATTAATAGATTAATAGATTCCGAATTTTTCCCCAAAAAGTCCTTTTTAATCTATAAATATTTATGTCATACGCCAAAACTCGCTAATGTGTATAAACGTGCTGCACTTACGGCGTGACTTATTTTATGCAGTTTTCCAATAAAAAGTATAATTTTTACATTTGAAAGCAGTTTGTCATTATAGGAATCATTTACTAATGCAGTTCAAATCATATTATTAAATATTTTTTCTTTGAACAAGTTTACCCAGAGAATTTCCTCAGGCGGTTTCACAAAAGAATTTCGAAAATAGATTGGGCATTTTTCCTCAAAAAGTCCCTTTTTATCTATAAAATTTTATGTCGTGCGTCAAAACTCGCTAATGTGTATAAAAGTGCTACACTTATGGCGTGACTTATTTTATGCAATTTTCCAATAAAAAAGTAGATATTTTTTCATTTGAAAGCAGTTTGTTATTATAAGAATCATATACTAATGCATTTCAAACCATATTATGAAATGTTTTTACTTTAAATAAATTTTTCCAGATAACTTTAGAAGATTAACAAAAGAATTTCGAAAATAGATTCCACATTTTTCACAAAAAATTTCCTTTTTATCTATAACATTTTTATGCCATACGCCAAAACTTGCTAACGTGTATGAAAGTGTTACACACATACGATATGACATATTTCAGGGGACTGTTCATTGACCCTTTGTATCCTGGCGGTACTTTTAAGTACCTTTAAAGAAAATTCAATGTAAAATTCATGTAATTCGTCTACTAATAAAAGTATTTTTCATACAAAATAATTTGCTCAATCTTATTAGAAAACATAGTGAAATAGTCGAATCTAAATATTTTTTAATGTGGTTATTTCCCCAACCATTTACCTAGGTATAGCTTTTATCCTATTCAAAAATGTTATACGAAAAATTTGAAACTACAAAACACTTCTCAGTTACTCATAGGATCTCAATACATTTAATTACATTGTAATTTAATTACACATTAAATTTAATTACACTATACACTTATAAGAATTGTGAGATTTCCATAACAATATTTTTTATTAATTAATCTAATTATTCTTCTAAATATTTTGCAAAAAGAGCTCTAACTACTGATGTATTATATCAGTTTTAATGGAAAAAATTATCGAAAAATCAAGTTATTATTATATAGGTTTTTTTGGATATCTTAGACTTTAATGTAAATAATTATTCAGATGAAGCAATTTTTTTATTCAAAATTCAGGATATAATGGATTTAAATTATTATTTTTAAATTATTAAGTATAAATTTTCCTTTTGAAAGCACCACTTCTTTTAGGAATTGCTAATTAATGTACAACAATCTATATTTTTAAAAGTTTTTACTTTTTCCCAAATGGTTTCTGCATGCTGTTTTACAGCTGAATTTCGAAAAAAGACACAAAAAGATTTCGAAAGATTACAAAAGAATTTCGAAAATAGTTTCCGCTTCGAGATACGATAATCGATATATCGATACAAGACTTCCAAGCCTGATATTCTTCACTATCTGTCAAGCATTTACGAATGATGATCTGAGGATATAAATAGCGAACTCGGGAGGTTTTACATGAGCACTGGGAATAAGAAAACATTTTACTATGCGAAAAGATTTTTTTTTTTTTTTTTTTTATCTAGATTGCTTTTGAATCCAGAAACGAGACTGAAATCATCAAAATTTCAGGCACAAAAGGGTTACCTTTTGTGCTTAAATTTTTGTTTTTTCAAATTTGTTGATAAAATCACTTTAAAATGTTACAAAATGAACTGTAAAAAGACTAAAAAAAATATACAAAAAAATTTTCGTATTTATTTGATAAAATGTAAACGTACTAAATATAGGAATATGCATAATATTTGTAATATTATAATATTCATAATTGTCTGAGCGAAGCGAAGGCTAATACTCAGCGAAATATTACTGTCCGGACACATTGCAGCTACGATGGATATTAACGCCATGTCCTACTAAAAAAAAAGCCTAATAAAAACCTTTCGCCAAGCATAACTCAAAAAAATATTTGCCGGATTTCGTTTCTGATTGCACCAGAAGGTACCTATGAGGGCCACCTACTGAATGCACCTACTATGAAAAATAAGGTCCAAACCGTTTAAAAATTATATTAAAAAAACTGATAAAAAAACACAATTTATCTGCATACGTCACAGAAATTTGGTGTGCGTCACTTTCACCGGAGGATGTTTTCGTAGACAACTGGTTTGAACACATGAAGCAAATAAAAAAAAAATACGCACGCAGTAATATTGAATAGATCAGTTCCAACCACGTGATCACAAACCTTGCAACAACCCGTGGCAACCAGTTTTGGTGGGCAAACAAATAATAATAGAGTATTCCGTACCACGGTGACAGTTTTTAGCCTGTTGTATAAAATTTGGCCGGTTGTATGACATACAACAGGCTAAATCCGGCTAAAAACTCAGGCTAAAAGATAGTTGTCAGTCTATCGACTGGAAATTAACAGATTTTTTTAATAATGGTATAACGAAATTTAGAAACGATTGTGGATAATTAAAACAAAAGACATGAGTGTTTATTGCTCCGGGAGGTTATCTTTCTCTGGATGTCTGTCTGTCTATCATACAGCATGCAATTTTCTTGTAAAGGATGATATTATTATGCAGTAAAACCTCCATAACGGACACACCCGATTAGTGGACACCTCTATTTAGCGGGTATTTTTTGGATTACCAATCTTAAATAACTGTACATTTTTTACTCTCAGCAGCGGACACCTCCAAATAGAGGACAAATTCTGCCCTCCCGAGGTGTTCGCTATTCAGAGGTTTTACTGGTAAAACCTCCATAACGGACACACCCGATTTGCGGATACCTCTATTTAGCGGACATTTTTTCGATTACCAAAACTTAAATAACTGTACATGTTTTACTCTCAGTAGCGGACACCTCCAAATAGAGGACAAATTCTGCATTCTCGAGGTGTCCGCTATTCAGAGGTTTTACTGCATATATTATTGATAGTTATTTTACAGGGCAGCACAAAAAAATAAGAATATATGAAACGAATATAAACTAAATTCCGGATTGGTAGATCGCTGATGGTAGTGTAATTTTAGGATGTTGTTACAGTCATCCGCAGCATGTTTTTAGAGTTTCGTTCATCGAACGAAACCCTACCTGTCTCACTCCTTTGTCTGTCTGTCTGTCTGTCCGTATGTCACAGAGCCCGTTCTCAGAAATTATATATGTCGGAGACTTGAAAATTTGCATACTTATAGCTGAACACCACACATCAAACGGCAAATAATAAAATTTTGAAAAGTCTAATATTTAACCCTCTGGTCTCTAACTTGCATATTTTAAGCAATTTTTCTAACTCAGTCCCTAATTAAGTTGGAGACTTGAAAATTTGCATACTTATAGCTGAACACCACACATCAAACGGCAAATAATAAAATTTTGAAAAGTCTAATATTTAACCCTCTGGTCTCTAACTTGCATATTTTAAGCAATTTTTCTAACTCAGCCCCTAATTAAGTTGGAGACATGAAACTTTGACTTATAGCTGAACACCTCACATCAAACGACAAATAATAAAATTTTTAAAAGGTCTAATATTTAACCCTCTGGGCTCTAACTTGTGTATTATAAACAATTTTTCTAACTCAAACCCTAATTAAGTTGGAGACATGAAATTTTGCATACTTATAGCTGAACACCTCACATCGAACGACAAATAATAAAATTTTGAAAAAGGTCTAATATTTAACCCTCTGGGCTCTAACTTGTGTATTTTAAGCAAATTTTCTAACTCATCCCGTTTTCATACTTATAGCTGAAAACTTGCGATAACACGATAAATCATAAAATTTTGAAAAAGTCATATTTAACCCCCCAGTCTCTAACTTCTGTATTTTAAGCAATTTTTCTAACTCAGCCCCTAATTAAGTTGGAGTCATGAATTTTTGCATACTTATAGCTAAACACCTCACATCAAACGACAAATCAAACGACAAATGATAAAATTTTGAAAAAGTCTAATATTTAACCCTCTGGGCTCTAACTTGCATATTTTAAGCAATTTTTCTAACTCAGCCCCTAATTAAGTTGGAGACATGAAACTTTGACTTATAGCTGAACACCTCACATCAAACGACGAATAATAAAATTTTTAAAAGGTCTAATATTTAACCCTCTGGGCTCTAACTTGTGTATTATAAACAATTTTTCTAACTCAGCCCCTAATTAAGTTGGAGACATGAAATTTTGCGTACTTATAACTGAACACCTCACATCAAACGACAAATAATAAAATTTTGAAAAAGTCTAATATTTAACCTCTAATATTTTGTCTCGCGCAATTTTTAAATTTAAACTGTTTTGCAATATTATTTTTTGTTCATTTTGCATAAGTGTAATGTGACGTAATTTCTTCTATTTAAGACTTCTAACGCATGTTAATGAATTTATTTTACAATATCCTTTCTCTTTTAAAATTCACATGTAAATATAGTTTTTATGGCGTAATTTCCTATAAGTGCCTGCTTTTTATACCTAAATATTTAATTCTAATTTGAAGGTTTTTTTCTGTTTATAATAGTAACGTGTAAATATTTTTTTTTATTTGAAGCAAACATTATTGTTTGCGCTGTTTATACAGTTGGCAACAGTTTAAATTAATACCATTTTTTAAATATGTAAAAAATATCTTTCGAAAGGCTGAATATTTGAATTTAAAATAGAAATAAAATCTCAAAAAATGAGTCAAATTAAAAAAAATTAATTGAAACTGCTCACCGGGATTGAATAAAATGATCTAAAAATGATTAAATTCCCATGTATAATTTTTCCTCCTATAAAACTTTTTTAATGGAACGATTTTGTTCAACTTTAGCATTAAATATCTCTAAAAATAATTCTTCTATTTGAAAACTGTATACATCAGCGTATTGATCAAACATTTTTCTATAATACCACCGATTTTCATATTTTTGTATGCAATAGTTTTCTTAATATTAACGAAGAAAGACCTCCGGTCACAAAAAATTCAAAACCGGCGGCGGTGGCGGAGGTGTTGACAGCGTTAGTTACTTTTTTTAGAATAGAGAGATATATAAAAATGAAAACTTGTCTATCTGTCTGTTTGTAATTCTATACAAATTCACAATTTGGAAGCCAAAATTGTGAAAAGATACGTACATGTGTATTAAAACATGGCCGATTCAACTAAAGTAATCCGGAATCGAAATAATTTATAGTTAATTTTTAATTAATAAAAAACCACCAATTTAACAGTAATTTCTTATAAAATTTAAACATTATTCGTTATAGCAGTTGCCAACAATTAAAATACACAATAAAATTATTACTACCACAATTAATTTTCTATTGCAAGATATTCACGTGAAAAATGAAAATGAAATAAATAGTTCGACGAATTTAAATGAAAGTGAATATAACTTCATAACTTTTCTATTTCAAGGTTTCCACGTGAAAGAAGAAAATATTACGTCATATTGGAAATATAAAGGACTTGGTGGATATAGTATAACGTCATATGAGTGTGAAAAATGTATTGAAGCATGATAAAAATCCGATTAAGGAAATATTGGCGTATTTTAACATTATTGCTCCAATTATAAATTGAAATAAGTTCATTTATAGCTGTATTCTTTTGCGTCTGTTATATACATTTATACATTTTTATGTAGCGTTTTCATATGATTTATTCATACAATATTTCGACTGCTTTTTATAATGTTTGTTTTGTGTTGTATGTTAAATTTTGAAAACTGATTTTTCAGAACAAACATCCTTCAAATTCTGGGCAACGCCGAGCACTTTAGTTTGTAACAGATTCATGGTTTTTGTATCTGTACATCTAATGCTAATATTATAAAGCGTTATAATATTATAAAGTGTATAATATTATTAATGCTTGCACATTTGTGAGGTGTTATCTCTGAAACTACATAGCCAAATTAAAAAAATGTTGGTGGCCATCTCTGCTCCGAAAAAAAGACTGTATTTTATGTCAGTGCAAGAACCTACATCGCTGCAGGGCAGGAACAAAAAAGTTACAAAATTGCGATTTCTGCGATATTGATTGGTTTAGAAACTTTAAATTTGGTGTGGTAGTTACTTTTAAGATGTAAACACTCGTAATGAATGCTCTCTAAAAGGTTCAATTTGACGGATAAGCGTAGAAATTTCTAGAAAGGTTCTGAACTATGATTTATTTGGAATACTGAAATTTTTGGGATACTGTTGGGGTTAGAAACTAGAACTTTGGCATGGTAGTAATTTATAATATGTAAATGCTCGTTCTAGAAAGAATTCTAAAAAATCGAAAGACTATATAAAGCGGAAAAAGATCTAAAGATGATCTAAGTAACGAAGCACATGGAATTGTTAGGAATATAAACATGAAAATTGACATGACTGTATTTATCATGACGTAAATTCTCGCAATAGAACAATTTCTAAAAATGTCGCTATATAAAACAGTGCTGAAACAAAAAACTTTCGAAAATTTTCTATTTCTGTGTTACTGCTGAGCCCAAAATCTTGAAATTTTGCTTCGGGTTAGTTTTAAAATATACAATTGTCTCTATGAATAGTTTCTAAAAAATTTAAAATTTAAAAAGATGAAATTAGCGGAAAGCGATCTCAATTACCATTAATTTAGAATTATTAGGTATAGCAACTTTAAAATTTTCATAATGCTGCATTTCCTCCGCAAAACATGCAATTTAAATGCAACAAGATACCCACCTAGCATTAAATAAATTGTGTAAATATTGAATAAAGAACTGTATGAAACAGTGAGTAGGTTTCCCGAAAGTACGTGTTAAAGTGTTCCTTCTCTAGGCTTTACTCTCTCTCGCCAAGGCCACTAACAGAGGGAAGTGCCGTTTTAAATGTGATATGATTTTTTTTATCTGATTCATTTTTCTAGACATTTTATCATAAGGTTATATTCTCAATTATTATTAGTAGATTTCTTATATATTAACTTATTCTGGTGAAATTTCATAATCGGTTTCATATTGGCGTATGTTAGCTTGCATGATTTGCTGAATAAATATGTATGGATTTGTAAATTACTTCAAATGACACTTTGACAGCTCAAAAGTTATGCAGACGATATATTCAGATCTTGTGTCATACTTTATGTTGCATTCATTGCCGATTTCTTTTATTTAATACATGCTAAATACAGCTCAACTTGTGCAGAATATGTCTGAAAACAAAACAATACAGCGTATGTAGTGGCCAGCATACAGTCATCATTTAAATCCGATCGAGCATATCTAAAACACACTCTAGCGAAGCATTGCATACCACTGTTGATGTATTCGGTACTTTGATACTATATCAGATTTTGAGGAGAGAATTCCTTAACTGTTATCGACAACCTCATTGCATCCGTGGAAAACAGATATTGTACAATATTAACTATTCCGGCGGAGCACACACCATATAAAGTATAGTCCATTCTTTTTAAACACCATATATTTGTCATTTAAAGTTACTCAAATTGGTGCGGAGCGTCTGATTATGCTCTTGACATCATTTTATACAGTTAAAATTCCGATATAAGATAATTTAGTGTTTCATTTTCTATTTTACTTTTAATATATTGCGTACTTTCAATTTTATATCCATGCATGGCTGTCTTGCATGGTTTGATTTCCCATTTTTTTAAACAGTGTATACGAATTTATATGTAAGATTTTGTAATTCTACGATTCGTTTATTTTCATCATTTCAATTTATCGCAGTACATGGACAATTAAAGATAACATCTCATTTTCTTTGCTTCCACATGTTATTATTAAATCTACGTTCTCAGTAATATTGCTCAGACTAATCCCTCTGAGGGAAGTTCTGGTTGTATGTTTTGCCTAAATTTATATAAAACAAGCTTTTAAATTGTATATTTTATACTATAATTAGTATTTTTATGAACTACTAAAAAAATACATTTATTTCTTTACAGAGACTAATAACATTACAAGTATTAGTAATAACAAGCTAAGAATAATCGTATTTGAGGCTTAAAAACAATTTATTTCATAATAATTTTGAAAAGGACATTACATAAATAACTGTCCCCTAAATTTCTAATAAAAATATGTACCCATCCGTGCCTAGCGCACTATATTTTGTACATTACGAAAATGCATAAAAAATAGGCTTGAACGTATAATTTCACAATTTAAAAAAAATACGTATTTCAAAGAAGTCTTCAAGCTAAGATCATGACTTATTTATTTGGATAATTGGTAGAAAAAACACAAATAAGCTTACTTTTTATATTTCGCCATCTTGAATAATGAAAATTCTATCAACTCCAAAAAAAGCTTCCATTTAAGCAAATAAATATCCATCTTATGCTGTCATCTTTCGGTAACACATAAAGACGTTTATAGGTAATTATTTCATACATTTTTCATTTTATAAAGAAGAAGAAAATTATAGAAATACAGTGACCTCTCACTTATACGACTCTCTCAGTTATACGCCGAATTCTCTCGGTCCCGTCCACGCTTTATGGGAAATAATTCTAAACTTCTCTCAGTTATACGACTGCTTCTCTCACTTATACGACGCTTTAAACGGTTCAGGCGATTTTACATTTCTCACTCTAGAATTAATTTTTATAATCTTTAAAGTACAAATCATTCACGTTTTCTTACATTTATCCTTTCATTATTGTTAAAGTGTTTATGAATAATGAATAACATTTCTTATCTACCTTCGTTTGTTATTAACGATGAAATCTATGGCGGGAGGGTGATTGTATGGGATTCTTTTGTGTCTGCCATTTAACAAAAGCCAAATGACTACCTGCAGATCATGTCTCTGTATGGCACTGGTGGAGAAATCAGGGTTTTTGCAAAATGCATTTTCCTGGAAAATTTTAACAGCTTTAAGGAATGCGTCGTCTTTTAGGAATGAGGTTGTTTTAAGAAAAATAGACTTTTATTTTAAACTTAATAAATCGAAAATGGTAGTTCTTGAACCTCACTAGAAAAAAATACTAAAGCGAGAACATATCGGAAGCACATCCCAAGCTATAATCATGCCAAAAGACCTATGCGCGTACAGCCCGCACAGCGAAGGGGAAAAAACGCGTACGTCAAAGCAAATCGCTACAAGCTTTCGTACTAGACGCGTGAAAGGTTATTCATTTCGCTGTAATTTTTTCAGTTTGCTGCATGTCGATACCTAAACTGAAAATGTCAAAACGTAAAGCATTAAGCATACAATTCAAAGTTGAAACCATTAAGGAATATGATAAAAATTTACTACAATCAAAAAAGGCATTAGCTGCTCTTTTCAATCTGCCAGAATCGACACTAAAAGGAATTCTGAAAAAAAAAAATGTCATTATAAATGCATCAAAAAATGTCGATTCAAAGAGATCCAGGATACAATGTGGCAGATTTAAAAAATTGACATCAGAATTAATCGCGTGGTTTAACCAAATGCGAGCTTCAAATTTACCGATAGATGGTGTGATTTTAAAAGAAAAGGCTCGCACTCCTACTGAGAAGTATGGAATCGAGAATTTTTCAGCGTCTTGCGGTGATTCGAGAAGCTAAAAAAAGACATCGACTTTTGCATCGCCGCATCACAGGAGAAAGCGCATGTGTTAATGGAAATGATGTTAGACAATGGTTTCAAAATCTACTTATGTTAACTAAGGATTAAGGGACCTAAAGACATTTTTAACTGTGATGAAACGGACTGTTTTTCAAGCCGATGCCAGATAAGACATTATCATTCAAAGAAGAACCATGTCAAGGGGGCAGAAAAAGTAAAGAAAGATTAACTATCCTTTTTTGCACAAATAGTGATGGTTCAGAAAAAATAGAACCTTTAGTAGTAGGAAAATCAAGAAAATCTCGATACTTTAAGAATAAAAAATTATTGCCATGTGGCTACAGAAATTTTTAAAAAGCATGGATGACATCAGAGATTTCCAATGATTTTTTAAAAGAGATGGATGATAAATTTCAAAAACAACAAAGAAAGGTTTTACTTCTAATGGATCAATGTCCATCACATCCCGATGTAAAAGATCTGCCGTTTCTGCAGCAAATTAAATTTTAAAATTTGTTTTAGGAAATTCAGTTTTCCCACAAGACCAAACTGCTAGTTGAACGATGAACCTGATATTGAGAGCGTATGGAATCCTTTAATAACGAAGACTCGAATAAAATGTTTATGGACGAAGGTATTAATTTAAAAGATTATGTAGAATGTGATGATAAACGTCTTCTGTCAGAACTGAGAACTGCTGAAGAAATCTTTGAGGATATTAATAATGAAGACGTGAGCAAGGAGGATGACCAAGATGAGAGCAATGTTCCTGCTGTTGTAAATTTTTCAAAAGCAAGTACCGCTTTAAATAGATTAAAGAATTATGTCCATCAAAATGATTATTCCCAAACTAGCTTAAAAGCTTTATTAGACTTGGAGAAAGACATTTTCTATTTCCATCTACGACAGAAACAAACTAATATCACTTCATTTTTTTGAGAAAATCTTATCTGTAAATTCTTAAAATAAACATAGTGGTAAATGAACAATTTTGTGAACTTTTTAAACATATTTTATGTTTAATTTTTTAATACATTTTGCAAATTTTGTTAAAATATGTTCTTAGTACTCAAAACTTATCGTTTTTAGTATAGGTAAAATAATTAATGCCTATAAAGTTTGAAACTTGTATAATAAGGGGGTCTCTCACTTATACGACTCTCTCAGTTATACGACTTTTTTCCACGGTCCCTTGAAAGTCGTATAAGTGAGAGGTCACTGTATATTAAAATTCGAAGCGTCCCAAAAATGGGGCGCTAGGCATAAATGGTTAGCCAAACATAATTAGCATGTTCTGGCCATAAAAAAACTTTCTTCTATATTAATCAAATCGTCTGCATCTGCAACCAAAATTAAATGACAACCTATTCGTTCTTGAGCTATAGCTATCTCGGAAATCGTGAGAAATATAGAAAAACAGCGACACCTGTTGGGCGGTAAACCACTAACCTAATAAAGATATATTTAAGTCAAGGTTTAGAAGAATATGAAGTTTGATGAAATTCCGTGCATTAGGTCTTAAGCTAGAGCTATCGCAGAAATGGGGATAAACACAGCACTGAAGCAGAACCTGTTTGAGGATTTCCACACTAACCAAATCAGTGATTGCTTATGTCAAGGCCTAACTGAATCTGAAGTTTGATTAAATTCTATGAAGTAGTTCTTAAGACAGAGCGGCCACAATATTTTTGTCTCATAGAGACACACGAATACACTCACGACGAGACATTTCCTATAAACAGTGAAATCGCATTTAGTACCTTCTAAAAAGTATAAATCCGTTGAAAACGTTTTTCAGGAATCCAACACCTCTCCATATAAAGGCAGAAGAAAGTAAAAAGTGTACTTATAGACAGGGAGGCGACATCACAGACAATCACTTCATCGAGTTCACGGCAGAAATTCCATAATTATTTAAAATTTGATTTGCATATTAAAACACAATCGGTTTGCCAAGTCATATCTTGGTGGAAAATACATAAGAACTCGATTTTAGCAGTTAACTCTTAGGTTTATAATTGAAATTTTCGTGCTCCCAGTCCTCCATGTTTTCATACATTTGGGTGCAGGAAAACACACTGAGAAAACACTACGAGTCAACCGCTAAAATCGTGTTTTCAGGTGTTTTCCACCAAGATATGACTTGGCAGACTGAGTGCGTTTTAATATGCTAATCGAGTTTTCACTAATCCTGGAATTTCAGCCACAATTTTTCTAATTCAAAATTGTAAAGTATACAAACTTAACTTTGAAAAAATTTATTTTTGAATGTCTCCAGCGTTTTTGATTTGAAAAACATTTGCAAAATTCATTTTAGCAATCATGATGTGAAACTGCTTAAATGATAAATAAAACTTTGGCATGGAAAATTAACTCAGCATCACCGTCTGCTGAGAATTCTTTGAACAATTTATATTAACTGATGTATTGGGAAATGGCATCAATAAATACAAGTCGGAACGTGCTAAATGAGGTGCGTTCGTATTATAACTAGTTTTATAAATATTCAGATCTTGGTGCAATAGCTGTTGCACTCTTATGCAAATATGTATGAATACAAAATTTGTTACCATTATATATATGTGGTGACAGAGTTTGAACTCTGCACTGCAAAGCCTAGCACATTGTTAAATGAGGCTCGGGATGATCCACCCCAACCTCTGAGTCAACGAAAAAAACTGCTGAACTTACACAAACTATTGTGAAAAGATAGAGTTGACTGTTGGTTGCTCGTGAGAGCAGACGTGTTGAAACGTCGCTGTTCGACCGAATACCGGGTCACGTACCTGAGTAAGGCGGAGTGCCGCCACCCAGTTATAATTATCATGTTCAATCTAAATGTAAATACCCCATCTGTAAATATTTCACCCACATAATCAAGAGCATTAAAGTATTAAGATTTCATCAAGAATCTGCCTGGACTAATTACTTCTAGACACCGACCATAGTGTACATTGATTCGTCAAAATCAATGTGCATTAAATTTCTACAGATTGGGGAGTGTCGACCGGTATTTACATGCAAAGTGTGGATTTAACGTGTACGAAAAATTTTCTGATGTCTAAAGAAATTCTGATGTCCTTAAGTTGAATGATGCTCTGAATAGAAAGGTAAAAAAGTTGCTTTCATCGAATGTTCCGTGAATTACTGGAAAGAGAGAAAAGAAAAAGGAAAATTTTCATGCAGGAGGAAAGATAAAAAGAGTGTTTCTATCTGTGCGCGTTGAAGTTTCAACTACGTGTTCATCTTTTTGAAAAGATCTGTTCCTGTGAGATAAATCATTTGTGAAAATGCATCTGATAAACTTTTAATAGGTCGTTTCTAGTATTCGAGAAGAAAATATAAGCTGACCTAAATAGTGAGCGGTGAATGTTCTTTCCCGTCTTATATGACGAAAGATTTTCTTTTTTTTTCTTTTCTTGTGATGAAATGGGGAAGTGTTTTTTTTTTATTTTTTCCCATAAGTGCTTGAATTGTGTTAATAAAAGGTGTACAGTAAGTTTCTGTTGTGTACGACAGAAGAAAAAGAATAGTAATTTATGCAGAAGTGGATTTTTTTTTTTTGTTCTGCAATTTTTTTTAAATAAAAGAAATAAGGCACTTGCTTAGACGTGTCTGCGAAGAGGAAATATAGGAAGGTGTTTTTGTTTTTTTTTGCTTCCTAATGATATACATGATCTTAGATTCCTAATACATGATTATTTTTTGCTTCTTTCAGAGAAAAGTGTTTTAACGATATCATTTTTTTTTTAATCTTGTTATTTTTTTTTATGTGAAAAGAAAGGAATATATATTCTGTGAGAATATTTAGAGGGAAGCAAGTTTTTATAAAACAGGTGTTAAATAATTATTTTTTTTGTATTGTTATATTGTGAAGAAAATATATATATATTTTTTTTGTGGAAAAATCTGGTACAAATTAAGTCTATTTTAGAAAACTGTTAATATTATTATATATACAGATATATTTGATTTATCGGGTGCTTATATATTATTGATTTATATTAAGATATTTTATTTATGTGTTAATTGGTTAGATATAATTATGGCACACTTAATAAGGTCTAAAAAGATCGATCTGGTTACTGTGGTAATCGAGTTAGGTTTAAGTCCTCCAGATGGTGCTAATAAAAGTCAACTGACTGATTTAATTGTAAAATCCGAAGGGTATAATGAGGATTTAGTAAAAAAATTGCTAGCGGGGATTATAAGCGAGAGGGAAGAGAAAGAGAAATTGTTGCAACAAAAAGAAATCGAAAATCGTGAATTTGAATTGAAAAAATTACAATTGGAAAATACACAAAATACCCAATTGCATAATTCAATATCTACAATAGCCGAAAAGGGTTCCGATGTTCTAAAATTGCTAAATAGATATAATAATGAGGAAGAAATTAGCATTTACTTAACCCTTTTCGAACGGCAAGCGAAGCGTCTTGGGATAGAAAAAGATGAATGGGTTACATATCTGTTGGCACTGTTACCGCTTGACATCGTTAGTCTCATATATCGTGAAAGTGAAGAACTATCCAGTGATTACGACTGTGTAAAGAAAATATATTTAAGACGTTTTAAACTTACACCAGAGCAATTCAGGTAAAAATTCTTTTTACATAGAAAACAAAATTCAGCGTCATGGAAAGATTTCTCATTTGAAATCGCAAATTTTCTGAATGAATGGTTGTCGGGATTACACATATCAACGTTCGAAGAGTTAAAAAATATTTTAATCATTGACCAGATTAAGCAAAAATTGTCCCTAGAAATGAAGAAACACTTTTGTGACGAATTGCCAAAAATTACGAGTGTAGAAGATTTGACCAATAAATTGGATGATTTTGAAACCGCCAGAATTAACTTACGGAAAACTGAAATTAAGCCCCCGAACACGGAATTTAGAAAACGTCAAGGTAATGAAAATAATAGAGCGTTCCATCGAAATGACATTAGTCGCGTACCATATGAGAAAAATTACACACCTACCCCCCAAAAGAATTTAAATACAAAAATCCGTTGTTTCAATTGCAATGACCTTTCCCACCGTTTTAGGGATTGCCCCCGAAAAAAGGAAAGTCCGGTCTGGAAGTGCAAAATTCCTGGCCACAGGTCTGACCAGTGTACAAATAATTCTCCTAAAAATGCAAATGCTGCCGTAAGCAATAACCCAAATCCGGTTGATAAAATAATAAAAAGCGTGGGGATTTTAGGGGAAAATATAAATGCTTTAATTGATACAGGAAGTGACGTCAATATGTGTAGCAATGTTACTTATACAGCCCTGGAATGCCCTAAATTGCATGAAAATGACTTGGTTTTATCAGGTATTGGTGGTAGCCAAATTACACCCACAGGATTTATCACCGTAAAAATTGAAATAGATGGTTACACAGTGAATGCAGATTTATACGTCGTAAAAAATTTGAGCCATTCTATAATTTTAGGAAATAACTTTTTGAAACAGGTAATTTTCAATATTTCAGAAAAATGATTGCAAATTACAGGGAAACGGAAATTGAAAGAAGTTAGGGTGAATTACGTCACTGTTTTCCCACAAGAAACAGTCATGACAAAAACCAGACGCGTCATCTATGTCACACCCAGATTTCATGCGATGTTGCGGTCAGAGAAGCAAAACAATCCCACGATAGGAAAAACGATTGCTACAGCTGAATTGGTGAGAAAGGAACAAACTAGTCAAAATGAAACAGCTTGCAACTTTAGTGAAAAAATAAACATGCAATTAAGCTCTGATAAAAATTGTTTGTTGGAAAGTGAACAGTGTTCCATCCCACAGTTAGACTCAGCGAAAACCACAGATATTTATTTAGCTGAGACAGCTAATTCTATTACTTTTCAGGAAGTTGAGCTAAACCATATTACAAACAACACTATTAAAAAGAGTTAACGGAATTGATCACTAATTATAAGCCAAACAAGGTTAAGGACACGGAGTTAAAAGTAAATATAGTATTAACTGATGATATTCCGATGGCGCAACGACCGCGTAGATTAGCATATCCAGAACAGGAATTTGTAGACAAACAAATACAAGAATGGTTGGAAATGGGAATTATAACGGAGAGTAATTCTAATTATGCATCGCCTATTGTGTTAGCGAAAAAGAAAGATAATTCCTGGAGATTGTGTGTTGACTATAGACCCTTCAATAAAAAAATAATTAGAGATAATTTTCCTTTGCCAAGAATAGAGGACGTTTTAGATAACATTGAGGAAGCGAAAGTTTTCACTACATTGGATTTAAAAAATGGTTTTTTTCATATAGACGTAGCAGAGGAGAGTAGGAAATATACAGCATTTGTCACGCATAACTCCCAGTACGAATATTTAAAGCTTCCATTCGGATTATCGATTGGCCCCCAGAATTTTCAGAGATATATTCAAGCTGTTCTTAAACAGTTAATTAAAGAAAAGGTAATATTAATTTACTTAGACGATGTCATAGTACTTGCGAAGACTGAGGAAGAAGCGCTTTTAAAACTGAAACGCGTCCTAGAAGTTGCATCGGATTACGGACTTGAATTTAATTTTGCAAAATGCCAATTCCTTAAACGGAAAATTGAATTTTTAGGCTATATTATCGAAAACGGAACTACTAGGCCCTCGGAAGCCAAAACTTTGGCAGTAAAGAATTTTCCTGAACCCCGCACCCTTAAACAATTACACAGTTTTCTAGGTTTAACTTCTTATATCAGAAAATACATCCCACATTATGCAACTATAGCGAGACCTCTAAGCAATTTATTAAAAGCGGGAAATATATTTAAATTTGGAATCCTCGAAAAACAAGCTTTTGAGACTCTTAAAGAAAAACTAGTTAACCCCCCAGTATTGCATACATTCCGAAGAGGCGCTAGACTAGAATTGCACACTGATGCAAGCGCCATAGGTTTTGGTAGTGTCCTACTACAAGAAGATGAAAACAAAAACTTACATCCTATTCATTATATGAGTCGTAAAACTACACCTACTCAAGCAAAATATTCGAGTTACGAATTGGAAACACTCGCGGTAATAGAATCGGTTAAAAAATTCCGAAACTACTTATTAGGCACGAAATTTAAAATTGTGACAGATTGTTCCGCGTTTCAAAAGACAATGGACAAAAAAGACATTACGCCAAAAGTAGCCAGGTGGGTTCTATTCTTACAGGAATTTGATTATGAAATTGCCCACCGATCAGGATCCCAAATGAAACATGTAGACGCATTGAGTAGAAATACAGTTCTAATAGTTACCCGATCGCAAGATGAATTAACATTAAAAATAAAGAATGCACAACAAGAAGACGAACACATACAAGCGATAAAAAAGTTAATTGAAAAAAATGAAAGTTCAGAATATTTTATAAGAAACGACATCATATACAAATATGATAATGATAGAGAACTTCTGATAATTCCTACCAATATGCAAAAGGAAATAATACGCGATGTTCATAACAAAGGTCATTACGCAGTGGCTAAAACTGAAATTATTTTAAAAGAAAATTATTTTATACCCCAATTAAGAAAGCAAATTGAAAGTGTCATTGCCAACTGCATAGAGTGTATACTTTGCAATAAAAAGCAAGGAAAAGGAGAAGGTCTATTAAACCCGATCCCCAAACAAAATATGCCCCTCGAGACGTATCATATAGATCACATTGGTCCCATGCCTTCTACAAATAAAAATTACAATCATATTTTTACTGTTGTGGACGCATTTACTAAATTTGTTTGGCTATACCCCGTTAAAACTACAGCCGCTAAAGAAGTCCTCGATAAATTGACCAGACAACATGATATTTTCGGAAATCCATCGCGAATCATTACCGATAAAGGACCAGCTGACCGATAAAGGACCTCTGCTGATTTTGAGAAATATTGTAAGGAAGAGAACATAGAGCATATTACCATAACAACAGGGATACCTAGAGGAAACGGTCAAATAGAGCGAATGCACAGAATTCTTATCCCAATTTTAGCAAAACTTAGCGTAGAAGACCCCACTAAATGGTACAAATTTGTCGCGCCCGTGCAACGTATCATGAATAGTACCGTATCGAGAAGTACAAAATTTACACCTTTTGAGCTACTGACAGGAACGAAACTGCGGCAGAAAACTGATCTGCAAATCAAAACGCTGTTAGATGATGAGGAATTAAATTCGTTCATATCAGAAAGAAATTCGAATAGAGAAATAGCTAAGCAAAACATACTAAAAATACAACAGGAAAACGTGAAAACGTATAACAAAAAGCGAAAAAAGGCCAACACATATAAACTCGGTGATTTGGTGGCCATTCAAAAAACACAGTTTGGAACAGGTACCAAACTAAAGCATAAGTTTCTTGGTCCCTATGAGATTTCTGCAGTAAAAAGAAACGATCCTTACAACGTGAGTAAAGTTGGACACCATGAGGGTCCAAATACGACCTCGATGGCTGCAGATCACATGAAGCCTTGGACTTCTACTGTCTAAAACGAAATATTTGAGCTTTAAGTGATTTTTGTGTTTTTTATATATTTTTTTTAAACTGTGTGTTATTTATTTTTTTTTTTACTATTATGAATAAACTGTGCAAAGAACTGCTTCTAAGTGACAAGCAGAAAAACTTTATTATTTTTCTAGCTCTAAAAATATTGGTCAAGGACTGAAAACTTTTAAAAAGCAGTATTTAGTGACTGATTTTGTTATTATTTTGTTTTATATATTGTTTGTGAATTTTTTTGTGTGTATAATATACGTTCTGGGAAAAGTAGTCCAGTACCAGTCTGGCATATAAGGTAGATGGGTGACTGGGAGGACCCAGCCCTGTCAGGTAGGCCGAATTGTGGTGACAGAGTTTGAACTCTGCACTGCAAAGCCTAGCACATTCTTAGATGAGGCTCGGGATGATCCACCCCAACCTCTGAGTCAACGAAAAAAACTGCTGAACTTACACAAACTATTGTGAAAAGATAGAGTTGACTGTTGGTTGCTCGTGAGAGCAGACGTGTTGAAACGTCGCAGTTCGACCGAATACCGGGTTACGTACCTGAGTAAGGCGGAGTGCCGCCACCCAGTTATAATTATCATGTTCAATCTAAATGTAAATACCCCATCTGTAAATATTTCACCCACATAATCAAGAGCATTAAAGTATTAAGATTTCATCAAGAATCTGCCTGGACTAATTACTTCTAGACACCGACCATAGTGTACATTGATTCGTCAAAATCAATGTGCATAAAATTCTACATATATATATATTAAATTCAGTAATATGGAAATAATAGGACATCATCACCATGGCAACCTAGAATTATTACCTATCATAAGCCATAATTTAATTAATTGTGTATGATAGGATTTAATAGAATGAAGAAAACTTTTATTAATATCTTTTTAAGTTTTGATTCGATTTTCATTAAATTTTAAATGACACGACAAAATTCTACAACAATCACATAATTTTCAAACCATTCGTTGTGTAATTTTTGAACTGTTATATGCAGACTGATGAACTGACCAAACGATGAATAGAGGTGCTACGTATTTATACGTATACGAAAGCACCTAAAAATCATCTTTTAAAGTCCATTGTATAAGTAACTTTGACTTTTGTGTATGTTGCGGACGTGCAACGCGGTGATGTGACATAAATGATTATATCTAGATGATAATTTATAATTTGGCACATATTTCAAGCATGTACACACACACACACAGATATATATATATATATATATATATATATATATATATATATATATATTATTTTTACTTTAAATGTCTATCCGCTTATTTGCTAAATTATATACATCGGCATCATATCGTTAAATATTTTCTCTTTTAATAATATGTTTTTTTTATTTTGTTGTTGTTGTTGTTGTTGTTGTTGTTTTTTCCACACTTGTGCGGGTTGATTTACGAAAGAATTCTTGAGCCAAAACAGATTCAGAATTTTCATATAATAATCGATGTAGTACTTGCATGTCCGTAATCCACTTTTACCTGTTGAGAGCATGTAAATTTTGTATCTAATGATATAAATTGCGAACTAAGGTGGTTTTATATGAATGTAACGAAGGGAGAAATTATTACGTGAAGTGGAAAAAGTTATCCTTTTGCATAAGCAACTTCGTCAAATGGTAATTATGTTGGAATTCGCAACCGAGACGAAAAACTAAAATTTTGTTAGCTAAATATGGAAAGTAACTATGGTGCTTAGTTTAGAAGATATTTTTTGTCATATTATATCAATATAAAGGATGATCATAATTAGAGTTTCACTTTGAAACGTTTATATAATGAAAATTAATGGATTGAAAGTTACCAAACATGGAAATATTCCGAAAAAGATCATGGAATTTTATGCCCCGCAAAAAAATTAGTTCAAAAAGTCACCACCAGAGAAAGAATAACTTTGTATGCTGTATTAAGAACTAAGGAGTTTGGCTTTAGGAACACCTCATTATTTATTCTAATTTTCAATGCCTTGTAAACGGATTACTACATCAAAAATGCCATTTTTTAAATTTATGCAAATTGTCAAAGCCACACCAGAAAAATATGCATATTCGCATTGCACAATACACTCACGTGGTTCACACGTCGTGGTTTTTCAGCTTTAAATCTGTCCATTTTCTGCAGAACCTTCAGTTGTAACAAGTGGACGATGCCTTTATTACTTTCTTCTATCTAAAGAAGAAAGTATTGTAATCGGAATTTTTTTCGACTTTCGGTTTTCAACGGATTTACATCTTTTAAGAGTCAGAGAGCCCGAAAAACATGTTAAGGGGCTACTTCAGTTACGTGAAAAGACCCACTCACTAATGCTAATCCTATGGAAGAAATTTATAAAGATATCTCAGTTGCATTTCAATAATTTTAAATGACTTTTATTGCATTGGATAGCTGAGATCGATCTGTACAAAGGCCGTTTTTAATTTTTCGATCTTGATTGCAGATTTTTCTTTTTTTTTTTTTATGAGAATGTGTGCAAGAAGAACTGTGCTCTTTCAAAGCTCTTTACGAAAATGAAAGTGTCTTCATTAAGTATCGCTTTTAATAAATTTCAAAACTTTATTTGAATGCATTATTGGTATTTTTCATATTAAAAATGCTTTTTGGGGTTGTTAGTGGCTAATCTAAAACAATATATAGACTAAATGTAAAAAGTCTCTTAGTGTTTTCCATTTCTAAAAAAATGGTTTTTCATCTATGTTCTATAATCCAAGTTGGATCCCCGACTATATTTAAATGTCAGATGCGCTCTTTAATGTTTTTTACTTGTGTATAGCCAAGACGGAAAATAATTCTGTCCTTAATAATTCTATTGAAATTATCGCATGAAAAAACAAGAAAGAAAAAAAATCATGCGTCAAGCATGGATTATGAAACACTTTCCAACACATTCAGAATAATGTAACAAAACTTCATGTTTAATAAATTAAAACAAGAGGTCTAATTGAACCATTTGTAAACTTATAAGACATTTGAAAACTCAATTTCAGCAATGCCCATCTACAAACGGAAAATTATCCGAATTCTTTGAACAGCCCTGTATATGATACATAGATTTATATCTATAAAATACATGCATGCAGAAATTTAGTTCACTTAGTAAATACATACCACAATTTAAAATTCCCCTTCAGCAATTTCAGCTAATAAGAAGAATGGTATGTGAATTCTTTTGTGTAGCCCTATATACGAAGTATAGAATTTATACACAAAGAGTAGCATACAAAAAGCTAGTTAAATTAAAAAGCACATACGAAATTAAAAACGCACTTCTAGCAATTATCGCTCCAAGAGAGTACTGTAACCGGTTTCTTTTGCGTGTCCCTGTAAATGGACGAAAAATGCTAGGAATCCTCTATTCTGTAGTAATAATCTTGTTGTGAAATTCGGTGATTTATATCGCTTTGAATACATCTGAAATAGTATGATGTCGTTAAAATACACTGCAAATGATTTCTCCCCATTAATCATATGTAACGAAATTCTTCTGAGTGCACCTGTAAATGAACTATTAATGATATGCACTTCATATTCAATGTCGAACATGCTATGGTAAACGTCATTAACATATATGTCAATTGCATGAAAATCCGAGTATATTTACGTGAGTTAGAGCATGGACAGACGAACAGACGGCCAGACAAACCCAATTCATAAACACTTTTCAACTATGTTGGAACTATGTACTATTTTTTGACACTTATTTGAGTTCTTTGAATCGAATCAGTACTAAAAAGTATGCAGATTTTGATTTTTTGTTTCTTTTTTTAATGGAGTTTAGTAGAATTTAAACTTTTCGGATGCTAATATTAAATCTACATTACAAAATTTAATTTATATATTGTCCCTGAAAATCTTCAGACTGATATTTTTGTTTTAAAATGAGATGCGACAACTGGATTCAAACATATTACAGATATTGTTTATTATTCAAATTCATATATTTAACTATGAAAATTACTAAATTTATTATCGAAAAATTTATGAACTATGACTTACATAAATTTTTACATAATGAAAAAAATCAGCGTCATCAAAATCATAGCTACGTGAATTTGCAGCTCATTATTATTAGTTTTGTTTTAGAGTTATAGAAACATTTTACTTTTCGACGATCTAAGGAGACCTTCTCCCGTTATTGTTTGGATCATTCGAAAGACAATCTCAGAGAGTCACCAGAAAATTTCTACAGAAAAGTCTTTTATATACTTGTAGTTTATTGTCTTTGCTATACTATTATTTACTGCAGACTTAATAAGGGGTAATCACTGTTTTTCGAAAACTGCACATGGGTATCAATATATTTAAATACTTTCGCTTTTAAGAAGTGTTATTTTTTTCCTGGCTTCCGGAGGCTGTTTTACAAAAGAATTATGAACTGAAAATAGATTCCGCATTGTGATACGATAATCAATACAGTTACAAGCCTTTATTTTCTCCTTACCTGTTGAGCGCCATGCAAATCTTATTTCTAATGAACTAGGGATATAAATAATGAACTTGAGAGGTTTTATATATAACGAAGAGGGGAAATATTTTAATAAGCTCTGGACGATAAAAGTTTTCTCCTAAATTTTCTCATCAAATTAAAATACTTTTCAATTTGCAAACGAGACTAAAATTTAAATCTCCTTATCCAAGCATGGAAACTATATTTACTGATTTAGTGCGCTGCTTAATTTATAAAATTAAAATACATTTTCATCAATATACCGATATATACAATTTATTTCACCATAAAAATATTAATATTGCAAATATTGAAACTTTTTATAAGAATATAAAAATAATAATTATATAACTTGGCAGATTTTTTACAGAATTGTATAAAAAAATATATAAATAAAAATAAAATAAAAATTGTAATTTAATAGATTACAACGACCATTTGGAATTTATTTCGTTCACCAAATTCCGTCGCATCCTCTTCAACAACAGATCGCAAAGGTCAAACTTCAGACGACCAAAACCTTTATCGATAAAAGATCCAAGTCCTGTTTCGAGAAGAAAAACAGTTTACAAATCGAAAGCAGTTCCACCGAATCATCCACAGATTGCGACAAATTACCTACGTTGAGCTCAATTTTTCCCGGTTAGAATCGACCTATTGTAAAACGCCGTGGCTAGTGGATGAAAATCCTCGAGACACGGCCTTTTACTATCAACTGATTAAACATTAGATTGTTTCCTTTTTCGCGTTCGTCTTTTATTCTGTAATCAATTTTCATGGGCTACATAATCAGTTGAAGACCCCGATTTTCATGACCTACATAATGAGTTGAAGACCTCGATTTTTGCTTTGCAAGACTATTTTCGTTTCGGCGTCGCTCTTTGGCTTTGGATTTTTCCATATCTGATAATTTGCGCCTACCCATTTTGTAACTTTTTCAATTTTTAATGATTTTATGCCTTTCGATTACCTATTCAAACAATTTTTAACGATTTTATGCCTTTCTATTACCTATTAAAATAAAAATTCTTCTAAAAGTAAAGAGAATCGTTGAATTTCGTTAAAAAAAAATACAATGCGAGCATCATTTGGCTCCATCCTCGACCGAAAACAACAACCATTTCGAAATGTTAAAAAAAAAAGAAAAAAAAAAAAAAAAAAAAAAAAAAAGAAAAAAAAAAAAAAAACGCAGTAATATCTTTAAATGCGAACCTCGTAATATCGTTTCTTTGTATCCATATCTTATATTTTCTCTTTAAAATATTTTTAAAAGTCAGCTGTCCTCTTATATCGTTAATTTGTGTATAGTGATCCATAGCTTTAAATATTTTCTCTTAAAAAATATTATATATTTTCAAATAATATTTTTAAAAGTCAGCATTTGTGTATATCAGTATTCATATCTTTAAATATTTTCTATTTAAAAAAGATATATATTATAATAATATTTTTAAATGTCAGCTGTGCTCTTAATATCTATCGTTTATTTGTGTATATCAGTATCCATACCTTTAAACATTTTCTCTTAAAAAATATTGTATATTGTCTAATAATATTTTTAAAAGTCAGCTGTCCTCTTAATATCGTTTGTGTACATCAGTATCTAAATCTTTAAATATTTTCTCTTAAAAAAACAAATTCTCTTCTGATTCCCACAAATTGTTTCATAGAAGAATTCCAGCACCGAAAATAGATTTCGGATAGTGATACGATAATCGATACAGTTAAAAGCATTTATTTTCTCGTTACCTGTCGAGCGCCATACAAATTTTATTTTTAACTAGCATAAACCACGGCTTTGTTGAAATATGTCAAGTGGGTATTTCTGAGCATATTAACAATAGATGAATTTATACTCCTCTGGATAATTTAAATATTAAGGTTCCATACTTGAAAAGCAAAAACGGAACCATTGTATGCACTGTCTGTTCGTTTGTCATAGCCGTTTTCCTCGAAAACTATGGAACGTGGAAAGCTCAATTTTTCCACAGTTTTAAAGGCTACTGACCCATATATTAATAGATTATTACCCATTCACAAATATTTTTAAGAGAAATTTATAAGGGGGTTGTAATTAAGTTACTTGCAAAAAAAAGATGTTTGAGTATGGTGTGGGGTAGCGTTTGAAAGATCTCGAAACACCGAACTCAAAAATATACACGGCAAATAAAGGAATCTTAAATTCAGACAAATATGTGACTAAAAGAGAAATTCAGACTCTTAAGTGTCTTACTCTGATCAAGGTATAAACACTGTAAACTGAAATGTCTAAAATTCAGACTCATAACTGTCTTAAAATGAAGTGTGCAATTTTCAGACTTTTTAAAGTGTCTTAATTTTAAGACACTTATATGCGTCTGAATTTAAGACATTTCAAACGTCTGAATCGCATCCATGTTTGACCCGCGTCTCATTTGTCGACAATAGGCAGACATTTTCCCCTCTTTTTTATGTAAGCATTATACACTGTAAAAATATATATCCGTTAAAATATGGAAATTGTATTTCCAGTTGAGACGCTAGGACTATTTACTTATCTTAATGGAAATTTTCTTCCGTAAATTCCAGAAAATTTTCCATTTGTTTTGCATATTTCTGTATTTAAAAATTTCCATTTAAAAGATAAAATATAACCTTTCAAAAACAAACCCACATATTTCAATCGCCGCTTTCACAAGTCAAGTATATTAGACAGGATTTATTTATTTAACTCAAACTCTGTTGATCGCTTGTAAAAAGATAGGTAATTTATTTATCAAAAAATGGAAGACTCATTTCGGTCACATAGTTTCTGAATAACATCACTGTTACGGCTTCTCTTAACCTTGACTGTCGCGCGCGCCTCCATGGCGCATTCTTCTGTAATTTAGGTTTGGCCGTTTGGCAACCTTTAAGAATAGTTCAGTTGTTTTGTTTTTCGACGATCTCTGCGGACCTATGGTGCGTTCGCTGGATCCAATATTCTTCAAATCATGTATATAATTCTTCGAATAATGTATAAACTGTAATAATATTCTTGTATATAAAGTAAATTAAATTGATAAGTGTAGTTAATGAACCAGCGACTATGGTATTTCGTTACTCGCACCATTCGACACTCGACATTGGTCCGTCGAGCCGGAGGTGGTTTTGTTTTTAATTCTTCGTTTACATTAGGATTGTATTTTAGTTGTTGTGAAATTACCAATTGAAATGGTCACATTAGTGTCCTTAAACAGATCGAGGGGCTCGTTAAAAGCTCAGCTCACTAGGCTAGAAACTCTACTAAATGATGAGACCGTTACGTGGTCAAAAATCAAAATCGATACAAAACTCAAGACTCTTGAAAAGGTTTCCAATAACATCGATTCGTTACGCACCGATTATTACACAACAGCTCCTGACGATCATGATATGACGGAAATCGACTCTTCATTAATGGAGTTGGAAGAACGAGTGGAACAGCTAGAGGTAAGTTTCAATCTATTATTAAATTCTGATAAAAATGAAACTAAAAGTCCTGAATTAAAATTTAGTAATTGTAAGATCAAATTGCCAGAAATTCCACTTCCTCAATTTAGTGGAAAGTATGAGGATTGGAATATGTTCAAAATCGAATTTAACAATATTGTTACGAATAACGAACAGCTATCTGAAATTCAGAAATTACATTATTTACATTCCGCATTAAAAAATGAAGCTAAACAATTAGAAACTCCAGAAGACACATTTGATTCATTGTTTAAAGCATTAGAAAATAGATTTGAGAATAAACGAATTATTGTAAATATACACTTAAAGGCTATATTAGATTTCGAAAGAATTGCACACGAGTCATCTAAAGAACTAAGGCGATTAGTAGATGTTATAAACAAAAATATCAGGGCTCTAACCAACTTAGGATTTGAGAGAAATAAACTCTCGGACATTTTGTTTACAACCGTAATTTTAGACAAATTGGATAAAGAGTCTCGGAAACAATACGAATTGTCAATAAACACATCTGAAGTCCCAAGCTTTGACAGTTTAATGCAGTTTTTAGAAAAAAGAAGTCAATCGCTCGAAAGTATAAATAGAAACGTAACTAGATCAAAAATCAGTAGTGAAATAAAATCCAAATCTTTGTTAGTAAATTCGAGTTCTGAGAGGCAGTGTGTTATTTGTGATCAATTTCATCCTCTATATAAATGTAAGAAATTTCTTAATATGCAGTTTGGTGAACGATATGCTATCGTTAAAAAGCATAAGCTTTGCCTGAAATGTTTTTCGGAATCTCATTTAGTTTGTAATTGTGTGTCAAAACATATGTGTAAACATTGTAAATCACCTTCATCTCATAACACTCTATTACATAGAGACAAATCAATTGCTTCTAATAATGAATCTCGAAATCAAAAGGCAGAAAAAGAGCAGACAGTGGACCGGGGGGAAAGAAATGCGGCGCCTGATCTAGCAGTTTCGCAAAGTCTTTCAAATTGTTTTCCTTCTTCGAATAAAAGCGTCATTTTATCAACTGCAATAATTGAAATTAAAACGAGTAAAGGGAATTTTATTCAGGGAAGAAGTTTATTAGATTCTTGCAGTCAAATTAATTGTGCATCATTTGAGTTTGCAAAAAAATTGGGTTTAAAGAAAACAAAGGTATTTGCTCCTATATCTGGGCTGAATGGCACCGCTACGACACTGAATTATAAAATTGAAACTGTGATTTCAAATAAAAATAGAGATTTCACAAGGGAACTGGAATTTCTTTTAGTGCCAAAAATTACAGAAATAACCCCACTTACGCCCATTCGAGTAGACATTACTGATATACCCACAAATATCTCGTTAGCAGATGCTAAATTTAATATACCAGGAAAAATACATTTATTATTGGGTGCTCAATGCTTTTTTGATTTATTGAAATCCGGTCAAATTCGCTGCTCATCACAAAACTTGTTATTTCAAGACACCGTGTTTGGATATGTAGCTAGCGGTGTTGTGAGTAATTCCCCAAACGATTCTCAATATTGTGGTCTACTCACTCAAAATGAAAAAATAGAACAATCCTTGCGACAATTTTGGGAAATCGAAAATATTAATGATTCCAGTTCGTTGCTTAGTGAAGAAGAGAAATTTTGCGAAAATCATTTTAAAACTACGCATTATCGAACTGCCACTGGTCAGTACGTTGTGAGCATGCCTATGGAGGATGCTACATTTTTAGGAGAATCAAAAAAATTAGCCGAAAAAAGACTCGATCAAGTTTGGCACCGATTAGATAGGGATTCGAACTTGCAACCTCTGTATTCGGAATTTATGGACGAGTATAAAAATTTAAATCATATGGAATTAGTGGAGGAATCGGAACCCGTAAAGGACTGTTATTATATACCTCATCATGGAGTTTACAGACCAGAAAAAAGTACTACACGCTTGCGTGTTGTGTTTAACGCATCAACGCCAACGACGTCTGGGTTGTCATTGAATGACCTCCTTTTAAAGGGTAAAATTCCACAACAAGAGTTATTCTTAATTATGATTCGTTTTCGAAAACATAGATATGCATTCACTGCGGATGTAGAGAAGATGTATCGAATGGTATTAATTAATCCTTCGCAAAGAGACTTTCTTCGAATTTTGTGGAAGAACAATATTGACGCGCCAGTACAAACTTATAAGCTCAATACAGTGACTTATGGGACATCTAACGCTCCTTATTTAGCTACTCGTGCTCTTAAGCAGTTAGCTCTAGATGAACAAAAAAACTTACCTCTAGCATCGTCAGTCGTCTTAAAGGACTTTTATGTTGATGATCTTCTTTCCGGGGAATCAACTCTCGAAAAGGCTAAAATCCTTAAATTACAATTAATTCAACTTTTGAATCGTGGAAACATGAAATTGCACAAATGGTGTGCAAATCATAGAGAATTAGTTGAATCTCATGCTAGGGTTGCCACCGAATATAGTTTCGATGATCAGCCAGATTGTACTTCAGTAAAAACATTGGGTGTTCTATGGGAACCACAAAGTGACTGCTTTCTGTATAAATTGAAAATTCTTAACAAGGAATTTTATAGTAAACGAGATGTTCTATCTCTAATTTCAAAAATATTTGACCCGTTAGGATTAATTGGGCCTGTAGTAACAAGGGCTAAGATATTTATGCAGAAGCTCTGGTTAGCCAAAATCGATTGGAATGAGCCATTACCGGATTTTCTGGAGAGAGAATGGAATGACTTTCTATCCACCCTCTCAGAGTTAGAGAACTTAAAGATTTCTAGATTTGTTTTTCATGAAGATCGCATAATCATACATGGGTTTGCTGATGCCTCTTCGTTAGCCTATGGAGCTGCAATTTATGTTCAGTCTTTACCAGTTGAAGGATCTCCTGCTGCGCAACTATTGTGCAGCAAATCCAGAGTCTCTCCTATAAAAACAGTGTCGATTCCTCGCTTAGAATTATGTTCTTGCCTCCTATTAGCGAAACTAATTCATAAAGTTCTACCGTCACTGGACATTCGAATAGAAAATATCGTTCTCTGGAGTGACTCCACGATCTCGCTTGCTTGGATTGGAAAATCACCACATTTACTAAAAACATTCGTGAGTAACCGAGTCGCTGCTATACAAGAACTTACAGACTCTTACCAATGGCAGCATGTGACATCGGATAATAATCCAGCTGATGTAATATCTAGAGGACTGGACGCTAAGGAACTTTTAAATTGTAACCTTTGGTTTTGTGGTCCGAACTTTCTTCGTGACAAAATTCAGCATGCAGAAAATAATCCAGTAGATCTAGAAACAAATAATGACTATGCGTTAGAATTCAAATCAGTTCAGGACATTAACCTCGCAGTTAAGACTGAAAATTTACTGTATAATTGTTTGTTTACTTTGACTAATGATTTTTTGAAATTGATTCGTGTTATTAGTTATATTTTTAGATTTATAGAAAATTGTAAAAATGTTAAAGAAAAAAAAAGTGGTCCTTTAACAATTGATGAGTTGAAAAAAGCGGAAGTTGTCCTGATTAAACAGGTACAGTATTCTACTTTTTCTGAAGAGATAAAACAACTGAAGAACGAGAAGAGCCTGTCAGGTAATAGTAAATTAAGATTTTTGAGTGCATATTTAGATTCTGCAGGAATTATCAGAGTTGGAGGTCGCCTAGACAACTCCAGTCTGACTTTTGAAAACAAACATCCTGTTGTTTTACCCCATAATAATAAATTAAGTGAAATTATTTTTGAATATTTTCATAACAAGTTTTTCCATCTAGGGCCACAATCCTTATTACATCATGTCAGGCAAAAATATTGGGTAATAAATGGGCGATCTTTAGCGCGTAAAATAGTTCATAAATGCATAACCTGTTTCAGAAACAAGCCAATAAGTGCGAACCAAATAATGGGAAATTTGCCTTCAGAACGAGTAAACCCTAGCCCACCATTTAAAAAATGTGCGATTGATTTCTGTGGACCCTTTATGATTAAGTATAAAAATCAGAGAAAGGGCAATTATAATAAAATTTATGTTGCAATTTTTGTTTGTCTCGCCACAAAGGCAATTCATTTGGATATAGTAACAGATTTAAAATCTGAATCCTTTATTGCCACCCTGAAACGATTTTTCGCTAGAAGAGGTAAAAGCACAACTATAATGTCAGATAATGGAACTACATTTGTAGGTGCAAATAAAGAGTTGAAGAAATTACATGCCCTGGTATGTAAACCCGATGATGCTTTGTCTAATTATTTGGCCTCTGAGGCTGTTAACTGGAAATTCATCCCTCCTCGTTCACCCAATTTTGGTGGATTATGGGAGGCTGGGGTGAAATCCTTTAAATATCATCTCAAAAGAGTCTTAGGCAATTCTCGAGTCACACTCGAAGAATTTTGGACGTTAACCACAGAAATTGAAGCAATTTTAAATTCTCGACCTTTAGTCCCTTTGTCGTCAGATCCAAATGAAATTGAAGTCTTGACCCCTGCCCATTTTTTAATAGGCCGACCAATTACTTCAATTCCTGAACCGGATTTGACCAAAATTAATGATAATAGGTTGTCTAACTGGCAAAAATTAACCCAAATGACCCAACTTTTATGGAAAAAATGGAACACGGAATATTTGTCTAATTTACAGCAGCGAACCAAATGGTACATTGAAAAGGAAAATCTAAAAGAAGGATGTATGGTCATCCTAAAGGAGGATAATTTACCTCCTGGCAAATGGGCATTAGGTCGTGTCCTTAAAGTAATACATGGCTCTGATAAAAAAGTCAGAGTTTTACACATCAAAACAGCAACAGGTATAGTTACGAGGTCCGTCTCAAAAGTGTGTCCTCTTCCATTAGATGATTGCTGATTTCTATTATCTTAAAACATTTAACTCATTGCTTTATTATCATCACTATTGTATATTTTTATTTTGAACATTTTATTATGTATATCAAGTTAAAATTGGGAAAACAGAACGCAATTCTTTGCTTCAGTTTTCACATAGAATCTAAATCTAACTGTTACCGTATCTATATATTTTCTTTAATTAAATATTATAAACTTTGTTAATTTTATTAGTTTGCTATGTGTATTGAGTGCTAATTTTGATAATAGTCTTTTATGATATTCAAGTGTAACCACTGTTTGCATTATAATTTATCTAATTCTCATCTTTGAAAAACTTAAGTGTATATTATTGGAAGTAGCATATTTGTAATTTTTTTTTGGAAACTAGTGTATATTGTTTTTAGAAATTTAATTCCTATTGTTTATTGTTATATTTAGTATTATTATGTTGAATGTTGACACATGTCAACGGGGGCCGGTATGTTACGGCTTCTCTTAATCTTGACTGTCGCGCGCGCCTCCATGGCGCATTCTTCTGTAATTTAGGTTTGGCCGTTTGGCAACCTTTAAGAATAGTTCAGTTGTTTTGTTTTTCGACGATCTCTGCGGACCTATGGTGCGTTCGCTGGATCCAATATTCTTCAAATCATGTATATAATTCTTCGAATAATGTATAAACTGTAATAATATTCTTGTATATAAAGTAAATTAAATTGATAAGTGTAGTTAATGAACCAGCGACTATGGTATTTCGTTACTCGCACCATTCGACACTCGACAATCACCATCGCCAATTTTATACGTTTCCGAACAAAAATGAATTAAAAATTGTGTCAAAATTGCCTTTGAAATATCCCTTTAGATTTGAGAATAGGTACTAATCACATTTCTTTAAGAATTAGGAGAGATATATAAAAAGATAGAATCTATAAAAAGTAAAAGTAGTCAGGTTCCGTTGCAATTATATTAGTTTTTTCTTTTACTTTTTTCCCTTTTAACCGATTTTTCACACAACCAGCAGACAAGCATTTCATAAAACACACTTAAATCATTTAGAATTTGGACAACTAAAGGTTGTAAAAGGTATGACATTTCTGTGAAAAATAACTTTGTGTAACAAAAGCTGAAATACTGTTACTCAAATGAAAAACGTTCTAACGAACGATTTTACTACTAAAAATGTATACTTTTTCCCGATTTTTCAATATAAAAATATAAATTCAGACATAATCGAGTTAAAGATATAAAATCATACAAAATTAAAATACATTTCAGGTGTCCAGTTAAAGCTTATATATATATATATATATATATATATATATATATGCGTGTGTGTGTGTGTAATTCAAACAACATCAAAACACAAATCATTTAAGCTCTCCTTAGCGAATTGAGAGTCAGATCATTCAATCAAAAATAGAGATGAAACCAAAAAACAGATCGAACAAAATATCTATAACAAACTCGATAAGCAGAACAAGCAAGAAAAGCATAACGCTTAAAGTAACCGAAGGCAAGCTGCATGGCTAACGACATACATGCTGGGTTATACCGGTATTACATATGTAATGTCCCCCAAACCTGCCGAGACCAGACTATGTATATATACACACTGTTAAAACATTTTAAATATTTTAATATTTCAAAAATAACGTGTCCTCTGTTTAAGACAATAATACTTCATAATAAAAGTTTCGTTGCTAGAAAAAGAAAGCTTTGTGCTTGAACTGTAACACATGAAATTAAAAAGCCAAATGTTCAAAATTCTAGGGGGAAAAAATGAGCAAAACTTTCAGAATTATAATTTTGAAAAAAAAATCTATCACTACCCAAACTACATTAATTGTGCTTCATAAATAAGTAATAATATTTGAAGATTATACTTGTGAAAGTTAGGTGAATAGTCAAGACAGTTTTCTAGTGAACAGCACGTCCCTGGTTCGATCCCGTCACGGGTAAGTGTTACATGTTTACCATAGTTTAAATTAAATATATAATTCCTGTATAATATACCTGACTTTGGAAAGTAGAGATTGAAATATATGGCTGTCTCCTTGAAAAACTACCTTCTAAATTGAAATTTTCAAATACAGAAATTTTAAAAGAAAATGGGTATTTTTCTGGGAATTGCTGAAGAACATTTTCATTAAAATACATAAATAGTGCTGACGTCTCTATTGGCAGTAAAAGTTCCATATTTTAACACATAATTGTTTTACAGTGCTTACAATGCTTACAAAAAAAGGGGATTGAAAAAATGGCTGTTAATGCGACAAATGGGAGGTGGGTTAAACATGGATGCGATTCAGACGTTTGAAATATCTTAAATTCAGACGCATATAAATGTCTTTAAAATTAAGACACTTCAAAAATGTCTGAAAATTGAATAATCCGTTTAAGACACTTATGTGTCTGAATTTCGGAAATTTCAGTTTACAGTGTATTCGTTTTAATTTTAGGTATTATATATTCAAAGATATAGTGGAAAATGTACTGAAAAAGTATGTTGCTCCCCCCCCCCTCTCCTCATCATCCGAATCTACACTGTAAAAAAAAAATTTGTAAAGTTACTAAAATTTTTCTAGGAAACTGGGATTCCAGGAACTTTTTATGTAACGGCAACAAGAAAAATTCCTGTAACAGATGCTGTTACAGAAATTTTTGCTGTTGCCGTTACATAAATAGTTCCTGGAATCCCAGTTTCCGAGAAATATGTTAGTAACTTTACAGATTTTTTTTTACAGTGTACTGAAACTAAAATTATGAGCAGTAGTAGTTTTATTTAAACCTTGCAGGGAAACTATAGAGATTATCCTAGCTTACATAGTTTTTCAGAAAATCACATTTTTCGTTACATACAAACTTTAACACCTCCGCAGCTGATAAATCGCCAAATAACCTTTATTGTTGTAACTGTTTACGATCTACAAAAGCAAAGGGGTTAATTATGCCTGAAACCACTCTCGCCAAAATAGGCTAACTGGCTGTGAGACTGCAACAGTGAAATATAAAAACTAAAAAGTAACACTAAAAAGTAGGTAATATTAATAAAAGCTAAATTGTATAATATTTAAAAAAATACTTTTTTATCATTAAATAGTTTAGTATTAATTAAATTAAGATTATACGTCCAAAAAAGATTATAGAAATTTTCATTAGATAATTTATTTTTTTTTCTTTATACAACATCTGATAAAAGAAACAGGCGGAAAGTTCTTTATATTTCTTAATTAATTCACTCGTTTGCACTTTTTAGCAATCGTAAGTCAAAGAGATCAATTTTGAATAATCAGGACCCACGCCAATTTAATGTATTGTAATGGCACGTTTTTGAACTACGTGAATTTGAATCATGAAATTAGGTGTGATTTTTATGATAAACATTGAATGCTTATAAAAGGGCGATTTTTTTTTCAAACTATTTTTCCTTTTATTTTCTAATGAACTGGATGTATAAATAACGGATTCGAGTAGTTTTTTTAAAAGCCGAAGAAAAATATTTGCATATTCCCGGGGCAATAAATGTTATCGTTTTGAAAAAAAAACTTCTTCAAATCTTGATTACTTTTGAATCCGCAAGCAACATTAAAATTAAAATATCCCTATACAAACATAGAATATATATTGGCTATTCTGCTTAGTTTAGAAGATAATTTTTTCTCAATATACCAATATATTTTTAAGTTAAAAAATTATTTCGATACAAGGTTCGTAAATGTCCTGATATTTTCGAAAATATAAAAAATATGCAATATTTTGATATAAGGGAAACTAGGGAGGGATGATCCACTTTTTACAAAATGATTTTTTTTTTATTATTATTGAACGTAGAATAAAGTTTTATATATCATATTATTCGTTATACAATCAGTTATCAAAATAAAATTGCTACATAAGTGTAATATAATAAGAAATTATAAAAATGATTGATTTTAATCATGAGAAAATAATGGGTCAATGCCACAAGTGGTGACCACTTTGTTTTACATTGAAATATTTGTGAATGGAAATAAAATCAGTTAAAAAAAATAATAATAACTTTATTTTACATGCTTTAATTATTATAATTTTTTTTTTAATATGATGCTTAAAGAAACCTGTTTAGACGCAATCGCAAGTCAGATTCGAAAAATTTCGTTTTAAATAGGATTTTGTCTGAGCAGGTATAATTGTACAGCAGGGAAAATGAAATTTTAACATTTAAGACACTATTCCGTTAGAGACAATTTCCGTTTACATAGGATTTCATATATCATTAAATCCGGATTTAGGAGCCACTGTCCTTTTTTTTTTTTTTTTTTGTCTCCTTGTCCTACTTTTTGTGACACTCGACCTGACAACTCTAGTTGTCATATAGTTTGGCTTCATCTCGCTGCATTCATTCTGGTGAAATTTGTCTACATACCTTCCTAAAGTTTTTCGATCAATGCTATGTTCTTTTTCAGCCACCTAACTTCTCATTAACAACTTTTAACCCTTTCAGGGATAAAGTACTTTCAGTATTAAAACCTTGAAATAAATGACTGGCACCAGAATTTACGAATAAATTTATTTGGAAATAAGAAAAAGGCTATATTTCACAAACATATTAAATGGAAAAGATTTTAGCAGAATTCTGGTGTCATTGTGGCGTTTGGGAATTAAAATTAAGTGGTTTCATAAAGATGCCACTGCCGCTGAAAGGATTAAGACTGTTGCTTTCATACTTTCTAGTTCTTTCTAGTCTTTTCCACTGTATCTTTTTACCTGTTGTAAGTAGTAACATTTAAATGGAAAAAAGTTCCTATCAACTTTTCCATTTATATTTCATTAAAATTTTTCCTGCAGTCGATACTATAGCAATTTTTCACATCTTTCTTTAATCTGTTGTAAACATTTTCTTTTCCATCACCCCGTTTTACTGTAGCTTTATAGAATAAATTTACATTTGTTTTTATATTTTACCATTCACCTTTCATTATGCACAGCGTATAATAAAAATATTTCCAAATCCACTTAATTAAGGGAACCTCGAACGTCTGGTCAAACCTCCCCACATAGCCCTTTTTTTAAAGAATAGTTCATTGTTATGGTAGGCCTAACTTAATGTACAATATTTATGCCTGTAATTGAAGCTCGATATTCTGCATTACTTAAAACCTGCTTACTTAAATTTCTTTGATATATTTTATCTGAAAAAACCTTACAAAATATTTCTAAAAAATACAACTTTTAGGTTTAAAACTCCTTAGAATTAATTTTTTTCTACACCTATTTCGATTATCTGTATGAAACAAAGACTGTTGTTTGGGCATTCTAGTAGCTTTGGGTGACAACTATTGATAAAACTCTGAAATTCTTTTTAATATGAAAACTGAGAGGTGGCTAAAGCCTCCCTATGGTCAACACTCCCTAGTCTATCCTAAATGCGATATTTTGATATATATCGATATATTTTATTTATATCTGATATTTTGAAAATATCAGATCAACTTCTTTCTGATTATAAATATTTTCAGACTTAATATAAATTAGAAACTAAAACATATTGCATTTAACACGGAAACTTAAAATAATGTTCCAAACATCTCTTTCTTTCGTCTTTTTTTTCTCACTTAAAACAAAACTAAAGATTAGCTAATTGAAATCTGAAATATTTTCTGATTAGTTAAACAATTTGTTTCTTGCACTGATCAAAATACAAACTGTGGGATTCAGTATCAAGAAAACCTTGTTTTATGCAACAAAATTTTATATACAATTTTTTTTAATTGAAGAATCTTAAAATGTAAGCTTGTCTGCTTTTTTATTCATTAACCTAGTGTGCTATTAATTTAAACTGAATTAAACAAAAAAAAAAAGTTCTTTCTAATGAAGATGTAAATTACACAGTTTATCTTTCAATCCCTGATGGAAGGTATCAATTTTGGTTCCAGGACAATTTCGATGTATTTTTTTTAATTCAGAATGCTATCAATCACTTGAATGCGAACCACACCATTTGCAGACATACAGGCCCAAATCATAACATTTGTTAAGTTCTTTGTAGTTGCTTCAATGCAATCAGGGTGCAGCTCTTCCCCTACTCTACATCTCACATATTTTCGCCCATCACTACCAAAGAGCGATATTTTACACTCATCGCTCCAGATTATTTCTTTCACTGATTTTCTGACCAATTAAAGTGTTCTTTTGCCCACTGAACTCGTTTCTTATGATTTTTTCCTTGGAATTCTACCTTTGAGTCCAAAACCTGCTAATTCTCCTTATTGTTTTTGAACTAACAGAAATACCCATTGCATTCATTTCACATCTAACAGCATCTGATGAAATTCTTCTATCGTTGAGGCATATCCTTTTTCTTTCTGTCGTCAGAAGCACTTGTATCATTTTTTTCGGCCTGATCTTGCATTGTTTATCACCTATTTAATTTCTTCATAACGTAAGCACAACTCTCGTACGCCAGATAAAGTGATTGATCCACCAACCTGTCTTGCAGTTTCAGCATAAGAGAGACAATTTTCTCTCAATATGACAATTCTGCTTCTTTTTGTAAGTATCCAATCAGTTCTTGTTGCTGATGACATTGTTTTATATTATTTGCATAAAAAAAATAGAAATATTTATAGAAAAACATTATTCTATTTAGTTACACTAGTATTCACCCTTCTGTAAAATTAATTACAGCAAAATACCGCTTTTACAAATCAAAACATACTACAGTTTACTTACAGATATTTGGTTGGTTCTCAGAACAGTCATTGTGATTGGCTAGGAATCTTTTATTGCAATACACGTCAGCATTCATGACTAATTGCATTTGTATTTTAGACTAAAGTAAGTGTAACCTTTTTGTAAGGCAGATAATTTCCTTGAATTTGATACATAAACATTTGTACTTAAGTGAAAATTAATATATTCTATAAGCACACAAAGTTATAAAACATGAAAATTTCAAAAAATGTCCACAATTTTGGCCACCACTGTACTTATGTACAATAATACCCATAACTTTAAATATCTCTTAAGAAGCTTTCTTGGTAAATTCTGTAGGCTGTTTTACAAAAGAATTCTCGAGCCCAAATAGATTCAGGATAATCGATAAAATAATCGATAATTCTAAAACCAAAAATAAACTCTGCATTCTGATACAAGAATCGATATAATATTGTAAGTCTTTATTAATCATTTGCCTGTCAAGAGCATATTAAATATTCATCTAATGAGCTGAGTATATAAATAAGAACTCAAATGATTTTATAAGAAAAACGAAGAATAAAAACATTTTGATATGCGGAGGTTGAAAAAAGTTATCTTTTTGATTATCAATTTTGATTATTTCTGATTCCGCAAACGAGACTAATACCCTTTTTCAAACAAGGAAAATATATTTGCTCTGCCGTAAATGCTGATCGATTTAGAGGAACATGAATAATTTTAACACATCTCCTTCTCTCTCTCTCGCACTCTCTCTCTCTCTCTCTCTCTCTCTCTATATATATATATATATATATATATATATATATATATATATATATATATATATAATAAAAGTTTTTGTAATTGTAATATGCATATATATATATATATATATAATTCAATTTTATTTCACAGTTTATTTAATTTCTTGTTGTGTTTGTTTTGCTTAAATTTTAATTTTTTTGCCACAATCGACTGGGCAATTTGAGAATTAGTCTTCAATGCTAATGAAGGCTAATTTCATGGCATGCAGAATGAAGGCAATAGTGAAGGCATGCTTGTCTCAATCATAAATAAATAGTGTTTTATTCATATTGTAGAATATTTTCCCTAAAGACAGTTTTACAATATAAGTTTATTCTAGTTACGTTTTAACATTCCTTTTGTAATTTTTCCTATTACATTTTTAATTATTCCACTTTTTGTGCATAGAATTTTGGATAAATTAAATTTTTCTGATCGATCTTTCATTTGTTCAAATGATTTACAATTACAAAAAGGTTTATTATTATTATTATGATTATTATTACATTTAAAAAACTTTTTCGTCTGTAAAACTATTACCATACTTGAAAACAAAATAAGCATATAATAATATTTAAACATTAAGTTTTGGATTATGCAGAAAAAATAAAAATTTGACTTTCTCAAAGGCGTGGAGCTCAATTACTAAAGATTAACTTTTTATATTTAAAACATTATTAATAGCTGAGCATTTTTTTCTGGCTAATATTCTGTAAAGAAATGAAAATACCTTTATAAAGAAATAAATAATCTAGAGTGATTCCACTCGGCTTTCCCAAAACTAAACACAATACTATGCGTTCAAATAAATAATCCTTCTATATATATAAAAAATAGTAACGCCTTGGAAATGGACAAATGAAAATCTGCGTAAATACCGCGAAACGCATCTTAGCACTCGAAACGCGCCAGAGCTTTCTGACGCTATAAAGGGTGTTACCAAAAGGGGACCTGGCTCTGTCTCCAACTTGGCGATATATCGCCAAATTTTGCGACCAAAATTAGTCCCCAAAAGTGACGCCAACTTGGCGCTATTTCCAGTATTTCGCCAAATTTCCATAGACTCCCATTGAAATCCAATAGGGTTTACTTGCAGAAAATCAACAAATTGAGATATTTCAGTGCAACATAAACTAATATTAGCTTATGAATAGAGCTTAATTGAACTATTTACATTATTTTTAAGCACAAACACCAACTATTAAAAATATTTGTAACACTATATATATAATTTTATACATATATGTTGGCGGAGAAAAGACAGCGAAGTGAAAATTTCAGAGAAGAAGAGATTTATATGATAAGATTATTTACTGTAACTACAAATTAACGACTTCGTTACAAAGATAAGGGTGGGGGGTCCAAATAACTTTATAAAATATGTTACATTTTAAATTTATCACATTTTTTTTTAATTTGCAATAATTATAAATTTATTTAATTTGTAAGTATTCAAATAAATTATAAATTTTACGTTTTTTTAATGATTTTATATTTAATAATTCTTATAATTATGAAACTCTGTGAGCTCTAATGATTATGTGCTTGGAGATAAGGAAATAAAACTGTCAGGCGTTGGGGAGGAGCGCGTTTTTATCAAGTGGAACCTAAAAATTGAATGCATACAAAATAAGGGATCTCGAAGCGATCCAGAATGGAAACACGAAACGTCTGCTGTTGGCTAGAAAATAGGGATTGCTTCGCGATACCGAATGGAATCGCGAAGGGATGGTGAGCTTAGGGAGCAGGGGGGTGGAGCCACCCTAGTAATGGAAAAGTAAATAAAAACTTAGATCCTAGTTTTATAGACATGAAATGTCTCCACTGCTGAAAATGGCCTCTTGTTCCAGAGAAAACGTGCACTTTCATTGATAAACTGAAACGTGACGTAATTTTCAATAAATTTGTATTCCGTCTGTACTGAAATTAAGGCCAGCAAATTAAAATAAATATTGACATTGATTTTACATTGTCATGCTAATGGGAGTTTTAAGTTGCTTCAAATATAGAAACGTCGCCATTTTTCCTCATCAAGCTGCAATACTTAAATTTTCCTACGCTTTTAAATCATTTAAGAAACTCGCTGTGACTTTTTTTTCCTAATAAAAAATTACTAAATTAATTGACTCTCTAGTAAATTTAATAGCCGACAACATTTGCTTGTTATTCTATTTTAAAAACTGTTAATCCATTCTGGGAACTCTCTTAGTTTTACTCTCTTTTAATGATGTTACACTACTTCAAAGATAATGAAATTGGCATGCATCATTGAGGCGAACTACAATATGTTTTCTACAGATTATGAAATTAGTGCCATTTATCATTTATTTACAAAGATACACAAAAGTATTCCAATACAGAACTGATTATGAACGGTAATCACTGGAAACGCGTTTTCAAATTGTGGTATGCATTTTTAACATTTTCCGATATAGTTGAAAAGTGCTATCTGTCTGTCTGTCTATGCTCTAACCGGCATAAATATATTCGGATTTCCATGCAATTGATATATGTTAACGATGTCTACCATAACATGTTCGGTATTGAATATAAAGAGTGTAGAATTAATAGTTTATTTACAGGGGCACTCAAAAGAATTCCATTTTATTATGGTGAATGGAGAAAAATTGGTTTGCAATGCATATTAATGACATTACGCTATTTAAAATGTACTGAAATTGATGTGGATCACTAGAGTGGACTACAAGATGATTACTATAGAATAGGGCATTCATGCCATTTATCGGTCGTTTACAGGAACACACGATAGAAATTGGTTACAGTACTGTCTTTGAGCAATAAATGCTGGAAGTGCGTTTTCCATTTTTGTATGTGCATTTGAATTTAAGTAATTTTTTGTATGTTAATCGTTGTGTACAATTTCTATACCTGGTGTACTGAACTACACAAAAGAATACATGTACAGTCGTGGAAAAAAAAAAAGTAAACACCCCCTACTAACTCCTCAACAAATTATCGTAGACGAAAGTTACTGGTACCGAACGATTGGAAATAAAGTCTGCTTTTAAATGGCGTCTATAAAATTTGCTTAGGGGGCCATCTACATATTAAAACGAATCCAAACTTTATTTTTTTCAATGACAATACCCAATTTAACAAGATATTTCAAATCTTCGGTTCAAATTATGCCTAGACACCGAATTTCAAGTCATTTGAATGATAAGTTTTTGAATTATAATCATTCAAAATTTAGTACTTCTAATGTTAAATTACATTTTCATATTTTTATTTATATCTACAAAAATTATACTACTAATGTGCTAATATTTTTTGTAGCAATAATACTAATATACCCAAACATAAATACGCTGAATTTGCAATTTTTATAATTTTATGATATGAATTAGGAATTATGAAATTAATATTCGAAAAAATTATGAATTACAACCAACAATTTTTTTGATGGATTTAGATTTATTAAGTCCTGCTTTATGTAAATCCAAAATTTCACATATTTCTTCCAATTAGTTTTCAAATTATGTTTAAGAAACGCCAAAATGATGGTTTAAGGGGCCGTCTATAATAGAATTGGCTAGATATTTTGAAATTTCTTCTGCTATCCTGTAATCTAGCAGGCTGCATTGACTTCTTAAGGTGCCTTGATCAAGATGCGGGCACTCTCGGTTAACAATCGATTTTTGGATACAGTCCTTAAAATACGCTCGTTTTAAAATAATTAATTTCTCAGAAACTTATGGTACGAATTGCATAAAAATTTGTTTTTAGGCTAATTGAAGGGTGTAGAGTTCATTTATGCTGTCAGAATTGTGTACTGCTGTTGAAAAAAACGAAGTTATGGCTCGTTTTAATGGGTAGATGGACCCCTAAGCAAATTTTATCTATATCATTTAAAAGTAGACTTTATTTCCAATCGTTCGGTACCAGTAAGTTTCTTCTACGATAATTTGTTGGGGAGTTAGTGAGGGGTGTTTACTTTTTTTTTTCCACGACTGTACCATTCTCTTTATTAGCGGAAATTGTTGAAGGGGATTTTCAAACTGTGATATGTATTAAGAAAGAGAAACAACGTAGAAAGACACACATATAAATATGTATCAAACGCATACAGCTGTTTCGAAAATTCTAAGGTTTCATCATCAGTGCTTAAAATAAAAGATAAAATTAAAACTCTGGATTAAAGGGGAGGGGGGGGGGAGACAGATAGCCAGAAAGAGTCCTCCCCCCTTTAATACAGAGTTTTAATTTTATCTTTGATTTTAAGCACTGAGGATGAAACCTTAGAGGTTTCGAAACAGCTGTATGCGTTTTATACATATTTATATTTGTGTCTTTCAACGTTGGTTCTCTTTCTTAATATATTGGCACAAAGTACAATCCTTCCCCCTTTTTATGTGGTAAGTATTTCCTAATTGAACCAAATTTTTGCGTGCGTAGTTTATATGTAGTTTATAGATACAAATCAATACATCATGCAGGGCTGTCCAAAGAATTTGGGTAATTTTCCAATTGTAGATGGGAATAGCTGAAATTGAGTTTTCAAAATGTTATGCGTTTCCAAATTGTTCAATTAGATATCCTATTTCAACTTATTAAGTGGTGATGTTTTGTTACATTATTCTGAATTTGTTGAAAAGTGTATTATACTCTAAGCTTGATGCATGATTTTTTTCGTTCTTGTTAAAGATAATCCCTTTTTAAGCGTATTACGTGGTGTGTGTGTAAATTCTATAGGTGATATAGATGGGTATATAAAAAAATTGCACGCATTACCGAATATAGACAGAAATTGCTGAAAATGAATTTTTACCGCTTTGTTTGCTTTTTTAATTGTTTATATCTTCATTTCCTTGCAGCTAAATACGATTTTTTTAACAATAGTGTTGAAAAATGTTTCATAATCTATGCCTAGTATATTATTTTTGGTTTATGTTTATTTTAATAAGTTCTTCTTATTATGTTCCGCAGGCTGTTACATGAAAGAATTCCGGGACCAAAAATAGATTCTGCCATTCTGATATAATAATCAATACATTTGCAAGCCTTCATTATTGCTTTACCTGTCGAGAATTACAAATGTTATTTGTAATGAGATAAGGATATAAATAACAAACTCCAGTGATTTTGTTTAATCATAAAGCGGAAGAAAAATATTTTAATATGCGCAAGCTAATACAAGTTATCTTTTAGAAAACATTTTCAAAAAAATTTAATTGCCTGTGAAATTGCTAGCCGGACCAAAACTATATACTTCTTATCAAAGCATGAAAAGTGTATTTATTTTACTGCTTAGTTTAATACTTTCGTGAAGATGATATGTGGAATCAAATATTATGAGAAATCGGCATCTTTATATCACGATATTCCAATATATCGATACAGTGACACATGTACAGAGTAGTAAAATGAAAAAAATATGTATAAAACTGTTGAAAGTAATAAAATTATTAGAAATTGATAATTATTAAATACAGGGTTTCCATAATTATATGGCCCTATTTAAAAGATGTCCACAGATTAAACTATTTTTCAGAAAGTAGTGAAATTTTATGAGACGCATAATGAAAAGATGGGAATTTGTTTGAGCGAAACAGAAAAAATAGTTCAAAATTTCACCGCTAGAAAGCGTTTTTAATGAATTATCTTGAAATTAATAACCCAGATGTTTCGGTAACATCAAAACCCAATTATACGAGAAAAGAACTCAATTAGTGAACTATAAACACTTTAAAGAACAGTGGTGAGCTTTATATTTCTTTCTTGTTTTAATGACTGGTATTGCGCAACATAGAAGTAACTTTCCGAAACAGATGTATTTGACTACGTACAGATGTAGATGATCAACGTCAGTGCATTTCATGTACAATTTTTATGCAAAGTAGGGCTCCTCCACACATCAGCTTTTATGTTAAAGACGTCCTCAAAATCACTTCACAGAAGAACGTGTCATCAGCCGCCACTTTCGTAATCTTCCCGAAACCTCAATACATTTCACTTTTTGCTTTTGGGGCATTTGAAACATTTGGTAAGTGGTGATAAACCAAGAAATTTACCTTTACTTAACCCTTCACTGCACCACGTGCTACATCTGGCACAAACCTAAAAACACTGTAATTCTTATTATTTGCCATGAATTTGGCCAATATGATCTCTATCCCTGATCAAGAATAATCCAAAGAATGGAATAACACTTATTTTGTCCATGTCAAATAGCTACATTTGACAAAAAATTAGAATTTGTTCTTTTTAATTGAAATTTAGCTCACAATTCATTAACAGGCTCTGGACTCCATTTGAGCTTTATCGGGGCCTGTAGTAAACACGATCTTTTTGAGAACTAAAGAGTTTTTGAACGGTGACAAATTGATACAAGATGCGTTTAAAAAGTTCGGTGAATTGAAGCACAAAACAAATAAAACAAAACATGGAAACAAAATACCTTTAATCACCTTCAAAGTAACATCCGTTTGCCCCAATGCACTTATGACATCGTTGATCAAGCTGCTGGAATGAGTCAGCGAAGGCCTCTATTGGTACCGACCGAAGCACAGATATCACACGTTGTCGGATATCTGGTATGTCTAGTGCTAACACTGTTCTTGCTGATTCCCAACTCCTACAATAATCATCGTAAAGGCGGTCAGCGATTTTTTAACGGCATCTGTCGCACCCGCTTGATGTTGTCTGTCGTCCACACTTGTTGAGGGTCGACCTGAACGCGGTTCGTCATCCACAGTTTCCTTTCCCTTTCGAAAAGGTTTAAACCAGTTGCGTGTGTTCCGTACACCTGGACCAACATTGCACGTGTTTCTGTGGTGTTCCAATTTGTAGCAAAACTTTATGTTTATCCCTTGCTCCATTTCAATATGACGCGAGTTTTCAAACATACACCGTTCGACTACTGCCCATAGCAAACTATTCTGCCTTGGTTTCTTGTGCTTCTTGCTACAAGCCGTCTCTCCATTGGTCTCTACCTGAGAATGCGCAGGGACGCATTTTTAACTCGTGTTGCTTATCAGATATCCATCCATTCACCGAACTTTATAGACGCACCTTGTATGATTTAATACCGTAGTCAATGAATGTAATCCAAAAACTTTTTACAAAGGTATGTCATTTATTTTTTTAAATACGCCGTGACACGTACAAAGTCATCAAAATAGGATGCGTCTATATTAAATAAGGATGTATATTAACTCTATTATAAAGAGACGTTTTATGTTATTTTTTATTCATTATTTTGCTTTTAAGAATGAATAAATTGAATTCCCATAGAAATTAATACAAAATCTATGATCGGTTAGCGAACACTGTTTTGGAACGGATTAAGCTCGTTAACCTATCTCCCACTGTACTTGACTCCGATCGTAAAATTTTACTACTGTATTTAAAAATAAATTAACACTTTTTTATTGAATACTGAAAAAAATTAATAAATCGGACTCATTCGCTGTCGTTTTGTTTCACGGGCAATTAGTTTTTCTTTTGTTATTTATTAATTCCCAAACTATAATTATATTTTGATAAATCCAACTTTGGGTGGAATAATTGCTAGATCTTTTTGCCAATCAGTCATCTATAAAGACAAAGAATTCGAATAATGACGTAAAGACTCATTAGAAGGTAAGAATGTATTAAATATTCAAAGACGGTTTTGGATGTACAGTGGCCTAATTAAATCTCCTGTGTGGCACGTAGTTAAATTTACTCTAGATTCAATTAACCCTTCACTGCACAATTTTTTCTATTTTTATGAAAAAAATTATTTGAAATCTATATATCGGTTTAATAATGGGAAAAATAGCAAAAAAAAAATTAAATTTCAAATTTTCAGCTAAAATTTGATATTTTATGGCGTGTACCCTATATACACAAGTAAGGTTTTAATATATTGTATTGCTATATTTTACAACTAAATGAACTTAAATTAATTAATTTTATTTGCTTAACACTCTGCAACTTTTTTTTTATATTAATATTTTTAAGTATTCAGTAAAAGGGATGAAATTAAATTTTACCTTAATAGCTTGATCGAATTTTTTTTTGTTGTTGCTGTTGTTGCCGATTAAAAAATTCTAATTTTTTTTGTCACATGTAGCCATCTAACATGGACAAAATAAGTGTTATTCCATTCTTTGGACTGTTCTTGATCAGAGATAGAGGTCATATTGGCCAAATTCATGGCACATAATAAGAATTACAGTGTTTTTAGGTATGTGCCAGATGTGGCACGTGGTGCAGTGAAGGGTTAAGGAATGAAACTCCCTTTAAGATAATTTAATAGGGCATTAAAATTATCTAGCCATGTCGGGGAGCTTTATATTTGAGTATTATAAAACTTGATTGACTTTTTAAAAAAAGCAATCAAAATAAAAGTTTCCAAATGTCTTCATATAGAATTATTCAATCTAAAACAAAAATATTTCAGGTACTTATTTTATTTATTTATTTATTTATTTATTGTATGCATAGCGTAAAACAATGGCGATTCCGATTTTAAAATGCACAAAAAACGGCATTTTTTTGTCTCGTGTTCAAGTTATGTGCTTGGAAAACCACGTTTCCCTGAGACATGCGCGGAAACGATCATTTTTCTTTAGTTACGCTACATTTTCTTCAAGAAAAATATCAACCACTACTTTAGAAAAACAACTCGAGTAATTTTCGTACTTCCTAATCCTGGCGCCTAAACAGAGGTGATGAAGATTTGGCACGCGCATGCCTGTCGTGTCACGTGCGGCAATTTCTCTCGCAAAGAAAAATTTAAATTTGATAACCATTATATGCACTTTAAAAAAATACAGATACTTCTTAATCTACGAAAACATGATGTAAACTACAACCAAAAATATACAATCATCACTTCCGAGTTAACCCCCGATTCCGTAAAGCGTTCTTTATCATTAGAAAACCTCAGGGAAACACACTCGCGTACATATAATTTATAATTGCAGCGTAACATGAAGTTACTTACAAATCAATCGAAAAATTCCATTTTTACATTACAAAAATCAAGCTAAGTTAAACAAGTCGAAAATTGTAAGTCAAACGTGGCAAATGAGGTGCTTTCGAACTATAACTAGTTTTATAAATATTCAGATCTAGGTGCAATGGCTGCTGTACTCTTATACAAAAATGCATGAACGCGGAATTAATTACGACTCCATGTATTAAATTCAGTAATACGGAAATAATATGACTCTATCTTAAATAGGAAGTAACCACCATGCCAGCCTAAAATCCTTATCTATCATGGGATAGCATTGACTTAATTACGTATAATAAGATTGAATAGAATAATCACCATGACAACCCAGAAGGTCATTTACCTAACATGGGATATCATTGAATTAGTTACATATGATATAATTATAATAGCTTGAAGATAACTTTTATTAATAGGGTAAAGTCTCCATATTTCGTCCCCTCTCCTAATTTTGTACCCCTTAACTTCTTCGCTTCAGCGAAATTGGCGCCACTTATGACGCAAGGCACAGAGGACGGAAGGTAAAAGGGGTCAGGTTGAAAGTTTCGTTCGCCAAGACGCATACATAAATTAAAGACGGCGAATTTCCTATTTTTAGAAGACCTGAGTTCTTATTACGTCGTTTGTAGAGCGTTATTTATAGTACTGTAAGCATTTATTTCTTATTCATTGCATGCATTTTACGTGGGTAAGATGCTGACAGTAGCATACAGTGGGTTTTAGGACGCTCAGTTCATCTTACGGGAACTGAAGCTTCGTCATGGGTAGCGTGGTCCCAATTTCGTCCCCCTTGCAGTTGTTATGTTCGTCCCAGGGACGAAATTAGGAATGCTTTTTTATGACTTTTTTTTTTCAATTTTTTTTCCTTATGTTTTTATGGTTAATGTTTCGATATGTTATTCTTCACTGATAATTAGTACATTTCTTTGTGCCTGACTTTAATGTAAATTAAATTACTTAATCATCTAGAAATAAATTTTGATTTAGTTATAAGTTAAGCTTCGGGGTATTGGATTTTTCGGAGAGGAGAAAATTGGGACCATTTTTTTTCCTTTGTATTTTTTAGATACTTTTGAAAAAACAATTTTTCGCATTGTTAAATTTTTTTGTACGATATTTGCCTATGTTTCTATGTGCGTGGGTAGTTAGTCTATCTAAAATCCAAATTTGGTAGTTTTTCACTGAAAATTACAACTTTCAAGAGCCTAAATGTGACTGGGGGACGATAATAGAGCATCTTACCCTATCGTTTTAAGTTTTGATTCGATTTTCATAAAATTTGAAATGAGTCGAGAAAATTCTGCAAAGATAATGTATATAAAATTTCAAAACATTTGGTTGGGTAGTTTTTGAGCTGTAATATGCGGACTGACGGACATACGGTCCAGACGACGACTATGGGTGCTACGTATTTATAAGATTGCGAATGCGCCTAATAAAAGAGTATCCTCTTTAATAAAAAGCTACGCATTGCTTACGACTGGCTTTTTTCGCTAATCGTTGCCACAGATTAATCTCGAAAAATGAAAGATTTAAAGTTCCTGAAAAAATTAATAGCTCGAAAAATATTTGTCAGAAAATTGTTACACAAACTGCGTTAGAAAGGTAAAAATTGTATTTTTCTTGATTTAAATTTCAAATCTAATGATTATGCCGTTTTTCAAATATTGAATTTAAAAAAATACCAAATTTCTCAGTGGAGTACCATAGTAAAGATAATGATAACGGCAATGTGTCCTGACGTATATTCTCTGACACGAGTCACACGAGTCACAAATTATAGTACCCTTATTATTCTGTTCAAATATAAAAGTGAATTATGATGTTACAAGTGCATGATTTTTATTTAATTCTCTACAAATACTAAATGCGCCATTTCTTTTTAGTTGTGAATAATATAAGTTAATTCACGTCTGACCTCATATTTAAAACAAATATATGATTAATGCATGGCTTTTACAAGAGAAAGTGATATCATGAAGGGCTTTTCATGAATTTACATTTCTTTTTCAATTTCTTTTTAAGAATCAAGACTATGTTTTTGTAGACTTAGGAAACATTATGTTTTTTTAATACTGGTCTAAAAGCAAGATTTCTCAAGGCTTTCAATATATTAAAAAAGAGAGTATATTTGCGCGAGATTCATAGTCCGTACAGTGTTTAATTTTAAAATTGATTTATCTAATCAAACATGTTAAAAACCCCGGGCAACGCCAGGTAATTCAACTAGTAATTACATATCGGACAGTCATTCTTTTCCGCTTTCAATTAATCTGAAAACATAATTAAATATTAATTATATCTCTGATAGATGTAGCAATCGTCAAAGTCTTTTTTCTCCTTATAACATCTATTAAATTCCTTCAAGACATATAATTTGAAAAATGAAGAGAAATAACATAGAAAGGTAACAAAGAGTCAAAGATTCAAGGACGACCTCAGATGCGAAGTTCTTTAATTCTGTGCCCTGTACAGCAAAAGTACAAGTTTAAGTGACTTTTTTTCTATATGTATTAAAGAAATTAAATGCATTTAAGGTCATTTCGCAGGGAACGTGCCAAGTCACGTAAAAGTGCTGTATTTATGAATAGGTACTAATAAACATTGATTGATCTTGAGAAGTGATAGTTAAGAAGTGTTTTCCTTTTTTTTCTCGATGAAGTATTCAACTTAATATGAAATGTTTCTAGGGGTTTCCTTGCTTACGCATTAATGTAGGAGGTTAAATTTCATTCAAATCTATTACTATAAAATCATTTACTTAAGTTTAAAAATGTTTCTTATCATCTTTTAAATTCTTCAATTAAAAAAAATAAATTAATAAATAAAGAGACCAGTCCATTAGTTTTATCACGAAATTGTACCGGAAATTTTAAAACGGAAATATCTATTCAACTGGAAATCATGTCTTCTTTCAATTTATGTTATAAAAATAAGTTTAGGGATCGTCATCATAAAGAAATTGTACCAAACTCTGAAATTTGCAATAAGAACACCTAATTTTGACATCATATTTGGCTAGGTTACCAGATGGGATGTCATTCGGTCCAGAATGTTAAAAGTAATGAAGCCTTAATCCTAATGTTACATCCATTTGCAATAATTAAAAACAGATTCCACTGAGCGCAATTTTTTTTAGCATAACTCCAGAATTAATTGGCGGAATAAGGTTGAAATTTAGATTGGCATATTTGAAGGTTTTAGAAATCGTTTTCTGTTTTAAAATACATAAGTTGTAATTCATATTTATTTCGAAAATTTGTATCGAATCCTTTTAAAATGAATTTTCGAAAAAAATATGAATTGTAACCTATACATTTTTAACAAAAATTGTTTTCTAAAGGCTTCGAATGTGGGACTATAAAACAACGCTGTATTCTGCGAAGTCATTTTTCAGTTATGCTTAAAAAACAACCCAATTTGCAGTCACTTGAGGGAACGTGCCAAGTCATGTAAAATAGCTTTATTTATGAATAGGTACTACTAAATAATGATTGAACTTGAGAAGAGATAGTTAAGAAATATTTTCTTTTTTTTTCTTTTCTCGATGAGCAATTCAAGTTAATGAGAAATATTTCTAGGGGTTTCCTTACTTATGCATGAATGTATGAGTTAAATTTGCCATTAAAAAATCATTAACACGTATTAAAAAGTAAATTTCTTTGCTTCTCTTCTTTTAAATTTTTCAATACAATAAATGTTTATGTGTTAAGACACAGTCGATCAGAGGGGAAAAAATCAATTTGAGAATCAATTTGAATCACCAAATTGTCAGTTGGAAATTATATAATTATATCTTCTTTGAATTTATGGTATAAGTTAAGCTTAAGAAGTATAAATTTAAAAACAACGTTAGAAACGCCAGAATATGCAAACTTTGAGTAGACTAGTTTCGGTAGCCTTTAGCATACCGTCCTCAGTGCAAAGAATAACGGAAACTTACTCAATTATATAGAAGAGAAGCAGCAAAAATCCTATAACACAAAGCATCTTTGAGCTGGATAAGTAATTATTAGGATGATGCTTGGCGCAGTATAATATAAATTTAAAGTAACGTTAGAAACGCCAGAATATGCAAACTTTGAGCATGCTCAAAGTTTGCATATTCTGGCGTTTCTAACGCTTTTTTTTAATTACATTATACTGTGCCAAGGATCATCCTAATAATTATTTAAGCTTAAGGGGTCTTCTTCATACTGAAATTGTACCAAACTCAGAAATTTTCAATACGAACACTTAATTTTAAGATCATATTTGGCTTTTCGGTAAATTTTATATTTAGGATATCAAAATGAATCATTCTGTCCAATATTGTGGGAGTTATGAAGGTATAAAATTTGGAACGCGTAATGTTAAATTCATTTGTAATTGTCACCAAACATATAGCAGTGAGGGTAATTTTTTAAGTATAACTCAAGAACAAATAGGCGGGATAAGGTCATATTTTAGATTCGCGTATTTAAAGCTTTCTAAAATCGTTTTCTGTTAAAAAATGTAGAGATTAGAATTCATATTTATTTCGAAAATATGTATCGAATATATATATATATATATATATATATATATTAATAAATTTCCGAAATATATAGGAATTGTAACCTATATTTTTTTTAACAGAAATCGTTTTCCAAAAGCTTCAGATATGGGAATCTAAAATTTCACCTAATACAGCCAAATAGTTTTTTAATTATATTTCAAAAACTACCCTCTTTGCAACTTGTTTTGCAACCCTTACAACTTTAAGATTTAACTTTAAGATTTTAAGAGATAACTTTAACTATTTAACTTTAAGAGTTCCAAACTTTAAACCTTTAGGATTCCTAAACTATTCGATCGAATGACTTCTCACTTGGTATTCTAAAGTAAAATTTGCCGAAAAAGCCAAATGCGCTGTCAAAATTAGATGTTCGTATTGAAAATTTCAGCTTTTGGTACAATTTCAGTATGAAGATGACCTTCTAGGTTTATTTTATAATACAAATTGGAAGAAGAAGGCATAGTTTCCCGTCAAATGGCAAATTCCAATTTTTCTTTTTTTTTCTGGCAATTTTAGATTAGAATGTATGTTTTCTTTTTATTTTCTCCATCTGTACTTGTTTCAATGTCGCTTACTCGTTGTGATAGTTTTATCTATCTGCATAATAATTCCAAGCGGAAAATCCATAAATGCATTACTTAGAAAAGTAAATACAAAGACTGTTCACACATTTTTTAGACGATGTATATTGTATTCACAAAACTAAATTACATAAAATTCTTGAGTTTTAAATGTTCTGTTTGACGGCCCTTATTCTGAACTATCTTTCGACGCCGCAATTTCCAGGATAAAAATGCCTTTTGAAGTGTGAGAAGAGGTATTCTATTGCATTCCTCCTGAACAGCTTTCTAGAGTCTTGCAAGGGTTGTGGGACCACGTTTGGATAATGCAGATTTTAAAAGTACGAAAGCACAAAAATCCATAGGTGATGATACATCGGGAGATTTAGTAGGGATATCAGTAAAAGGTATGGCCTTGACACCGGTTTTTTTGTTCCATTTCTTTTAGGAAATTTACAGCGGATTTTGATGTGTGACTGCTACTTGTCGTGATGGAGTTTCACAGATTGATTTCACTGTGGATAAAGCGATGGTATTTCAATCAGAAAAAATGGCAATAAAATATGTTCCTGATAGTATTTGGAGTTAATCTTGACATTTTTTCCCACTCTCTTTATTTTTAACTTGCCATTATAGAAAAAACCGAAAAAATCATGAATCCCTTAGAAAAACTTTCTTTCGACTTTTTGAACCATGTACTTAAATTTTTTTGTCCCCGTTTTATGATAATAAAAGGCTCTTTTTTTTTTTTTTTTTTTTTTTTTTTGCTACAATCATTGAAATACACCCATGACTCATCTATTGTGACAATTGTTTTTCATTTTTGTTCATTAACATCGTTTTTGGATAACGGAATATGAATATTTCTCTTCGGAAAGAGCGTAAATATAGCCTTCGAACCACTGCTTCGTTAAAAACGCCATTTTGAATAAAAACAAAAATCTCAAGCCACAGACGATAATTTTGACTTTTAAAAACATAATACAATTTCAATTACTTCTTTTGCGGCAAACGATTTTTTATTACTGCTAACCAAAATCGTCTAAAAAATGTGCGAACAGCCTCTGTATATATTGTTTGCTTGCGATTTCTTTTTATAAGTTTTCATATAGATAAAAATTATTGTAAACTATATTTATAAAATAAAATCATAAGACGAAATGCAATTTTTCACCTTGAATCAAACACAAAATATATAATATGAACTTTAAATATTCACTGTCTTACTTAAAAGGCGACTAAAATAATGAAAAAGTTGTTACAAGTTAAAAAAAAATACGTTTTATTTAAAACTTCTTAGTACTTTCAAGCCTTTTCCAAATTCACCATCAGAGAATATTTTAATAACTAAATGTTGTTTATTATTATGTCATTTTGTTTTGAAAATAAGAGAGCCAATAATTATTAGAGTTCAAAGTAGAAGTATTCTATTTTTCGTACTTTACTTACTTTTTATGAAAGTAGAAGCATTTTGCTATTCCATAATGCTACTTCTAATTTCAACTCTAATAATTATCGGCTCTTTCGTTTTCAAAACAAAGTGATGTATTTGCATAAATAAACAGTATTTAGTTATTAAAATATTCTCTAATGACCAGCTTGGAAAAGGCTTGAAAGTACTAAAAAGTTTTAAATAAAATGTATATTTTTGTCTTGTAACACTTTTCTCATTATTTTAGTATTTTTTTAAGTAAGACAGTGAATTTTTAAAGTTCACATTATATATTTTATATCTTTATTAAATTGCAAGTTCACCAGGTTTTTTTTTTTCCTTTTCCTTTAATTCTCGAAAAATATAATTAATTACTAGTAATTCTACCAATACATGCAATAACCATTCTATCTTTTTGTCTTTTTCTATCGTTAATGAATTATTTTAAGACACATAACTCGAATAATGAGACGTATGCCATTAAAAATGAACAAATTAAAATTTCAAGGCTGATCTTGGTAGTGAAATTCCATAACTTAACTTTCTGTACAGCAATAGAACGTGGTTAATGTAACTTTTCTATGTATTAAAAAAGATTAAATATCTCTAAGATTTTTTTTAGAACAAGAAACGTGGCAAATCACGTAAAACTGCTTTATTCATGAATAGGTACTATTGAACATTAAATGAACGTGAAAATAAGGCATAGTTAAGAGAAAAAAATTTCAAACGTTTTCTCGAAGAGTTTTTTAAGTTAAAATAAAAACTTTTAGAGGATTTTTTGTTTATATATCAATGTATGAAACAGATTTTCAATTACATTTATTCTTATAAATGTCAATTACAAGTGTTAAAAAAATAAACTTTCCTTGCATCATCATATAATGGCACAAAAAAAATTTAACTAATACAGTAAACTCTGTCTAAGGCGGAATCGATCGGGACCGAGAAAATTTTCCGTGGTAGACAATATTCCGTCTTATGCAAAATTCCCCCTCCCCCCACCACCAAAAAAAAAAAAAAAAAAAAAAAAAAAAAAAAACCCTCGAAGATGATGACCTTTCATTGATTTTCCTGACTCGAAAATTGGTTGAAAACTGAAATTCGGAAAGATCTTTTGTCTTTATAGATAAATGAGGAACGCTATTCAATTTCTTAGTACTGCTGTAATACATGCGAATTGGAAGTTTACACACACACACAAAAATCGAGAATGAGACTGAATGCTATATTTTTTAATTTGAGTACAACCTTAAAGTATAATATATTGTACTTTCGAAAATATATATTTCGATAAATGTTCATTCTACTAGAACTATTAACTTTTAAATGTAGTTTTGCATATGAAAAAATGGCATAAGCATAAATTCCTTAAAATTTAAACAGTTTCTGTTCTTTCGAATTAACTTTTTCAAAGTGTTACGGAATTTAACTAACATGCTCGACACTGAGTATTTGACTTATTAGTTTTAAAGTTTAATAAACAAAATGCCTTTCATTTTTAATTCACCCCTTTTCCGCCTTATGCAAAATTTTGATTTCGATGGGACCTTAAAATCCTTTCCGTTTCCGCGTTAGACAGATTCCGCCTTATGCAGCATAAATTAATGTAATTTTCTATGGGTTCGCCGGCCCTTGAAAATTTTTCCGCGGTAGACAGATTTCCGGCTTATACAGAGTCCGCCTTAGACAGAATTTACTGTAGTTTTAAACTTGGATCATTTTTCTTTTTTTTTATATAAACAAGTTGCTTTCAGTGAAAAATGTTTTTTAGAAACTTTCAGTCTATTACTCATAAAATATAACTGCATCGTAATTCGAAAAGCATCGTTTTGTAAAAAATGTAATTAGAATATTCATGACCAACTGGAACTTAAATTTGAAGTGTTATTGTAAAAACTTTCATTTAACTTACAATAAACTTTCTTTTTAACTTACAGATAAGAAATTTTTTCAGTTTATGCTCAAAACAAGTAACTTTTAACCCAAAATTTGATAATTTCAAATGACACAAAAATAGGCATAATTAAGAATTAGTTTCGAGGGAATTCTATACTCGTTACATCTCACTTCATTTGAAAAATTAAATATATACAGGGTGTCCGGTCTCAGCGGAGCCTAATGGCTTATTCCTAAACCGTTAGTCATAGACATATAGTTCCAATTAGAAAAATGTTTTAAATCAGGTAATGAAACATTTTAAAATCGATTTGGGTCAATAAAAACATTTCTTAAAAAATTACGAAATTTAAATTTTTATGCGGTTCCCCGGTCCTATAAGTTATATTTAGTAAAATTTTACTATTACACTGACAAGTAAAACAAAAAAAAAGTCCCATTCATATAACACTAAAACTGGGCGAGGTATGAAACTTTTAAAATGCATGACTTATGCCACTTTTCTGCTCTGAAAAGAAATCAGTTCGGCTTGGCTTTGTGGGAGTCACATACCAAGTGCTTAAAGTACTCGAAGATCTTATTTCATGTGTATGTGCGCTTTGAAAAAAAAATCGTACAAGTATTACGATTAAGTTAACATTTATTAAGTTTCAGATTGGCTAAAATGACATATGTTTTATTTCGTTAGGATTTAAACTGTTTCTTTTATGATTTATTTTAACAAAAATTATGTTATTTTTATAAGTTTTTATGTTGCTTCAACGATCATATGTATGTTTTTCCAGTTCAAAATTTGTACTCGCTTTCAAATATCCGATTAAGATTAAATTTTACATACTGACCTAAATCTGATGACAATCTAATGTTATTATGATTTTCGGTGGTTACCATTTATACTTATTTTACAGGATAAATTACCGCCAAGAAGTTTAAATATAAGTTTTAGATTATATAATACAAGACAGCGATTATTGGGGGTTTTTTTTAAACTTTTATGTATTTTTTAGCACTGAATCCGAAAATTACCTTAATTTTTAACCATCATGTCAGGATATTTCGTAAATCATAAATTGTCAAATTTAAAGAAGAACAAAAATCGGATACTATAAAGTAGAGAAGATGGCTGTGTTTTTTAACTTTTGATATTTGATTTTTACTTACATTTTAGCACTGAATCTGAAAATGACCTTCATATTTAACCATCACTTTAGAATATTTTTGCAAATCGTAAATGTGTAAGTTAAAATATAGCGAAAATCTCATACTATAAAACACATGTAAAACTTTTTTTATTTATTTTATTCAATAATTTATTCAATGGTTTTGCTTATCCTGGGATTCTTACAGCTAAACAGCTGAGTGGTCTGATGAGATAGGGGAGGAGGTTCAATTTTAACTTTAAACTTTTTAACTTCGAAATTTGCAATTTGCGAAAAAAACCTGATGTGATGGTTAAAAAAGAAGGTCAATTTCGGATTCAGCGGTACAGAATACATAATAATCAATTATTAAAAGCTAAAAAACATGACATAACCCAACTTTTTAAGACTAGTGCAATCTAATAACATTTTTAAATACGTATCATTTTGCATTGAAGCTGTTAATTTAGCATCATTTTAATTAACAAAAATTCTGTTTTTTCTTTCGTCTTAAATGTTTATTACAAATTGTATATTTTGCATTTATATGTCAGAATGATTAAAGATTTCAAATTTATATTGCAATGTTAATTTTACTCTCAACCATTTTTTTTTATATATCTGACAAAATTATAATTTCGACTAACTTTGTGAATGACCCCCAATTTGCAGCAAAAAATATGCTCCAACTTTAAACAGCTATTAGTCGGTCAATTTTAATTGTAGAATAGCGGGACTTTTTTTCTATTACTTGTCAGTATAAAAGGAAAATTTTACTAAATATAACTTATAGGACCGGGGGACCGTATAAAAATTTTAATTTCGTATTTTTTTAAGAAATGTTTATTGACACAAATTGCTTTTAAAATATTTCTTTACCTGATTAAAAATTTTTTTGTAATTGGTGCTATATGTAATTGATGCTATTACTAACCGTTTAGGAATTAGCCATTGGACACCGTTGAGACCGGACGCCCTGTATATATCGCGCAGATGTATTAAATACCATTCACAAAATATTTGTTAAAAATATGTATGTACAGTCGTGGAAAAAGAAAAGTAAACAACCCTTATTAAGTTTGCAATAAATTATTGTAGAAGAAAGTTATTAGTACCAAACGATTGGAATTAAAGTCTACTTAAATGATGTATATAAAATTTGCTTAGAAGGTCAATTACATATCAAAACGAACCCAAACTTTATCTTTTTAAATAGTAACATCCAAGTTTGACGCGATAAATAAACTCTAAGTCCTCCAATTAGCCTAAAAACAAATTTTCATGAAATTCGTACTATTAGTTTCAGAGAAATTAATTATTTTAAAATGATAATATTTTAGTGGCTGTATCCAAATTGAAGTTCGGTACTCGATGGTTGAAATGTTACAGAATATGTTTCGACTATTGCCAGCGCAAATGTTTCAATAAAATGAGTAAAAAATATATATTTTTTTAATTATGCTTTTCTGTACATAATTTTGACGTTTTTAAATGAGAATTCGAAAAATACTTGGAAGAAAAATTTAAATTGAGAATTCGTATAAAGCAGGAGATAATAAATATAAATCTATCAAAAAAAAATGTATGTTGCAACTCACAAATTCAATTTATTTATGTTTGGAGCTTTTTAGTATTATAACGATACGAAAAATTAGCACATTAGTATTATAATTTCAGGAATTATTATTTAAAACATAAAAATGCCATTTAACATTAGATGCTGTAAATTTTCAATGTTTATAATTCAAAAACTTATCATCCAAATGGCTTGAAATTCCGTTTCTAGACATAATTTGAGCCGGAGATTTAAAAATATTGTCAAAATTGAGTGTTGCTATTGAAAAAAAAAACAAAATTGGGTCTGGTTTTGATTTGTAGACGTAATAAGCAAATTTTATATACTTCATTTAAAGTAGACTTTATTTCCAATTGAAAAAAAAAAAAAAAGTTGGGTCTGGTTTTGATTTGTAGACGTAATAAGCAAATTTTATATACTTCATTTAAAGTAGACTTTATTTCCAATCGATTGGCAACAGTAAATTTCTTGTATTATAGTTAGTTGCAGAGTTAGTGTGTGTGTGTGGGGGGGGTGTTTACTTTTTTTCTACAACTCTACATTCCCACATCATAATATGATATTACTTATCATTATAATTACATTTTAATTGTACTAAATTTACATTATATTAAATTTGTGAACGCATTTTCTTTTCATATTGTTGGAAATCTGCAGAAAACTGTTCAGTTATTTAACCGCTTTTATTTAAAACTCTTACGTAACCTTAATTTAATTCTATTATGACCAATGAGAGCGCTTTATAATATGGTTAAGTAACCGAAATCTATAAAATGATTGAATGGCTGCACAGTTTGCTGCTGATTTTTAACAGTGAAACTTACTTCCTGCTCTCGTAAAATAAAAATCACAAGGTCATAAAATAATGCTTAACTCACGGTCTGTTTTTATAGTTCAATAAATCTGGCAGAAGATTTCATTTGAGTACAACAATCGTAAAGGACTTCAAGTACAAAGATTTCATTAAAAAGTTTTTCGTTGTAAATAAAATTACCTGCCTTTTGATAACTGAATAGTAGTCTAAGTTCGGGAGGAAAGAACGAACCAAAATAATTTATGAATTATATACATATATTTTTTCTTTAATAATATACTCAATGGAAGTTTTGTCTTTTTTAAACGACTGTAAATAACAAAAGAAAAACTAGCTTATTCAGGTGGATGATAGGTACTGTACACTATATGGCCATTAATGACCACACACTTCCAATTTTAGACATTTTGTGCAATATTTAGAAATATACTTGCCAGATTCTTCTGGGATTTCAGGGTTCAAAAGAACAGGTATGACCTCATATTTATCATCGTCGATTTGATAAGAAGGACAATTAGGAGCTAACAAAAATCAAAGAAAAAAATACTTGGGATCACCGTGTAAAGTAAAATGCACGAAATGATCTATCGCTACAGAATGTACATAGGCAGACATTGTACAATATGCGTATTCATTTGCGTAAGAATAGCACCTATATTAATAGAGATATAGCGATGTTTAAAAAAAAAAAAAAAATTCTTGTATGTTTTTTGCTTATAATATGCAGAGTTTTCATCCAAATTTAACACCGATTTCTAAAAAATTGACAAAATATAGTAGAAACAATATAGTGCAATTGGAATATAAATATATTAAATATTTTAGGAAATATGAGCAGTTGTATGAAATAATATTTATCTGTCATGCGCGAACGATAACAAGGATCTTTTTACATATATTAATAGTCAACGCTATGGAGCAACTTATTTAAAAAATCCAGTCAAATATCGTAAAAATTCAGAAATATCGGCATTAAAGTGAGCTAATTTTTAATTATTCTCTCAAAGCAGCTGAATGATAAGGGATTTTCCACAAATTGTCATTTTTTTATTAACTAGCTTTCAGAAAAAAGTCTATTTAGTGACTATCAACGAGTAGATTTGGGAAAAATGCTTCGATTTTGATACTTCTTTTGATCATGGTATATGCTCGTTTGATAGTTATCCAAAAAGTACCAAAGCATCAATAAAAAATTAATTTTTTTTTAAATTTTGATTAAAACTGACAATTTGTGGACAATCCATTATCATTCAGCTAGTTTTAGTGAGCAACTAAAAATCAGCTCACTCTAACGCCGACATCTTTCTGAATTTTTACGATATTTGACTGGATTTTTTAATACGTTGCTCCATAGAGTTGACTATTAAATTATGTAAAAAGATACTTGTTATCGTTCGCGCATGCGCAGATAAAAATTATTTCATACAACTGCTCATATTTCCTAAACTATTTAATATATTTATATTAGAATTGCACTATATTGTTTCTACTACATTTTGTCAATTTTTCTGAAACTGGCGTTAAATTTGGTTGAAAACTCTGCACGTTATAATAAAAAAATATGCAAGAATTTTTTTTATTAAAAAAAAATCGCTATATCTCTATTAATATACGTGCTATTCTTACACAAATGAATACACATATTGTACAATGTCTGTTTATTTTTATTCTGTAGCGATAGATCATTACGTACATTTCATTTTACAGGGTGATCCCATGTATTATTTTTTTTCTTTGATTTCTTGTTGACCCCCTAATATCCCCCCTTTTCAAATCGGCATTGATAAATATGAGGTCATACCTGTTCTTTTTAATCCTGAAATTCCAGAAGAATTTGACAATTATATTTCTAAATATTCGACAAAATGTCTAAAATTATTTAAAAATTCGACAAAGTGACCGTAATTAATGTGTGTAATAGTGTATATTAGAGACAGTAGTGTAGCCCCGAAAGAAAAAAAAAACAAAAAAAAAATTAAACAGATGGTATACTGTACAGGCATATGGTGTATACCGGAGTGTATATGCTATAGCTACACAGGGTATACATAGTTATTCAGAAGGTATACGGCGTATACCACCGTACACTCTCGACTACATCCCTGATCAGAGATGAGTTCGTCTTCATATTCAAGGCAGGAGTAGCATAGCTGAAGTTTATTCCAACAGAGCGAAAAATGTCCAGACCAGGAATCGAACCTGGATACTTGGCGTGCCGTGCCAATGCTTTACCTGTTAAGCTATCTGGACGATACCTGGCTGACATAATTCACTCTTATTTGTTGGACATGGCTGCGAACTGCAGCGCTAGTTTCATTCATACATACACAATGGTACTACAATCCATGTAGGATTTTGACCTCCCTCAATATAACTCTCCAGACCTTGCGATCTCTTGCCTTTACTTTATAATTTATAATTTGGTTTTGTGCAAGATCTTTCTCTACCTCTTCTATCCATCTCTTCCTGGGTCTACCAATGCTTCTTTCCCTATTAAATTACCATATAAATCTTCTTTCTGCTTCTCTCATCTTTCATTCTAATTAGATGGCCTAACCATTGCATTCTTCTTATTTTTATACTATTTATTATATCTTTTTTATTATATAACTGTTATATCTCCATATTTGTCCTTATACGCCATGTATTGTCTTCTTTAATAGGTCTAAAAATTTGTCTTAGAATCTTCGTTTCGCAAGTAATAAGTAGTTTTTTCTCTTTTTGTGTAGTGGTCCAGGTCTCACTACCATAAGCTACACTGTAAAAAAAAAATCTGTAAAGTTACTAAAGTTCTTCTAAGAAACTGGAATTCCTAGATCTTTTTATGTAACGGCAACAACAAAAATTTCTGTAAAAGCCTCTGTTACATGAATTTTTGTTGTTGCCGTTACATAATAAGTTGTAGGAATCCCAGTTTCCTAGAAAAACTTTAGTAAATTTACAGATTTTTTTTTTTTACTGTGTAGTTCCATTCATCCGATCTATAACTATAGAATTTACATGATGAAAGTGTATTTTAACATGGAAACTCCTGTATACCATGTAATACCATGTAATTAGGTCATAATTTGCTCTTTATTCGGAATCCAAGATCGATACTGAGAGTGCGCAACAGAAAATTGTTAATAACATTTTAAAATTGCTTGAAGATTAATTTTCTCACTTTAAAATATTTTCTTACATAGAAATAAATATTAATCCTAACTACGCCCTCATGACAACGTTTCTTAATTTTCATATCCCTGATAATACGTTTAAAATAGACAATGTGTCAATTATACAGGGTGCCCATAAAAGAATGGGCATAGATGCCGTTTCTTCCCTCAGCCGTTGTTGTTTTGAATTGTTTGGCGATTTTTTGTTGGCGTGTTCGCGGTGTTTACCTATATGACAAACTCGATATGGAAACCTCGTTTGACGTGTCGTGTTCTGACAACCCCTGAGAAGCTTAGAATTTTGTGGATGTATTTTGATGTCGTGTTCTATCGTTGTCTTTTTATTTTTATGTTAAATTTATTGGATGTATTTCATTGACAATAGTTTCTGTAGTTCGTTTAAACGCTGTTGCTGAAGTAATTAAGAAATATGAGGAAATTTTGACAAGAAAGGAAGGTTTGCTTATAGCGTGTCAATGCGTATTAAGCCTATTTTGGAAAATGACGGCGATGTTATGAGAGATATTTCGTGCTGGAGGTTTGAAGAAAGCAGATGTCTGTTAAGGTATGTTGATAATTTTATGTATATTTTGTTGTTTTAAGAGTTTTTTTACATTTTGAGATTGCTACAAAAAGAGAACTGCTGAATTTTGAGAATGCTATACCGCGAAAAATGATGAATTCGGCGATGTTTTTTTTCGGTAAATGTGCGCGAAGCGCTCATACAACTATTGCTGATTGCCACTTTAGGGAGTTTCGTTTTTTATGTATATTTTGCTGCATTAAGAGTTTTTTACGTTTTGAGATTGCTACAAAACGAGAACTGCTGAATTTTGAGAATGCTATACCGCGAGAAATGCTGAATTCGGCGATTTTTTTTTCGGTAAATGTTCATGCAACGATTACTGATTGCCAGTTTAGAAAATTTTGTTTATTATTTACATTTTATTTTCGTTAAGCCAAACATGCGTATAAACCGGTGCTTGGCGACATTTACTGCTTGGCGTGAAAGGGGTTTTCACGCCAGGAAGAATTCCAAGATGGCGGCCGGGGGAACTTATGACATCTGTTCCAAACAATGTCTCAGGTTCATTGGCATATTGTAACAATTTAATTTAGATTATTTACAACAAATCACACATCAAATTGGAGTAAACTAACCTAGTTTTTTTTACCCATGTTCAATATGTGAAACTTTATTTGCTATGGCACACAGCCATCCAAACTAAAGTCCAAATCTTCCCACACTTCGGTTAACAAGTCCGGAGTCATGGAAGCAATAGCCTCTTCAATTCTGTGTCTCAACGCTGGCAAGTCACTGGGTAGCGGCGGAACGTAGTCACGATCTTTTATAAAGCCCCAAAGGAAAAAAACACATGGCACTAAGGTAAATATCACAAAATGTGAGAATTTGAAAACAAAAATTTTGAAAATTTAAATCGTTTCAAAGCTTCTGATTTTTTTTTTTTTAATGTCGGTTGAACATCTGAATAAAGGAATTTATGTGTATGTAAAATTGTTAAATTTGGAAGAGCTTAAATTCATTTTTATGTAATTATAATTATATGTCATTTTCTTGGCATATGAATGCCAGGATAATGACCACTAGGTTAATGATAATTTCATTCTAAAACACTTTTCACATTCTTGTTTTTTTTTTTTTTTAATCTGGAATTTTAATTTTGTTTAAAGGAGCATGTTTCCTCTATAGTACCTCAAATTCAGTGTAATGTTGATTTTTATTTGTAATTTATAGAAGCCAGGTAAATGACACAATAAAAGTCTACTCAATTTTTACAAAGCCTTTAAACACATTCTTTTCAAAAAAATATGTAAAAGATCTTGCTGGTAACAATGACTTTACTACTTCTGACTTGAACTGTGTCAAGAACAAGAAGAATTACTCTACAGCGCCATCTTTATACTTGATAAAGAACTAAAATGAGCAGGCCAGGACAATGACATTCATTTTCAGTGACAATCATATTTTAATTATGGAAATTATTTGTAAAATAAAGAACTTGTTACCGTCCACATATGTATTATATAAGGTAGAAATTTAAAAAACTAGAAAAGATACTGCTACATGATAGCAGAAAGCCTTTTACTTTGCACACAGTGTGACATTCCAGAAAACGACAATCAGAAATTTTAAGTCTTTTAATCGCTTTATTTTTGTGTTATTATGAATATAATATATCTTGAAAATACTTCTAAGAATATTTTTATTAGAATATAAAAAAGAAAATTGCATTATATAACATTAAATAGAAATTACTGCGGATGCACGGACTGCAATTTCCTTATTTTGTGATATTGACCCCTAATGGCTTTTAAACCTTCAGCCCAGCAGTAAAGCTTTACGCTCAGAAGTCGCCATTTTGCATATGTGGCACTGCAAGTGAGTCAGTAACAAAGCAGTGCATGCGCGTAAGCTTATCTAAAACTTTTTGAGTTACTCTTTATTTGCGACTTTGAACCAATACTCCACACCGCTTATAGTTCACTAGAAAGATAGCCCGTCAAAAATGACAGAAAATGAGGTATAAAGACATATACAACGCATGTGAATATGAGTAGTTTTTCTCGCTTGTTCCGCAGTGATAAATGAAAATAACACATTTTAAAATGAGGAAATATGTTGCCAAATTTTCTTCTTTGCCAAGACAGTTTTCTCTATTTCGTCAATGTCACTATGCTGGAAAAATACCGACAGTTTAATTTATGTATCCGGCTATGTAAAGCACATTAAAATTGGGCAGTTAGGAGCTCAGATAGCACAGCGCCGTCTATTGGCAGTTATTTTATTAGTAGCATCGGGATGAAGAAGTAAAAGACGTACATTTTCGTATATTACACTTTAAATTTTGACCCATAGATTTTGAAAAAAAATCTTCAAGCGCAGAGTTTAAATTAAATAGCAGTGAGCTCGGTTATGAAAGATTAATGTATTTTCAATGGGAATTTTGCCAAATTAGCCAGCTATCGCCACGTTGGCTTCATATATGGCACCTTACTTTTGACGCCAAATTTGAAGAAATACCGCCATATTGGGCGATATTTTGCCAAGTTGGTCAAAATTTGGCGCTATTATGGCAACCCTGCCATTAGTACTTTTCAACAATTACTCATTGTTGAAGCTGTTACCAATTTCTCCATAGGAAGCCTAACCCTGACATGGCAGTGATCAATGAAGCGGTGCAACCGGACTTGTGAGGGACACACAGAGACTTGGATTTTATATAAATAGATATTATTAAAATTTATAACTGGAACGTTCTTTTATGGAAACTCTGTGTATAAGCACTGGCAGAAATCTGCAAAAGTCACATTTCTTATTTTTAATAACACTGTACAACTGTGGCAAAAAGACGCGAATTGTGCTTTCCAGTCATTCTAATAAAGGACTTCAAACAGAAAACGAGTCTAGACAAGGGGTATATGACAGGGCTCCTAGTGTTGACTCTCAGCCGCTTTAGCAGGGAGCAGCGCCCGGCGGCCCTTTTTATATATTTTTTTTTTTTTTTTTGCGCCTGGAGGCTCTTTCAAATCCTACCGATGCGCCCGGCTGCCCTTTTTAACACTTCCTAAGCGCCCCATGTCAATTCAGTTGATCACAGGAAAATATCTCAAAATCTAGGGACTCTAAACAAAAAAAGTTCAAAATACTTTTTGTGAACAAGTGTGCCCTTTTTTAGAATAGTGTTCTCTTTTTTTTAAAAAAATGTGCCCTTTTTTTTAGAATAGTGTTCCCTTTTTGAAAAATGCACCCCCTTTTTTTTAGAATAGTATTCCCATTTTGAAAATTTCCCGCCCGGCGGCCTTTTTTCCTAAGTCACACTACTCCTTTATGTTACTAACACTGACCGTGTAAAGGTTTCAGAATCAGATAGAATATTTGTGTTCATAGGATTGTAAAACACTTTAAAAACATAAACAACATTCTTGTCACTCAAACAGCAAGTTTGTTTTTTCCTTTTTCAATTTTACATTAAATAAAATTTTCACTTTGGATCTGAGCCCGAATACTATAAAAATCTAACCCGCCTTAGGATCAAGCTCACAGGTTCGTGCTGAATCGCTTCCATCGAAATACTCAAGGTCAGATGAGACGAGTGTGACGTCATCTCTAATCGGCCGACTTCTCACTAGTGTTGGAATTCACACCGGATATTTTTGAGTAGCTATTTTATTTTATTTTATTTGTGGAATATCTATCATCTTATATAACAATAATAACTATTTAAACTTACTGGTGAGAATTCGGAATCCCTAAATAAAAATTCAGCCAGATGCGGCATCTGGCTTATTTTATATTGGGGATTCCAAATTATCACCAGTAAGTTTAAATAGTTATTATTGTTTTATAAGATGATACATATTCCACAAATAAAATTAAAGAAAATTGCTATCCAAAAATGTCCGGTGTGAATTCCAACACTAATGAGAAGTCGGTCGATTAGTGATGACGTCACACTCCTGTCCTCTGGCCTTGAGTATTTTGATGGTAGCGGCTGAGCCCGTTTCATCTCCAATGTTTACATGAGGACATGAGTTTCAAAACTCGCCTTATTCAAAATTTAAAAAATCGTGTTTTCTCTATCAAACTATTATATTGTTAGACCTGCATCGAAAAAACACAACAATCTGCAAAAACACAAGTTTTATGTATTTCTGCCATTGTAAAATTTAGTTTAGAATGAAAACTAGTAAAGACCTGTCACCTTTTTTAGCTTGTCACCACAGTAACTGAACACTCTATATACAAAATGGACGAAAAGTTTTTGACATAATAAAAAATAAAGTAACTTTGTACGAGAGCATTGTTCGCACAGAATTTCTTTCGTGGTCGAAAGTTTTTTAAGCACATTAAAAATTTTTAGTTTAAAAAATTTACCATAAATAGCGCTATCACTTAAAATCTCTAAAAAGGTCATCAAAAACTTAGACATTTACAAACCATATTTTTGTGCAAGCTACAGTCATTTTTCAGTGTATGCGATATATTGAGTATCTTTTGGATATCATTCGGCGTACAAAGAGTGTACACGTAGAAATATTGTAAAAGATAGTACAAAACACGTGGTCTGCAACTGTTTGCGTTTTTATGCACTTTTGAAGCAATAAATATTGATTATACCTATCTATAGGGATTTGTTTAAACTAAACGTTTCCTTCAACAAAACCTTTGAACATGAGAAGCATTTTCGACAGAACATTTTTATTTAAAAGGAATTTTTATTGTTCATGTTACTCATATTTGAAATATCGAACGGATTCGAAAAATTGGATTTTTTTCGAAAATTTCGATTTGTATTTCACAGAATTTTATATTAGCCACATTTTTACTTATTGGCAATAGTTTCGACTACAAAACTAAAAAAAAATTCAAATCAGCTCCAAAAAATAGAAAGAAAACTGCCAAAAAATGACGCAGATACATTAAATGTTATCCACAAAATATTTTTGCAATACCATTTCATAATCTGCATTAACATCATCAACACATTGGTACATTACAACACTTACTTTCCACCGGTATTAGTTTTCTGAAAGCAGGGCTACTATCAGCTACCTGCACATCTCGGTTTATAAAAATCACTTAGTATTTATCTAATAAAATAAAGTGTATTTTATTACCTGATTTATAGTCTAATAAAACTGATAGAGCATTTTCTCTGAGTGTATCAACAGTAAAAGAATATTAGATTGAAACTTCATTAAAAGGATTTTCATTGTAAATAAAATTACTTGGTTTTTCATATACACTGCTCAAAACAATTAAAGGATATTGCAGTTTTAGATGGATTTTGTATCTGGTAAACTGTTTAGCTGATTGATACATGGTCGACAGACATAGTAGGTTATATGAGAAGAAATTACACATGTTTGGCAGAAAAAAATGCATTTTATTGCGCATTTGTGTACTAAAGGAAAAAAACACAATTTGTGCATATGAGAAAAAAAGAATAAGAAAAGGTGTTTTCTTCAAAGAAAATCATTTTCAGTAGGGGGTATGGTTTCCACGGGCGGCCAGCAACGTTGAACAGCTTTGAGGCATGGACTCAATGAGGCTATTAATGATGAGTTGGGTATTCTGCCCCACTCTTCCAGAACAGCTCTTTCCAGTTCTTGGAGAGTTTGTGGGGGTTGTTGGAGGCCAGAAACTCGTCTTCCTAGAGCGTCCCAACCGTGCTCGATTGGATTCATGTCTGGAGAACACGCTGGCCATTCCATTCGAACGATTCCTACCTCGAAAAGGAAATCCTCCACCAGGTTTGCACGATGTGGCCTGCAGTTATCGTCCATTAAAATGAAGTTATCTCCGATTGCTGCAGCGTAAGGGACTACAGTAGGTCTGAGGATCTCATCCCTATATCGGCGACCAGTCAGAGCTCCATCTCGAATGATGTAGAGGTCAGTGCGCCCGTCAATGGAGATGCCACCATACACCAACACTCCTCCACCGCCAAATCTGACACTTTCGTGCACGAACGCAGGATTATTCCTACTGCCACGGTCCCTCCAGATGAAAATACGCCTATTATCCGGATGCGCAGAAAAACGGGACTCGTCAGAAAACAGAATATTGCTCCATTAATTTCTCCTCCAGTTGACATGCTCGGTTGCCCACTCCCTGCGGTCGCGACGATGCCTTGATGTTAATCTAACACATACCATCGGTCGGCGAGCATACAGACCCACAGCATGGAGCCGGTTTCGGACAGTCTGAGTTGAAATCGTGGTGCCTGTAGCCGAGCGAAAGTGCTATTGGAGAAGAGTAGCGTTCATGGTTCGGTGTCTCCGAGCTGTTAACGCTAAATACCGATCTTCATTGGGCGTTGTTGCCCGTCTACGACCTTGCCCTGGTCTTCGGCCTGCACATCCACTCTCCAAAAAACGGTTCCAGATCCTGGAAATGACACTTTGTGATACGCCAATGGCTTGCGCTACTTCGGCTTGAGTTTGGCCCCCTTCTAACCTACCAACAATTCTCAAAGCTTCTGTATCTGTCAAATGACTTCGCTGAGACATCGTACTCATCGAAACAAAGCAATCACTGAATGCCGATCATCCTTGTCTTCATTCTCTTTTATCCAGTTGAAAGTCAAATTTCATTCGCTGCCGCTGAAGCGACGTTTTTGACGTCGAACTCAAAATTTGCATACTCCACAGTTTGAAAACCAGAAAAATTTGCATTTGTGATTCTCTTCTTCTATTTTCGGCAAAAAAAATTTTGTTTATATCTTTATTTTATATAAAACTTCAAATATCCTTTAATTGTTTTGAGCAGTGTATTAAGTACTCGATAAATTGAATTGAAAATAACAAACTTAGAGAATTAATTTACTCTAAACTTATGAAATTTTCTTCTAATAACAAAATCACTAAAAATTTCAAGAGCATTACTAAAACATATCGTTGATACATTAATCTTCAATGCATCTAACAAGGGAACCACTTTTGGTGTTGCTCGCACCTAGCATCGAGACCTGGTGCATTTTGTAACACTGTCCATAAAAGTTAGAGAACCGATAAAATTTCTCTGCTAAAATCATAATTTATATACTTTTTTATACTTTTAATTTTTTATTATTACATTTTTATTTGTTTATTTCACGCCAAATATGGTGCTGCAATTTTTCCGCCCGCTTTATCCAAAGAGTAAATATACAATACACATTACTAGTATATCAGATTGAGATTTTTTTTTAGAATTGATAGCAAAAGAAACAAATATTAGGTTTTTATTTCTTTTTCTATGCAGACGATAAATATATAAGTAATAAATATAATTCTATAAAAGCTTCGAAGATCATTGAAAACTATTTTTTAGTGAAACAGAAAATAAGTAAGCTATTTTCTTTTGAAATCGAATGGAATAAAGTTTCGAATGTTTAAAATGAAATGTTGCTGTATTAAATGGTCCTTTGGTAAAAGCAACCATAAAGTAAATTAATATTTTTACAAATTTAGAAAAATTACTGTGGCTAAATAATATCGGACATTGCAATGTCTAGCTATTGCAAATTCAGCTATGACATTTGGCTAGGGTTGCCGGAAAACTCTACTTTTGAAAATAAACGCCAACTGTTTCCCCGCCAAAAATATGAATATAATGTTGCAATTTTCCTAATTCAAATTCGTGGGTTTTTGAAAGAATTTTCGAACTTTTTTCAATATTTTATACTTATTATTAACTAATTTTTATTTTTAAATTCTTTTCTTTAAAAAAAATACAATGTTAATAGTCCGATAAGTGGTCTCGAAAATTGCATTTTCAGAAAGTTATGCTGCTGTAAAATCAAGAAATATTATTTTAACAGAAAAACTTTATCGATTCTCAAACTTCATAATATAGGGCTTTAAAATGCACCAGGTCTCAAAGCTAGGTGCGAGCAACACCAAAAGTGGTTCCCTTGTAAGTTCATTTGAGACATTACGGATACTAAAGGCGGACTCAAAACATGCCCGTTTTTTAACACTAAAACGAACGGATCTTTACTCAAGTTTTATAAAAATATTTTACACTGGAATTTTTATTTAAATCTGTTTAACATATTTATTTGACATTTTTCTTCTTTGTGTCTTTTAAACTTACTTTACAAAGAAATTTCTGGTTCGAACCGAAATATTTTCATACTAGCTGATCCGCCCGGCGTTGCCCGGGCAGAAACTGTGCCGGGACTGTCATTGGAAAATATAACACTGGAGTGGACTTTAAAAAAAAAGACTGAATAATATTTGTATGGCACAGATGTCATACACACACCACATTGGCACGATTTTTTTCAGATACCGATTTGTCGAAAACCTCGTTTTCGAATACCAGTTACATATATATTTTTAAAAAGGGAGTAACAATAAATAAAAAAAGTTTAATTAATAACTGTTGTACCAAAAGTATGACACTTACTGTTAAAGAATGAAAAGATGAGCGACATTCTTTAGGTTGAACATAAATGGCATATTGGTGTAAGATCGAGGACTGATGCATGGAAAATTAAGATTTGTGAAATGCTAATGTGATGCGTTATGTGATGCTAATGTGATTTAGAAAACGTTATTATAAATACAATTAAATATATCTGCAGTAGGAGAAACGACAGTTATAAAGTTAAAAGATCTAACTCTAGAAAGACCAACATATAGCTGTCCATGACTGAACACTAGGGTGGTCACAAGAAATCAATTTTCTAATTTTTTCCGGTGGACCCCCTAAAAAGTTGCCAATAGACTAGAAAATGAGATTGGCAAAGTTTTAGCTCATTTGGATTATATTAACCCGTGCCTCATTGAGGTTAAAGTTTGAAAAAAACGTGATTTTTCGCAAAAAAATGCTGTTTTTCTTTCATGAAATAAATACTATTGAACCTAGAAACATAATTCAGGTTTCATTTTATAAAAAAAAGCTTCGTTTTGTAGAACCACACACCATTTTTTTTCTAAAAATGTATAGATTTAAAATTATGCGCATTTTTCAGGACCAGACTTCATCCGAATCCTAAAAATTTACTTTTTAGGAAAATGCAAAGAAAAGTTATAACATTCTATTTCATCTGTTTCCACCTTTTTCTTTCTTTTTTTTTTTTCATTTTGTACATAATAAAGTGTTTAATTTTAAAAAAAATCCAAAGAAAATAAAAAAAATCGTATTTTAAACTGAAAGAATTTTAAAAAAGGTGGCAAAGAAAGTATAAAAATGAGATCAAATAATGCTCAAATGCATTTTATTATTAAAGTTGTGTTACAAGAAAGGAAGCATAATAAAGAAAATAAATTATTATCCCTTACAATTGTCACATTAACCCTTTCCAGTACAGAAAAATTCTGTTCGTAAAATCATGAAATGATTGACTACACCTAAATTTATGCAAACAAGTAATTTTGGAATTAAAATTAGGTAGTCTCGACATGGGACCATTGCGCCAGAAAGGATTAGGGTGGTAAATGGCTTAGATAAGGTGGCTTTTGAGGAATCTTGAAAAAATTTTCTACATTCACATACAACTTTTAGCATATACTGTTTTTATTTTTCGTTTTTTGTTAAGGAGGAATTGAAATCTCTGGTTAATTTTCTTCCCCTTTCAGCTGTGTCATTGACAACTTTAAGACCATTCACTGTTTTCTTGCTTTCAAATAAGGTTTATTTTCACACCATACATTTGGATCAGTATTTAAAAAATGCTTATTAATATAAAAATCTCTTTAAAAATTTTATAGTTTGTGAAAAAACATTGACTTCTTTGTTCAATAAATAATCCACTTCATTGAAAACTTTTGTTGCTTTTAAATTCTTATCATCATCATCATTTCTTCTTCAAGTGACATTAATTTTACAGCCATGCTTATGTTGACTTTTTTTTTTCCAAAGTATCATCTAAAAATGAAAATGCAACTTGATCCGAGTTAAAATACCAAAGACGGTTTATCATTTTAACGAGTGCTTTGTCTGCAACCTATTTATCAATTTTTCTGTAGTGAACAAGTGATTTTATTATTTGCAGGTCTTGGATTGGGGTCCAAAGTGGGAGTGGAAATATTGAAGCATGATTTTACATAAATATTGATTAGAAATAAGCAAAGGTCTCTAATACCTTCTTTTTCTAAATTTGTTATTGATGATTATCTATGACAATACATTTTGAGAGAATAAATTGCCTGTGCTATACAACTGACATGATTAAAAGCACCAGGTGCTCTGAAAAAAAGTCTTTTGTAGGAAGGAGTCCTATAAAAATTAAACAAAGCTTGATAAACTCTTTATAATCATCCCTGAGCTGTTAATTTTTAAAAGGTCCTGTAAGAAAACTTGAAATTTCTTCTGAATTAACGATTTATATCAAGTATTTCATCTTCAGTAGCATTTTTATATTTACTCTGGTTTATTTTAGACCACCCAATCAGAATTGTTTTTTTAAATATCTGGCTGAGGAGCAGTGATTATTCCCACTTTACAATCAAAACCAGCTTTCAGGATAATTTCTAGATTATGGTGGCGACATGGTAAATACAGAAGACTTTTCCTTTAACAATTGCTATAGAAAAATGCAGGTTTCTCTGAGGTGACCGTTATTTACTGCAGTTGTATTAAAACATATTGCCTGGATTTCACCAACTTCCTCCACTCTTCAACTGCTGAAAATACAGCTTTCGCCTGAATTATTCCGATACTATTTTCAAGCTGTGGAACTCGTAGTAACTGTTCTTCATCCCCACAACTAATTAAAACTTCTAGTCTCTCTACATTTTCTTTATTCAAAAAAGGGTGAAGCAGTTTTCCATCCCAGTGAATAACAGTTCTCTCTAAACCGGAATTTTTAAGTCTGTTTTTGATGATCTCAGTTCTTTGTTTACGAAATAGTTATTTGCGGAGTCGATTGCACTTCTAGTTAAAATTAAAGTCTGTGGTTAACTAGTGGATGTACTCATCTAGCAGCTTCTCTGGCGTTCAGTTTCATTTTGCGAATATTATAAAATAAAATACATAAAACTTGCGATTACTTGGTAGCTTACTGTCGATGATTTGATGAGACAAATGGCCAATTTAAAAAATCTTACATTTCTGCCATCATATCAAAAGGGGGAGGGGGCTTTACGGAATGTTTCGTCAATTCTAAAAATAGATAACGATAATAGGTAACCAAAATAGCCTTGTAATAAAAAGAGAAACTCAGAGGTTCAACTGCAATACAAATCGAGAAGCTCTTTCTTAGTAGACACAGAACTAGATAACTAATAATCAGTTATAATTCGTGAAATATTTTTAAAGCTGCAAAAATTGTTCATTTATTTTTGCCTATTAATGAAAATAATGCAAAAAAAATTATCAAAAGTAATAAAATTATTAATTTGTCATTTTTCACTTATGTTTCAAAAATGCAGAGTTTGAGGGTGTAGTTCACGAGCTGACCTGAAAAATACTAATGTTCATTAAATATAAGTTTTGATAAGAGTAAAAGTTTAAGGTAACAACTGTTTCTATGAAATAAAACAAGAATCAGGTTTCTAAGACAAATATTTTTCACGTAAAGAAAGAAAAACGACAATTTTTTGCCAAAAAATGCAAATTTTCAAGACTTCAACCTCGATGAGGCACGGGTTAATATTATTCATTTCAGTTGAAACTTTGCCAATCTCATTTTCTAACTAATTGGCAACTTTTAGGAGGGTCCCCCTGAAGAAAACGTTAAATTTTTTCCCCATGTTGCTTGTGACCACCCTACTGAACACGGGTTCTGATAAATCTAAGCATATTTTATCAAAAGTTTGTCCTTGGGATTTATTTATTGTCATTGAAAATGAGAAACGAACAGGGAACTGCTTACGCTAGAATTTAAACGGCATAGTGACATCAGATGGAGTCATACATATACGGAGAATCAAGAAAGTTTCGTTGTTTATGCTATCAATATGTTTTGCCTAAATAATATTCTTCTGTAAATTAGTAACTATAAGTCGTGTACCATTGCATAATCTTTTAGATGGAACTAAATTTCTGAGTAACATTATTATGGCTCCCTGCTTAATTTTAAGTGCGTGAGGTGGCATACCAGTTGGAGTTAAGCTATTTAAAAATTCTTCAGGATAGGTAAGCTTGTCTTGTGTATCATCACTTACAATGCTATCTACACTATTATAAATAACTTCAGTTGAAGGTAGAATATGTAATACATGTTGATTAATTTGTAAACATAAATCGTTAGTTACAGTGAGAATGGCACGTGTTTTAAGTTGTTCAGGGGTGACTGTTGTGAAATCTATATCATAATAGAGTTGTTTGACAGGATCTTGTACTGAAGGATAACATATTGCAGGCAAACTAACTTTGCTTCACTCTTCCCTTCCCCAACATCATGCAGCCAATTTGCAAAATCTCTTTCATTTTCAAGAGCACGCATGTTTTTCGCCAGTTTCATCGCTTGAAATGTTGACCAAAAACGATGTTTTTTTAAGCAGCTCGCAAGTGTCAGTGATCTGGAGCCCCTTAATATTACAGGCAATACTTGCCGCAAGTCTTCACCAAGTAAAACAACTTTTACGCCAAATGGTTTAGGCATTTTGTGAGGTCTTGAAGCAATCTGTCAACCGCTAAAAAAGCATGAACATGTGTCATTGGAGCTTCATCCCATAATATCAGTTTCGTTTTATTTAATAATTTGGCTTCTGTTGAATTCAGATTTAAACTACATGTGGAAGTTGCTGTAAGATTTGGAGGTATTTTGAAGACAGAATGAGCAGTTCTTCCGCCTGCTAACAAAGTAGCTGCAATTCCAGTTGATGCGACAGGTGTTGCATGATGACTCTTTCCTCGGATGATATGCAATAAGGTTTCATATACAAAAGTTTTCCCTGTTCCTGCAGGCCCATCTAAAAAGAAATACTTTGAGCCAGTGTCTTGATTTGTATATATTGCATTTAACACAGTGTCTACTACAAACTTTTGTGAAGCATTCAATTTTTCCGAATTAATGCGAGCTTTGCTTTGTTCTGCTAAAACATCAAACGAAGAAGGAAATAAATGATCTGTTGGATCTGTTGTTTGAGGAAGTTTACGTTTCTCAAGAGTTAAACCATATGCTTTAAGAAGATCACTGATATCTGATAAGGCATATTGAACAGCTGTTTCTTCAGAGTATCTATGTACAAAATCCTCATACAAAGCAATTCTATGCTGCTCCGAAAGATCAGTAATATTTTACATCTCCCCAAAGCTACAAATGATGCAAAATAAGACTCTTACAAAACTTGGCATTCGAATTCTTGCAGCATCCGATAAAGTCTCATGCCAGTGTTCATCTCCCTCAAGGAAACCGAAATGTTTCCATGCTAAGTGAAATGTTTCAACCCCATTAACAGTTTTTAAAACAATAAAGTTCGTAGCGCCAGGTCTGTGTAGCAGTAACATTTGAAGGTAATATCGTTCCCTAACTTGAATTGAAACTGCTGGTAACCTACCAATTACTTTAACTCCGCCTCGCTGCCTTTTCGTCCACATTGTGGGTTTTTTTTATCAAAGACATAGTAATTTAGAATATCGGGGTAAACATAGTTTCGTGCTTCTTCGTCAACACTATTAAGTGAAACCATGCAGTTAGATGTGTATATTTTGTTGATGCTCTTGCAATAGCTTGTTCCTCACGACTTTCTAGAAAAAAAATCTGCTACTGTTCTGGTAAGTCTACAGCTAATCTGAATACAGTATGGGATTTTTCAGACATGCTAAACTCATTCAAGCGCCACAAAGCCTCAGGAACACTTACATATCTACCATCTAAAAAAGTTAAAAATTCATGATTGAGAACATCATCTTTCTGAAGTTTAATGGAAGCTGCATCATGTCCCTTATATACATATTTGTACAGATACTTAACACTTTTAATTGATGCGCATACTTCGACATTAATATGAGCATTAAATTTTTTTAATAACCAAGGATTATACGGTACAACCCATCGATTATCAATATCATATGAACCAATTTTCACTGGGTCGATGGATCGCCTTCTGTATTCAGGATATCCGTTGATATTTTCTTCGGTCATTTGCCTCACTTCTTTTGGAAATATATTGCTGCATCCAGTTGCTTCCTTCATACAAGGAGAATTAGGATTTATTGTCCCACAGGGACCATGTATCATACATTTTGTCACAATTTCAAATAATCTTGGATTAATATCATATCAATATTTGATAACTCTGCACTGACATATTTATCAATATCATTTTTTCTTCGTATTTTAGAGTTAGAGTCTGACGTCAATAAAATATGAGCATGAGGTAAGCCTCTTTTTTGGAATTCAATTACATAAACATAAGCAATTAGAACACCAAATATATTACGTTTCAAAATATCATCTAATAATTCTGATAACTTCATTTTAAAGACTCGAACAACAATATCTGGCCTATTTTCCTGTCTTTGAGGACGTTCTATGGCATCCAATATTTCAGGCGAAGCTGGATTGCACGTAAACGTGATAAATAAATCAGGTCTCCCAAATTTTCGAACTATCGCCATGGCATCTTGGTAATTTTGTTGCTCGTATCTAGCAATTCCCTGAAATGTAGACGGCAATATAATTAACTTGCCTGATCTTAAATTATTATTTTCCGAATTTGAACGTAAGCCATCTAAAAGCCCACTATAAAGATCGACTCGTAAGCTATTTTGGTTGTTTCGGATAAAATTTAGACGTGAACCTTCTGTTTTAACATATGAATCAACAATAAATTGTTGAAACAGTTTTCCATTGCTGTGCAAAATCCTAAAAACAACTACGTACTGAAAGTCTATATGCGTAGTATTGCAACTGTGTAATTCGCACTCGTTTTGCTGAGCGCCTCTCTTCATTATGCTCCATTCCAGATTGCCATCCTCGTTCCCCTGTGAGGAAAAGTAACGGGTATGTCATGGGATCACAACACTGATTCATTTGAGATATATTTTTCAAACTATCATCCTTTGGATAGATGCAGATGTCTCGATTAACTGGAGGTTCACCATCGTCTCCAACAAATATCACAGCAACATCTGTTGAGGAAGCAGGTGCATTGTACCTGCGCAAGTCTAAATCGGGATGTTCCATCGATTAGCTGGAGGTTCACCATCGTCTCCAACAAATATCACAGCAACATCTGTTGAGGAAGCAGGTGCATTGTACCTGCGCAAGTCTAAATCGGGATGTTCCATAAAAATCATTTTAACATTCATAATTAAATTTTGATTCACTAATTCATGCATTTGGGAATGTGATTCAGCAAATGGATTAATGTTTCGTAGAAGAGCATCTAATTTTTCCATAACATTTCTCATACAGCCTCTGTTAGTTTCCATTCGATAATTATTAGCTTCATTGCAGTCAAATATGTATAGCTGTCCATAGACGGGATTTCTGTTATCATCAGTGTACAAAGGAGAAATCCTGTGATTTATCTGACCGTGTATCTGGAAGCAATATGGCCCTGCTCCAGAAGGCAATTTGATTTCTGCTCCCACTGAATCAAAAGAAAAAGTGGCTGTATACTGCCGAATATGCTCTCTATAGTTTTTGGCTTCAAGTGAGTTTTCACACAGCAAATCTTTTATCAAATCGGGAGTTTCTGATAAGGGAGACAAAATTACTTTACCGTCATGACAACAATTTGTAAACTTTTTGCTGCTGTTTAATTCCAATTTCCAATAAAGCGCTTGGCAGAAATTGCACGTTTCACTCAAAGTACCACAGTTATGCTCCGGAACGTTTAAATCAGTAATTTGAATAATTTCAGAAGCAATGCGTTCGCGTTCGCCCATGCGACGGTTATTAAGCCATATTTTGGCGATCGTTTATACTCTGTGATTGACGCCGTTCGCGATCCAATCTATTTCGATTTTCTCTTCTTAATGCGGCTTCTTCTTCACTTTCAAGCATTCGTCGAGATCTTTTACGGGCATTTCTAACGATATTGTGAAGTTCCATAATTGCAGCGAAAGAGAGAAACGTGATACTGCAAAACGTAAACAAACCGGATTTACCTCCTCTGCCTAAATCCTGTCAAAGGTCTTTTACAATAACCAATGAGATGCGTTTCGTTTGGGCGTTGCCATTAAACAATAACAAATAATCGCGATTTCTGTACCACGTACGTTAGCGTAATATATATATAGATGGTAGGGTCAAAATGACCCCTCATGGTCTTTTTATTGCTTAAAATCAAATTAACTCTATGCCGTCTAAGTACTCCTCCCAGGCACAGGCATCTCTTACACGAATTTATTCGGATGGCACTACTTTTTTTTACAGAAGCATTTTTACTTGCACTTTGGCAACATGTGCAAGAGAAATTTACTAAAAAATGCACTTTTAAAATATGGTGTTTTAAAATATAGTGTAAAATATAGTTTTAAAATATAGAATATAAAAATAGAATAATGTACATAAAGCTTGGGCGGCTAGTTGAGGATATGCGACCGCAAACGGTTAATCTATCATGGAAGACTCTTACAATTGGTACAATCTCTCACAATGTCCAGTTCTTCTCTAATACTTTGAAATTTACTTTATAAAACAAACTTACGATATAGAGCGGACGGCGGCAACACAAAGGAGTACGTCATCGAGTTACGGGATGAAATTATATAAGGTTTCAATAGTACATTATGACTCATTTTCTTGTTATAAATTTTAGTCTGCTGAGGGTTTCTACCAAGATATGCGCAGGCAGACCAAAATATCCTTAAAAGACATTATTTTACCTTTAATTTGGCGCCAGTTTCATCTCGTAACTTGATGACGTGATAGTGACACCAAACTGACGAGTTGGCTCCCGCTGCTGCTCATATCGTACCAAGAAATGTCGATGCATACCAGCCTTTTCTTAATCACTTCTAATAATATTGTCCTAGATAAAGATTTCATGTCGTAACTCGATGACGTGATTATACCGCCAAAATAAAGAATTGGCGTCCCGCTCTACTCGTCTCGTACCAAGATATGCGAGGCAGACTGAAATATTCTTATTGTACTGATATGTACCTTTAATGTGACAAAATTTTAAGCCGTAACTCGATGACGTGATTATTGTTGTGAAGGGAATCTATTAAATCTGTTATATCGATTCATTCACAACATTCCTATTTGAGTGCATCTCCAATTATGTTCTTTCTCCATGGTTTCTGAATCTCATTTGTTTTTCCTCAATGGTTTCCGAAGTCTGTCAGTTCTCAAAGTTAATCTAAGTTACTCTTCTGCTCTTCTAAAATTTATCATTTGTTTATATTGATTTTAAAATATCATTTTAATCGATATTCATTTTGCCATTTCAAATCGATTGCAAAATCTATTATGATCTAAAATAATGATGTTAATCATGTTATGTAACCTATCATCATGAGTCTTATCAACCTTTATTGCTGGCAACTTCATTAAGCATTTTTAAAAAAATCTTTCTTCTGTTTTTTTTTTTTTTTTCAGAAAAAAAAAGTGTTCTAGAAAATATATTTTTGATCTTTTTATATAATTCCAATTTGTGACAACTTCAGCTACTGGTACTTTAGATCTTGACTTTTCTAAAATATTTTGTGTGATGCTGTGCAAAACCCATCACATCTTTTTTTTCTACGGCTATACAATTTCTTTCCTTCGACATTGTGTTGCAGTTCAAAATTATTGCCCTGTATGCTTCACATGTCACTGTACCAGAAGCTACCCCTTTTTGTTGGTCTGTACCAACAGTTTTCTTCAAAACAAAATTTTACTGGAAGTCGACTCGACTCCTCGCACTGGTGAATAAACCAATGTGGAGGAGTAGGGCTTGTTTGTGTTATTCTGAACAAGTCCTTTCACAGCCCTTTTCCCCTCTAGGACTGAGACCATAAGTCAAAGTCAGCCCTCTTTCATTTTTTTTTTTACTCTGAAAGTTTTGGGTATGTGAGAGTGTCTGTTACCGAATGGGCAGACAATACTCCTCATTCCCGTGCGGATGCACAAAACCACCTTTTTCAATTTTTCATGTGTTTATTCACATTCTCCTTTTTACAATGTCTGCGATTGGATGGGCAAACAAAATTTTATCCCTGTGTGGATACAAAAAAAAAAAAAAACTATGTCAAATATCATTTGTGTAAATAATTTTCTTAACTGTTTTGTTTAAATTTATTCATTTATGTGTAAAAATTAGAAATGTGTAATTTTGTTATTTCATTAGCTATATTAATTGCTCACTCTTTATACCTAATAAGAAGAGTAAAATGTAAGGTATAAATGTTAAAAAAAAAAGAAAAAAAAAACTCATGTGAGATAAAATTACTAGCATATGCTGATGAAACATTAAAGATTTAAGTTTGCTTTTTCTATAAAAGGAAATTATATAGTGCGCATTTAATCAACATTTAGACAAATCTTAGTCATTTTTGTAGAACCAAGTTGTTTTCTACATGGATAGTATTACTTAGGCAAGTTTTCAAAAAAAAAAAAAAAAGTAATTTCCTTTCAGTATTATGAAGATAATGTTTTGTTAATGGCACATAATGGAATTAGTGTCAGTTGTTTATTTTAATGAAAGTAAAAAAAAAAAAAAAATGTTAAGTGCACTTGAAACATTTACTGAAGGATAGAAGATGTGATAACTTTTAATCACGTGTTACTTAGTGAATAAGTTAAGTAGTGTTTTATAATAGTTACTTAAAGGATAGTGATATAGTAACTTATTGTTTGTTCTATTAAACTACTAAAGCAGCATTTTCATAAGTTTAACCCTTAAATAGCAACAAAAGGCAGTTTGCTGTTATATATATTGATTACCAGTTAGGCAGTCCTGTTTTCTTAAAAAAAAAAAAAAAATCATTCAAAACAATTTTTTTTTTTTTACTTTGTAAATTTGCTGATTTGATCAGTTACTTATACTGTGTCTTTATATTTCAATGTATCTGACATGTGTTGGACAGAATGTTATGCTCCAGATGTAACTCAAGTGAACTCATGAAAATTGTAACTCATATGAGAGGAGCACCATAGATAAGATTGTTGACACAGAAGTTGTGACTGTAAATTCATTTGTGTTTGTAATGACCACAGAAGTTTATGTAAATTGTATGTAAATCCCTGAGCATGATCCTCTGCAAATTGGTAGGTTAATTTTTTCTTTGCTTCATCTTTCTCATTCATATTTCTTGTTATGTTGTATTCAGGTATGGTATTTTTGTTCAAAAAAAAAATTCTCTTTACTCCTTCTGAAATTTAGCAATTAAAGCCCCATTTCATTCAGTTAGTGCATTCAAACTTTTTTTTCTCTGACAGCAAGGAATATGTTGTGAAGGGAATCTATTAAATCTGTTATATCGATTCATTCACACCATTCCTATTTGAGTGCATCTCCAATTATGTTCTTCCTCCATGGTTTCTGAATCTCATTTGTTTTTCCTCAATGGTTTCCGAAGTCTGTCAGTTCTCAAAGTTAACCTAAGTTACTCTTCTGCTCTTCTAAAATTTATCATTTGTTTATATTGATTTTAAAATATCATTTTAATCGATATTCATTTTGCCATTTCAAATCGATGTTTTATTTTATTTAATATTCATTTAGTTTCAATAGTTAGTCTTAGTTCATGTACTTCTACTTCAACTTCCAGTCATATTTTTACCGCCCTTTCCTCTCATTGGTTAGTTGAAGCCTCGCAAATAGTTTTGCATATTATTCTAAAAGATTCCAACCAACCAGCGTCTTTTTCGTTCGACCTTTTGCCAGTTTGGCAGATTCGTCGCTTTGATCAATAAGGCTATTTTATTATGTGTTTATTTGGTTGGCGAATTTCTTTATGTGCCTGTTGGCGTGTGTTGTAGTGTGTAGTAACACACACCACGCGGTTTTTGAAAAATTTGATACAGTACAACAGTAGTGTAGGAGTTCGTGCAGAGTTAAATTCGTCGTAAAAAATGTGATATCCTTTTTCCCCGTTTTGCCATTTTCGCTTAGCGTCGGAATATGAAGCCTGAAGGGTCTTTATCTATTCAACGATGCAAGTAGTCTTCCAGATGCCAAACAGATAAGCTTTTTTTTTTCTTCTTTTATATTGCTTTATTAAGTTTGTTTAGGAAGATAAATTTTACTATTTGATATATTTAAAGAAAAAATTAATATTCGACTTGAATTCCAAAGAATATACATCGTAAGAAATAATTAACGTTTTTTTCTTTGGATCATGCACTGCATAAAGTTTTTTTAAAGAAAGATTCCTGTGAGTGGTCAAAGATATCTTAATTTGAAATGTATATATAAGTGTATACAGTTAATAAACTGTAATTTAATTTAAGAAAAAGAAAGGACTCTTTTCTTATAATATTTTTATATGGTCACATGGAACCTCAGATGAAGTAAAAATAGTTTTTTATGTGACCAATTATTACCAGAAAAACAAGTTTAATTACCTTTAGATTCAGTCTTTAATTTACACACTTCTATTAATTGCCTTTAGATATTTTTTCAATTACAACAATTATATCGCCAAATGTAATAATTGGCGCCCCGCACAAAGATATGACGAAGCAGACTGAAATTTCTTATTGTACTGATATGCGCTTTTAATATACCAACATTTCAAGCTGTTACTCGATGACGTGATTATACCGCCAAAATTAAGAATTGACGCCCCGCTCTGCTTATCTCCTACCAAGATATGACGAAGCAGATTGAAATATTCGTATTGTACTAATCGGTATGCTTAATGCGCCAAAATTTCAAGCCGTAACTCGATGACGTGATTAGTACACTGTAAAAAAAAAACCGGATTAAAATACGGAAATACTACTGGCAATCTAGTCGCCAGTACTATTTCCGTATTTTAACGGAACATTTTCCCGGTAAATAACAGAAAAATTTCCGTTAAATTCCAAAAAAAAACGGAAAATTTTCTGTAATTTATCGAGAAAAAATTTCTGTTAAAATACGGAAATAGTATTGGCGTCTAGATTGCCAGTAGTAATTCCGTATTTTAGTCCGTTTCTTTTAACAGTGTACTGTCGAAATAAGGCGCCTTGTTCTTCTCGCTTTGTACCAAACTATGCCGAATCAGTCATTTTATCACGTACTGTTAATAAACTTTTCCTAAACCCTTAATTCATCATGAAAGTCGATTCGAAGTAATATATAAGGCAATGTAATGTAATATGTTTATAGGGTTTCAATTGTACATTATGACTTTTTTTTTTTTTTTTTTTTTTTTTTTTTTTGTTATAGATTGTAGTCTGACGGGTGTTACAACCGGGATATGCGCAGGCAGACCAAAATATTCTTAAAAGACTTTATTTTACCTTTAATTTGGCACCGGTTTCATACCGTAATTCGATGATGCGATAGTGACGCAAAAATGATGAGTTGGCGCCCGCTACTGCTCATATCGTACCAAGAAATGTCGAGGCAGATCAGTCATTCCTTAATCTATTCCTAAAAATCTTGTCCTACATCAAGATTTCATCCCGTAACTAGATGACGTAGTCATTTGTGTCGCCGCCGCGCTGTCTAACAGTGATAATGTGCATATTTAAACTGATGATTCTCGAAAACTGTGTTTTAAGGCTCCTGTCCCTGCCGGCGAAGACACTCAAGAGCTAATGCTAATCTTATGGGCAGGGATTTATCTAATATCTTGTTTGCATTCGGACATTTTGAATTTTTTTTTTTTTTTTTTCAATTGAATAGCCAAGATTTGTTTCTACATCACACCTTTTTCACTTTTTCGATTTTTGTTGCAGATATTTTTTTAGAATGATACTTTCATTTTCAGAACCGGTTTTGAAAGTGAAAGTAACTTTTTAAAAAATATCTGTGGCCAAAATCGAAAAAGTAAAAAAGGTGCGATGTAGAGACGGACCTTGGCTATCCCATGCAAATATATATATATATATATATTTATATATATATTTAAAAATGTCGAAATGCAAACGAGATATTAGAAAAGACCCTCCCCATAGGATTAGCATTAGCTTGTGAGTGCTTCGCCTGCAGGTACAGCCTTAAGAGCGAGCCACAACTAGTGTTGCTAGGTGTCCCACAGAAATCGGAGCTCCATATGCTCCGGACACCAGTATTTTAAAGCAATTTTCTTCGCCTTATCTAATGGCACACAGTAAAAAAAAAAAATCCGTCAATATACACAAATTTTTCCATAAAATTTTACGGAATAGTTTCACTTTTCTAAGAAAACAGTACAATTTCCGTAATTGACAGTTTGAAATTATAAATCCAGTAAGTTTTCAATAACTTTTATGGAATATTTCTGTCTTGCTTTCAAAACAGTACAAGTCCCGTAAATGACAAGTTCATAAATAGTTGCTGTGTTTGGGAAGCGAAGTGTTGTATATCTTACAGTGATATTATTTCCAATGAAGCATCAGTATTCGCTAAATGTGGCTGTATATTGAAAATATATCCAAATATTTCCCAATACTGGCTAAATAAGTGGCTTTTACGTGGGTTTTCAAGTAAAACCGATAAAGTTATGGCACCATCTATGTATGTATTTTGAAACAACTCGCTATAATATTTTTCTTTCTTCCTTTTTTTTTAACAAAAAGCTAACTTATTTTTACGATATTTAAAAAAATTTAATCTTATTAATTCTTTTTGAGACAGTTGAAAAGGAAATGTCACAGTTTGCTTTTCATTATGATTTTAAAATAACGCTTGACTTATATAATATAAGCAAGTTATTATTATTTTTTTAAAAGTCTCAGTAGGATGTTTTAAAATGAAAAAAAAAATCTATTTTCTTTTACTATCTTTGAATCTATTATTCAATTTAACAGATTCGCACATAAAACTTAAAACATATCTGAAATATAATAAGAAAATTATTATAAAATTTACGTTTATCTAAGTTATAATAAGCAATAAAGGAAAAAAAATTAATACCATGTAGTAATTACCTTTAGTTAAGTTTACATAGATCATCATACAAATAATTTGAAAAAGTTGAAAAAGAACACGTTTGAAAAACATATGTTGGTATTCTTGCAAAAATAATGAATAAATAAATAAATAAATAAAAATAATATCACAATAAAATTTTCAAAATCTTACAAAAAAGAAGCAATTGATACTTTTAAAACATTCTTACATGAATGTATTATTTTAAAGACTAAAATTCTCCGTTTATAAAGCAGGAAATTAAAAAGCTAAATATTCAAAATTATGAAAAGAAAATGCATAAAATATCTAGAATTGTATACTCATTTGAAAAGTATTATCTCAACGAAAATATGTTCTTTGTTCATCTTGTCCTTACTTCATAAAAGACATCTGAAATAAGTAATGATATTACTATTTGGAAATTTTTCCAGGGAGAAACATTCGCCTTGCATACAATATTTCAAAAAGAAATCCAATTTCAAATTATGCTTAAAAGACAAAAAGGCCAACCTAGTGAAAACGATTCCATGCCGGGACCCGAACTCGGGCCATCAGTGTAGCGCACTGACATTCTACCGACTAAACCACATGGAACGAAACCCAACCTGGAACTTCCCACTATTACAGGTTGGCAAGGCTACAAACGCAGCACAAGATGGAATATTACTACTTGGAAATATTGTATGCAAAGCGAATATTTCTTCCTGGAAAAATTTCCAAGTAGTAATATAGTTTCAATCGATGCTGGATTCGATGCTGGATTTTAAATAAATAGATTGCACAGTTTGCTCAGGAATGATTACCCATACTTTCCTACTCTTAGATTTCCTTCTAAGGTGTGTCCCAACGAAATAAAGCCACCGTAATTCTGTGCCGTAACTGGCCACGAAACAAACAAATAAGATTGAAACAAATATATTAAGAAAGTCTATGTAGAAATACATATTTACAAGGAGTAACTCACTTCCTGCCCCACCTGGGCAGGAGAAAAAGGTGAATGTGTAAAAAAAAGAGGGGGAAAAGTGTCCCGCCAAAATAAAGCCACTGCCAATATTAGTATTTATTGGTAACTACCGACATTCGAGCTGCTGAGTTCAACATGTTTATGACGTCAGGAAGTTGTGCAGTACTTGTTCTGTGCCAGTCGAACTTTGTGCGGACTTTAGAAGGTTGTATTTTCCATTTATCCTGCTGTATTGCAATGGGAAAGAGAATCCAGCTATCAAAGTTCGAGAAAGGACATATAACAGCGTTTAAGGAACAAGGTATTTCACATAGACCAGTATCTAAGCAAATCAAACGATCTAAAACCGTAATAGACAATACTGTAAACCAGGGCAATGCGTACGGATATAAAAAAAAGGAGGTGTATCTGCAGAAAAATGACTTCCAGGCAGGCAAGAGAAGTTTTACGGCGTCTTTCAGGAGGTGGTATTTCCCTAAAATAGTTGGCCAAAGAGGATAACATCCCTGTGACAAAATCAACCCTGTCACGAATTAAAAAACGTACAAGCAACTTGCGATATAAGAAAAGGAAACAGCAGAACATGTTGAAGTCTATCCACATGCAAAGGAGAGTCGACTGGGCCAAATATAATCATACCTGGAAGGACCAGTGACATCGTGTTATAGTCTCAGATGAGAAAAAAATTAATCTGGATGGGCCAGACGGCCTTGCTTTCTATTGGTATGACATAAGGAAAGAGGAGGAAATTTTCTCCAAAAGATAGCAAGGTGGAGGCTCATTAATAGTATGGGGAATCTTCGGCTATGGAGGTAAACATAACCTGGCTGTTCTCTCAGGCCGCATGAAGGCTACTGATTACCAAAAAATGCTAGAAAACCATTTACTGCCATTTTCAAACACAATTGGTAGTCCAAGCTTGATTTTCCAGCAGCAAAAACCTCCATTCACGCTACAAAATCGTCCTGGGAATGGTTTTTGGAGAATGGGTGCATGTCATGGAATGACCTGCCCTTTTCCCTGATACCAATCCCCAAGAAAATGTGTGAGGTATCCTCAGTAGGGCTGTATATGCCAATGTCAGACAGTTTCAGTCTGTGGCAAAATTGAAGGTCGTCATCATTGAAGCGTGGGAGAACACTGGCTCGACTGTGCTCCAAGGAGTGGTAAATGGTATGTCAAATCGTATATTCCAAGTCATATATAACCATGATGGATATATTGTCTATTAACAGTAGTGGTTTTATTTCGGCGGGACAACTTTCCCCCCTCTTTTTAAAAAAAAATTATTTTTTTCCCGTCCAGGTAATGCAAGGAGTGAGTTACTCCTAGTAAATATGTATTTGTATATAGACTTTCTTAATATATTTGTTTCGTTATTACTGGTCTGCTTTGTGTCCAATTACAGCACACAATCAAGGTGGCTTTATTTCGGTGGGACACACCTTATATATATATATATATAAAGTAACGTTTTGGAAATGGACCAATGAAAATCTGCGTAGATACCGTGAAAGACATTTGATTGGTCAGAGCTTTCTTGCGCTATAAGGGGGGTTACGAAGACGGGGGGGGGGGACCCGGCTCTGTCGCCAAACGTCACAAGTTTAACGCCAACTTGGCGATATATCGCCAAATTTGGAGACCAAAATTAGTCGCCTAAAGTGACGCGAACTTGACGCTATTTCCAGTATTTCGCCAAATTTACATAGACTCCCATTGAAATCCAATAGGGTTTACTTGCTTGCAGAAAATCAACAGATTGTGATATTTCAATGCAACAAAAAGTAATATTAGTTTATGAATAGAGCTTAATTGAGCTATTTACATTATTTTTAAACACAAACACTAACTATTTACAATATTCGTAACACTATACCTATAATGTTTATTTAATTTGCAATTATTCAAATAAATTACAAATTTTACCTTTTTTTCATGATTTTATATTTAATAATTCTTTCAATTATGAAACTCTGTAAGCTCTAATGATTATGTGCTTGGTGATAAGGAAATAAAATGGTCAGGAGTTGGGGAGGAGCGCGTTTTTACCAAGTGGAATCTAAAAATAGAATGCATAGAAAATGAGGAATCTCGAAGCGATCCAGAATGGAAACGCGAAGCAATTACGTCTCGGATTGGCTAGAAAATAGGGACTGCTTCGCGATTACGCGGGGGTTTGGTAAGCATAGCAAGCAGAGGGGTGGAGCCTCCCTAGTTATATAAATAGATAAACAGCTTTCATTAAAAAAATAATTAGCAAAATCGGTTCAATAGAAAGCTCAAGGCAAATGACAGCCTTGTATTTTAAATAAATAGATGGCACGGCTCGCCCTGAAATGGTCCCCTACACTTTCCTACTCTTGGATTTTATATAAACTAGGGGATCGAACCCGGGCTTCCCGGGTCACGGAGAATAGGTGAAAATCATTTTTTTTTTTTTTTTTTTTGAAAACTAATACTTTTTTTCACATGCAATATAGTTTTTAGACTGACCACTAACAATAAAAAGCATTTTTATATGAAACATATTCATTGCAATCAAACAATGTTTTGAAATTTATCAAAAGCGACATTTTCGTATTAGCTGCACGATAAGACTTCTTGCGGCAGCCTTTTTGATTATCATCATTTCAGAGTTTTAAACACGTAGTTCAATTATATGTATGTGAAATTTGTGTTTTATTTATATTATATTAATATTATATTATTTATTTATAGAGGAAGTTTAAAATTTTTAATGGAGTATTAGCCGCAAGAAATGACTGAATTCTTTACATTGTTTTAAGGTTAAATGGGTTAATCTTTCGTAATCGAACTCCAAGCGATAGAGATAAATTTCAAAATATTTCATGTTTGAAAATTATTTTAAAACCATAGACAGTCAGTAAACTAAGATGCAGTTTGCAAACAAATTTCATTTGAATTTTGTTTTCTCGTTTGCGGTGTAAAAATTTAAATTGTTATATTACATATATGTTAAATTTGTGATTCTTTTAAATATTAATCCTTTCTTTATTTATAGAGGAGATTTTTATTTCGTTATGGAAAATTAGTCAGAAATAAACCCTGAACAATTTTTATTGCTGTATGTGCAAATTTTTTTATTATTATTATGTAATGGAGCAGGCACGTGATACAGATAAATTAAAAAAATTCATGCTTGAAAATTATTTAAAAATCTATCAATTAAGGTACAGTTTTAAAACAAACTGAATTTGAAAGTAAATTTTTTTTTCCTATACGATGGTTTAAAAATTGAAAATGTACGATAATTAGAAGATTAAAAAAATGCAAAAGCGAAATTTCATCCTGAATTATTGCCATTCGCAAAATGACGTCAACGTTACGCACAAAAACTTTTGTCCTTTATAATATAGATAGATAGATTGCTGATTGTTATTGTCAACTAATAGGAGTTTAAAGAATTGAAATTTAAAGGATTGTGAGTGGAAATAGAAGAAATATTCTTTGCATAAGGAATGATTTTTTGGTATTTCACTGTTATAAGGGGCTTGGCGAGAAAGAAAATGGCCTTGGCAAGGGAAATAAATTTTACACGCATGTTTTTTGGAAAACTATTTAATGTTTTATACGACACAAGCAATCTTTTCAATATTTATACAAGTTATTTAATATGCAGGAGCCATTTATCTGTAATTATAGATAAACAAAAGTAAGTTACCTAATATGTGTAATCAGGAGCCTTTTTTAATGCATACATAAGCAATCAAAATTGTTCATCAAGTTTGTTTTCATAGCGGTTTATATCATTTGGCAACATATTTCAATTTGTAAGCTCGACTTGCGCCAAGCTTTAAAAAAAATGTAAAGATCCCTATAGCAAAAAAGTGACACTTTTTCTTTATAATTCCTATAAAAATTTCATATTGAATTGATAAGTTTTAAGTACAATATTGCAAAAAAGAAAAAATGAGCAAGAGAAAATACGTTAAAAAATATCCCGCATGTTATTAAATAAGAAGAGATCATCAAATCAAATTCGCAGTTTTGCAATGCTAAAAAAAGATATAATCTCCAATCACATTCATTAGCATCCCGCCCTTCTAACAAGACTACGGAGATCAATCCATCACTGTTAATGATAGTTACATAAATAGCAGACAATTTGCTGTGGATGTTCTGTGATGAAAAATCAATGACGACGTACAGTAAGATGTGTGTTCTCTTGCTGAAACATTTCTTTAAATAGCTCTATGCTGACATTTTGTCAGAAACGTTTGCTTTTGCATCTGAATAGTTTTAATAAAAAGTTTATTAGAACTTTTTATAAAGTGTATGAATAAAAGTTCTTTATAAATGTGCCGTTAATCTTAATTGGATGCATCTGGACAGTTTTAATAAAAAGTTTATTATAAAGGCTTATAAAGTGTATCAGTAAAAGTTTTTGTAAATGCACTCTTAATTCTCACATATGGATGTATCTGAATTGTTTTAATAAAAAGGCTATTATAGTTGCTTATAAACTCTATGAATAACAGTAATTTATAAATGTATTGTTAATCTTTACTCATGGATGCAGAGATGACGGCCTCGGAAACTTAGCTTTCGTTTTAGAGTAATAGTGCAACCACGGGGGTTGCAGATGGATGTATCTGAATAGTTTTAATAAAAGTTTATTATAGCTCCTTATAAAATGCATGATTAAAAGATCTTTACAAATTAACCTTTTAATTTTCACATCTGCTCTGCATGTTTCCTAATAGTTTTAATAAAGAGTTTGTTATAGTTGCTTATATAGTGTATGAATAAAACTTCTTTTTAAATTCTCTAGTTTTAATAAAGAGTTTGTTATAGTTGCTTATATAGCGCATGAATAAAACTTCTTTTTAAATTCTCTGTTAATCTTTCCATTGGATGCATCTGGATAGTTTAAATAAAATGTTTATTATAGCTGCTTATAAAGCGTGTGAATAAAAATTCTTTTTAAATTATTTGTAAATCTTTGCGTATGGATGAATCTGAACAGTTTTAATAGAAGTTTATTTATAGCTGCTTATAAAGTGCATGAATAAAAGCTCTTTATAAATGAGCCTTTTAATCTTTGCATTTGAATAGTTTTAATAAAAAGTAATTGCTTATAAACTGTATGAATAAAAGTTCTTTATAAATTAACCTTTTAATCCTCGCATCTGGATGTATCTTAATAGTTTTAATAAAAAGTTTCTTATAGTTGCTCATAAAGTGTATGAATAAAAGTTATTTTTAAATTGTCTGTTAATCTTTGCATATGGATGCATCTGAATAGTTTTAATAAATGTTTATTATAGCTGCTTATAAAGTGCACGAATAAAAGTTATTTTTAATTTTCTGTTAATCCTTGCACATGAATGCATCTGGATAGTTTTAATAAGACGTTTATTATAGCTACTTATAAAGTGTATAAATAAAGGATCTTTATAAATGCGCTGTTAATTTTCCTTTTCTGGTAATTAGGTAGAAGATGGGAAATTAGGATAACATGTGAAATCAGGTTCGAGCACAGGAAAAAAAACAAAGCGAATTTGTCTTAAAACTGTTCTTATATAGTCGAAACCCACTGTAATGAACATATTCAACTGACTGCCTTTTCAGCCCAACACAAATATTTATTTTGAACAATGTATAATATATGTATAGAAGTTGGAGGAGTTTAAAATTTTGTTCAACTATATGTAACAGCAAGTCGCGTTCGCTATAGCGAATTTTGACTGTATTTGAGGAGCAAACATTCAAACCGTGTCCCCCCTCCCCCCCCCAAAAAAAGTTATTGTTAGTTTTATGAACTCTGTGTTAAATTTCACAGAAATAAACGGTATTTTTAACCAAAAAACAGTTTTCGCCTATTATAAACCAATTTTAAAACTTGACGTTTCAATGTTTCAAAGTTTCAGTGTTTTCAAAGAATGTTTCCTCCAAAACCTGCATTCAGTCAAACTGTGATTTCTCCAGTCTGCCAGTCACAGTTGTCACTTAATGTGTACTTTCGAAACCTACCATACATATCACAATTGAAACGGTATGTTTTAGAGGAAAATAAGAGAACTGTTAAGGTTAAACGATTCTTCAATATCTAAGCGAAGAATCTGATGTATATTTTAAAAAGGGAGTAACTGTTGCCCGTGTTCAAAGGGTTGTTTTAGAATCTCTTTCTCTTAGCCACGCCATATCAGTTGAAAAGAAAAAAGATGTTAGCAAACTTTTGAAGGTAATGTATGGTAAACAGTGGAAAAATATACTTGATGATGTTTTCCAATGGTACAACCACATTATCCATGATTTACCAGTCTGCAATGAAGTGGAGGGGAAAGTGTGTGACTCTCTAGATGAAGATATTGGTTTTAAAATTTGAAGTGGATTTTTGGCAAACGAGTATTTATTTAGTAAATATTTAATGAATACTACTAGGTTACCATAATCTGTCATTTTATTTTATCAATAATCAACTGAAGTTCAGTATTTGTTCAAATAAAATAATGCTTTTGTATTATTTGTGAGTTAAAACTTATTTCATCCAGAAAGCGTTTTATCCCACTTATCAAACAATCAAAACATGTTTCCTCTTCTGAATTCGGTCAAAACGCGATTTCTCCAAATATTAAATCCATTTTATTAATTTGTTTTAGGTTTAATACCTTATGTATGCTTGCAGTTCGTTCTAATAACCAGTAATAAAAATACACAATAAAAATTAGAATTAAATAGAAGTTATTTTCTTATTTATCAATTTTTTGTGTTTTTTAAAAATTTATATCTAAAGGAGAAAGCATGGTTTGAATGTTTGCTCCAGATTTATTTAAGGAACCGTCAACCAAATGCGCTTTTTATTGGCGTCATATCATTACATAGTGTAAAAGAAGATTCATATGCAAGACACTGTGATTGTTTCATTTTCTGACGAGTTCCTAATGCGCAAAAATGGTCACAATGACTTCAAAGAGGAGTCACAAAATGTCAACCATCTGAGAGACATAATTTGCAGAATTAAAGATGTCACAAAAATTTTAGTCAACTTTGTGAGTGTATTATTATTATTATTGAATATTTGTGACGGGACGCCCAGTGATTGTGCTGTTAGGGAAATGATTTTAAAACAAAAATATCTTATGTGAAATGTGAATTTAAATAGTTGGAAAAAAGTTTAAAAATATAAGTTATAATAAATTAAAATAGATGAAAATTATTTCGTAGTTACGATTTGTAATAACCCTATTTTGCAAAATAAATAAAGAAACTGTTAATCTTTACTTAACAATCCTTAGATTTAAATTCTAAGAGGAAAAAAGGTATATTGAAACCTTATCTCATATACTGTTAAATGAAAATAGATATAATTCCAGGAGGAGAAGAATCAAGAAATCAAATGGGCAATTTCGCAATACCAAAACGGAAAAACAAATCCTCGATCATATTCATTAGTATTCCGTTATTATTCAAACAAGATTACAGAGATCAATCCTTCTCTGGTAATGATACTTACAAAAATAGCAGCCAATTTTCTTATAGGATGCTGTCTTTTAATGAAAAATCAATGATGAAATAAAGTAATGTACACGTTCTCTTACTAAAACATTATTTTGTCTAAATAGTTCTATAGGTACCTTGATGGGAATGTTTATTTTATATTTGGATACTGTTGATAAAAATTCCGACATCGCTGCTTGCAGATTGTATAAATAGAATTTGATGTTTTTTTTTTTTTTTTTTTTTTTTTGCTTTTTTACCTCTGAAACGTCGTATTTTGGATTTGGTGAATCCAATCTAAATAATTAGATCCTTAAATTCACTCGGTTAAAAAAATGGCTACATTTAGATACTTTACATTACAAAAAGTAATAAACTTCTCGCAGCCGGTTAGACGGAAGCAATTCTGGCAATTTTCGGTATATTTTCATCCATCATGGACCCTATTACAAAACAACCCTCTGTTCAAATGTTGATATGTTTATACATATATAATTCTTTCTACGCGCTCTTATTTGTAAACCAATATGGATGTGATTAAGCATGTGTAAAAGGCTTACAACGACTTTAGTGGAGTTCATTTGCCAGCTTGATCTGCTATCTTGTTTCAAAATGGCGACCAGTTAAAAATTTCAATCTCAATAAATTACACACACACACACACAAAAAAAAAAAACTGAAATATAAATGTATTGTTTGTTTAAAACTTAGGCCTTGATACAAGGATTACAGGGGAATTTGTATTTCCCCTTTCACTTACAAAATGGCTGAGATATAGCAGTTTGAAATCCTAGTGTAACTGCCATATTGAGAGTAAACAGCGGATTAAATGCAAGGGATTTTTCCATAATCGGGTATAATTTATGAACTTTATGAAACGTGGTTTCCCGCAAATTTATTTCTATTGTTGTAACCATTGTTGCTAGTCTCATACACTTAAAACTACATAGCCGTTACATAAAGTGATGTCATATCTTGAAAGTAAAAATACATTGGTATTTTCAAAATATTCTCGCATGCACACAAACGGAAATGGTGTCCGGGAGCTTCATATTCTCGTTATTGGTGGCTATTTGAAATATTTCGCAATTATTTTTAATAATAACATTTTGCGAAACTAATAAATGAGCAAGTAGTTCATCTTTAATTAAAAATACTTAGGTTTAAATGATGGCAAAAAATATGAAAAATTTTTAAGCATATCTCACATACCGTTGCATCAGAAAAGATGACCGTTGATCAGAAAAGAATTTCAGTCAGCTCCCCAACCCCTCAAAAAAGGAAAAAGAAACAAATCAGATGGGAAGATCTGTTACAGCAACAGGAAAAAAGAAAACCTTTTATCATATTCATTATTGTATCTCGTCCTTCAAACGAGATTACAGAGATCAATCCATCACTGGTAATGATACTTATATAAATAGTAGATAGACATTTGGCTGGATTTGTTCCATAATGAAAAATCAATGATGACATACAATAGCATAAATGTCCTCCCTCGGAACATTTATTTTTTTTTTAATATCTCGTTTCTGATTATGCTAACGGAAATTGTTTTTTGTATCTGCCTATTAGGGGTAACACCACATTGACAACTTTGACTTTTCAAAAATTCGGTTTTTTTTTTTTTTTTTTTTTTTTTTTTTTTTTTTTACGTCGTTTAAAGTGACGTTTATACACAAAAACATCATATTTTATCAGTTAGAAATCGCTATCAAAAGTGAAAGGCCAATTTTGAAACTATGGGAATTAGAGCATGCCATAGGGAGTACACAATAACGAAATCTTTAAACGCATTTTTTCAATTCCTACTATTAGTTCACACTCTCCCTATATATATATATTGTTCAAATTTTTAATCATTAATAAAATGCTTATTATTCATCCACTCAAGTTCAAATACATTTTTTAAAACTTGTAGTGGATGACACTTGATGTTAATACAGTTTTTTTTTTTCAAATATTAATTCATTAATTAAATTTAATTAATTCATTTTAGTTTTATATGGGAGAAAAAAAAATTCTCTTATTCAAATTTTCAATCGTTAATAAAATACTTATTATTCATCCACTCAAGTCCAAATACATTTTTTTAAACTTGTAGTGGATTACACTTGATGTTAATACAGTTTTTTCAAAGATTAATTCATTAATAAAATTTAATGAATTTTAGTTTTATTACACTCTTTTATTGCATCCTTTCTTTTAACCCTTTATGTCCCAAATTATGAATTCATGAAAATTTCATCTTCTAAAGCCTTTTTCGTGAATTTTTGAAAGTACATTATAAGATTTACACAATCATTTAATAAATTTTAGAAAATATTTCCCAATTAAAATTAATTAAATAAATTTGTATTTATAGGGATTTTGTGCAATATTTATAACTCCACTCAAATCTTTTATTTAAAATATCTTTTTTAGTATTTTACAGAATTATGAAATGTACAAATATAATGATCTTACAATAGAAATATTGAAATATTTCCGAACTGAAACTTTACTCCCGCCATCTTTGAACGTCAAGAAAGCTGAAAAGATGCAAATGAAAAAGAAATCAATCAATAAATAATAAATAAAGACACACAACCTTGCTTAATGGTACACAAAACACGAACATTAATAAGCTAAAAGATAAATTCTACGTTTCGATCTGTTTCTACAGCTGTCTTCAGGAAATATGATGGTTAAATGGCTAAAAGCTCAGAGATGAAGGCTTTCTGTGAGAGAGACAATTTGTCGGACACTGACTAAAGATATGAAAACAAAAATGTAGTGGTGCTATCCAATGAAAATAAATACTTATTAATGAAATGAGTCCAATAAATCAAAAGTTCGATTGAAGAAACTACGAGTGTCACCACATTTGTTTTCATATATTTAGTCAATGTTTAATAAATTGTTTCTCGCACAGGAAACCTTCATCTCTGAGCTTTTAGCCATTTAACCATCATATTTCCTGAAGATGGCTGTAAAAACATCTCGAAACGTAGAATTTATCTTTTAGCTTATTAAAGTTCCTGTTTTGTGTACCATTAAGCAAGGCTGTGTGTCTTTATTTATTATATTTTATGGTACAATTGTCCTGTATATGTTATTGAAAAAGAAATCATTTTTTTAAAAGTAGTTTTGTTTTGTGCAACTAATAATGCCTTTGGAATAAGATAAAGTAATGTATCTATAACACATTCTAAACTGTATTACTTCTAATCGGTGTATTAAATATATTTTATACCAAGTTATTTCAATGGTACTTTAAAGTACCGTCGGAGCGTAAAAGGGTTAACTTACAGTTCGGTTTGTTTGTATGTGGCAGTCAAATCTTGGGACTCATTTTTTACCTATTTCCTCTTGATAAAGAGCTTTGAAATTTGGAATGTATATCAATACATGAATTGGATATTGATTTTTTAAAATTCGATCCCTACGGCATGCAACGGTTGATTTCCTATAGAGAAATCAATATAGCTTCAACAATGAGTATTTGTTGAAAAGTACTAATGGTAGGTTTAACACAATACAGCCAAATTTTGACCAACTTGACAAAATATCGCCAAATTTGGTGACAAAAACAAGTTGCCATATATGAAGCCAACTTGGCGATAGCTGGCTAATTTGGTGAAATTCCCATTTTCACTTTTTAGATCATTTCAAAATATATATATATATTATACATTTTTGTGAATTTTAATAATAGCATGTTTTTTAAATTACTTTTAAAATATATATTTTATACATTTTTGTAAATTTTAATGATAGCATGTTTTTTAAAATTATTTTTAATTAATTTAATTTGGCTTTTTGTATGCAAAGATGAGATATTTTAATCGATTTTTCATTCATTTTCTGATATGGTTTAATTATACAAATTATGTACACAGGTATATTTCTGATGACAATACAACATTTTAATATTTTAAGAACTTAATTATAAAATAATTAACTACTTTTAAGGCATTTTTCCGTTAGCCGGTCACAAGAGGATAAATCGTCACTATTCTTTATATTTACAACTGTTTACAAGTTACAAAAACAAAGGAATCAATGATGTGCCAAACCACGCTGAACAAATGATGCCAAGCATAAATGAAAGCGGTGAATTTTCCGTAATCGGAGCCTACGCCAAATTAGCCTATTTTAATAGAATTTTGAACAATATAAACTGCAGTCACCAAATTAAACGTTTTTTAAGATGAATATTGAATGCTTACAGAAGAGGGCTTTTTTTAAAAAGTATATTTTTACTTTTTTATACTTAAGAGTACTTGTTTACTAATTATATTACAACTTTATTCATTTAGTAATTATGTCAGTGTTTTATTATAATAAATCACATTAATTACATAGATCGCCATAACAATGCATGATAGTTACATAACTTCTAGCGCGCATTAACTCGTCACTTACTCTCATTTTGAATAATCTCGATTAGCATATGATATCACATCGTTATAAGCACAAACTACGGATTAGCACCATCGTATTATTACAATCTCATAATGGAACTTCATAACATCAACTTTATAATCCTATGAAATTTGTAACAGGCAACGGTGAATAGCTGTTATCGTATGTTTCACAATACTCAATTTGCCGACAGATCAAAGAGCTTTTTGACTAAATTATCAGCTTATAAAATTACTACAGCAGAAAGTTTTCGGATTTCTGAAAGTTGACAAATAACAGAAATTATTTGTAGTATATGTATGTGGTATGCTTGGGTAATTAGGAGGGCGTTATCAGATGCATTTTCTAATTGTACAAACGTCAAACTATAATTAAAATTACTATAGATGTAGTAAATAACTAGAAACAATAAAAAACAAAAGAAATGTTACGTAAAAGAAATATTTTAAATGAAAGTAAAGCAAATTTAAGGAGATAATTTTTTAATTATGAAATTCTATTTGTTAACCATATAAATAAGACAAAAGAAATAATTCATCCTCTTTAATTAATACTTTCCATTATAGTTGAAACGTGTTCATGAATTCGGTTTATATATCTGCCGTCTGTCTGTCTGTGCATATATGTAAAAAAATTACAACTATAACTGCATAAAACTCATGTAAATATACTGGGATTGTCATATGATTGATATATGTTACTAAGGTTTACTATGGCATATTAGAAAATGAAAATGAAGTGTGTAGTATGTATAGTCAACTTACTGAGACATTCAAAAGAATTTTTAATTGCTAATTCACTATTTTAAACATATTGAAATTGATATTTATCACTAAAGTGTACTACAAGGTTTTTTACTGTAGAACGGGGTGAACATAGAAGTGTTCATGAATTCGGTTTTTAATTTTTTCCAACATAGTTGAAAAGTGTTTATGAATTCAATTTGTTTGTCCGTCTGTCAGTCAATGCTCTAACTCTCGTAAATATAGCCATATTATCATGAAATTGATTTATGTTATGGGAGTTTATTGGGGTTTTATGTAGCATTTATAGTTCATTTACAAGGGTACTCCGTTACACGACGGTCTATGGGGGAAAATCGTTTGTGGTGTACTTTAATAATGCTATACTATTTAAGACATATTGAAATTGATATATATCACTGAGGTGCACAACAAGATGCTTTTTATAAGAATAAGGTGTGGATAGCATTCATCGTTCTTTTACAAGGACACACAAAAGACTTCGGTTACAGTACTGTCTATAAGCAATAATTTCTAGAAGTGAGTTTTCAGTTGTGGTATGCACTTTTAAATGTAACTCATTTTTTGTATAATACTTAACAAAGTTAAATTTCATATATCTTATACAGAACTATACACAAAAGTTCATGAGCACATTTCCGTTTATTATTGGCGGAATTTGCTGTAGAAAAATTTTCAACTGTACAATTCATTTCCTAACTGAAGTAAATTTTAGAATACTATGTAGTATATTAACATATACTGGACAATTGCGCGATAAAATATAATAAATAACAACATATTCGTTAAAAGCACACAACCTTGCTCATTGATACACAAAAACAAAAACTTTAATATGAACTTCTGCAATTAAAAGTAAAATATAAAATCTACATTTCTATCTGCCTCTGCAGTCGTCCTCAGGACAATATAATGATGAAATGACTAAAAGTTCAGAGATGACACCACTGCATTTTTGTAATCATATCATTGGATAAAGCTCGATAAATTGGCTCTCACGGGAAGCCTTCATCTCTGAACTTTTTGTCATTTCATAATCATATTTTATTCTGAGGACGACTGCTGAAGCAGATCGAAACGTAGATTTTATATTTTATTTTTAATTGTACAAGTTCATATTAAAGGTCTTGTTTTTTTGTAACAATAAGCAAGGTTGTGTGTTTTTAACGAATACGTTCTTATTTACTATGTAGTATATACCGGGTGTCCCAAAAATGACTGATGGATTTTAAAATTCAATAACTTGCAAAAGGTGACAGATATTAAAAAAATTCTTGCAGGTGTGTTATGTAAGATGACAGGAATTTTTATGCTACGATTCTCAGTTTTAGTTACAAATAGCATCGATAGATGGCGCTGCAAGCAATAACCGCTAAATCCAAGCTCTATTTTTCGGCCTCTCACTTCTTCCATGCGAAAAAAAAGATTAAAATGTATTGAATGGATCCCGAAGTACCGAAAATTGGGTCTGGACTGAGCACCTATGTATTGCTCTCAGCGCCATCTATTGTTTGAAATTCGAACTAAAATCAAGAATCACAGTAAAAAAACTCCTGACATCACCCTCCTGCAAGAATGTTTTTCATATCTCTCACCATTTGCAAGTTATTGAATTTTAAAATCCATCGTCATTCTTGGGACACCCGGTATACAAACCTATAGATCCTAAACCCCCGGGTGGAGTATTATCGGATCTACGCTAGATCCTCGCGATTTGGCGACTCGGCAACACTCAGGCATTTAAATCTATAGATCCTATATGGGTTCACAAAAGAATTCGGATACTTTATCGACTATTGCTGGAATTCGGTTTTCAAATGTGTTATTCGTTTTCCAAATTGTTTACCTAGATATCATGTTTGGACTCATTAAACGGTGAAGTTTCGTTACAATATTCTGGATGTGTTGGAAAGTGCTTTTAAATATATGCCTGAAGCATGATTTTTCGTTCTAGTTTTTAAATATAATTTGCCCGTAGTAAGATTCGAATTTTAATATAGAAGAATCTATGTTATGACTGCTTCTTTCTGATTTTCAAATAAAATTTGTATACGAAGGACAATCATAATATGCAAGGGAATTTGTTGGTGAGAATTACACTATATTTTAAAATAATTAATTTGACAACATTTGTTATAAAAATTATTTTTTAGTAAAAATTACTGTGCATTAAGTAATCTAATAGTATTTAACCTCTTCCTGACTATCGGCGCTTTTAAGTTACTTTTAGGGTACACGGGATCGTTAAATTTGAACACAAGTATTTTAGTACAGAAATTTTCACCTAACTGATTCACAAGTTTACAGTGATCCAAAAAGTTGAAAATTACAAACTTTAAAAACTGATGCCTTAAAATCAGTTCATCAGGAAGGGGTTAAATTACTTACTATCATATTTACCTTGTTTAACCCTCGCACTACTAAGATGGGGTCAATTTTACCCCATCTGGACATTTTGCAGTTTATTTCTCATTTAGAAGATGTATGACAAAATTATTTTCTTGGAATTATCCTACAAAGGTCTCTTTCATGATTTTACCTACTTAGTAAGTTTCGCACAGTTAAATTTTTTTGTTTATTTGTAGAAATTGCGAATGGGGTCACATGAACCCCATCTTAACAAATCAGTGAATGAATGAACGCTTCACATTTCAAGAGAAATAAAGATATCACATCAAATAGATTATCACATTTCAAGAGAAATAAAGATAATTTTTGGCATCCTGCCAAATGTAGTTCGCTGAAGGTGCAGCGTTAAAACGAGTATAACCCCCCCCCCCTCCAACCGCCCTCATTTCGTTATTTCTTTGTTGTTGTATTTAGTTGTGTGTAAATTTCGCTAATCAATGAAATGAATTGTCGAATCGTATGAACATTATAATTACTTAGGTGGTAGTGAGGGGGGGGGGGGGGGGTAAATTACCTACAGGGTCGGCCCTTTGTAAATGTTAGGCATTTAAGCAATATTTTGATCTTAGTACTGCGAGGATTAAAATTTGTATAGTTGATTATATGTTAAAAAATAACCTATCCGTAATCATATGCAACTAAATTTAGAATGCAGTCATATGAACCCCTAGAATGACACGCGTGAGGTAAATCGGTTAAAAGAGTGCGACGTATAATTCAGCGTCAAATAATCGGAAAACTATTGCACTTAAAAGCTTGTATTCGTAAAACGATTTTTTTTTTTACATATTAAATTTTTTTTTCAATTTTATTTTTTCTTTAGATGCTATATTTTTCATCTTGATTTTTTTAATTTAAAAACGGTGGGTAATCCTCATACCGGTTTATTCTGATAAGGCGCTTTTCTGATTAGATTTGGAGGTTCATTGGTTAAATATAAAATGGGGGAACGGAGGGGGCAATCCTCCTCTTACTTTAAATAAATGGGTGTTCATGCAGAATTATCCGATTTGCTTCATATTGGATATACCTGTTTATTCTGATAAGGCGCTTCCCTAATTAGATTTGGAGGTTCATTGGTTAAATATAAAATGGGGGGGAACGGGGACTAATCCCCCTCTTTAGATAAATGGGTTGTTCATGCAGAATTATCCAATTTGCTTCAAATTGGGTATACCGGTTTATTCTGAAAAGGTGCTTCTCTGATTAGATTTGGAGGTTCATTGGTTAAGTATAAAGGGGGGAAATGGGGGAAGCTAAGCCTCCCCTTAATTCAGCTAAATGGGTGTTTTTGTCGATTGCTTTATTTTTCGAAGGGCATTATTCATTGAAATCAGAGTATAATATCAATGCTCAATGCCATCAGTTTAACTGGGCACTTATATTTTTAGTTTTATAATAAATTGTTTTATTTCCTCAATCCGGCATATCGGTTTTATGGAGGATGTCAATTCTGAAGTAAACACTTTTATCTTCGTAATATAATTTTTATATGCAACAGTCACAAAATAATGTTAATTTTAATGTTTTGCAGATAATTTAGCATGTTTATCAGATGAACAGGAAATGTTTATTTGAATATTGATTACATCCTTAAAACTGATGTTCGGGGTTGAGAAAACTCATTAATACATAGTAAAATTTATTCGGAAACATTTCTGAAAATTACGGGATCAAAAGAAAATTTTCTTTTATAAATACTTCCTTAAATTTCGGAAATCTATCATTTTTTGAGATTTCTGAAGATATAGAAAGGAATTGTTGGAAATGTTGGTAACTCAGAAGAGGTTACATTATATTTCCGCAAACCTTGGCAGATTAAGGAACTTTTTTTTTTCTTTTACATTATATAAAACGTTTCAGGTAAATCCTAAATAGTTTCAGGTAAATCCTACTCAACTTCTTCGTTACAATTTTCTTTTGATAAATTGGTATTATAATATCTAATCATTTTATCAGATTCTGCTTCATCATAAATAATTAACTTAATTACATTGTCGTAATAAACGCATAATAACACTTTAAACTAGACACTTCTCTCGATTATATCATCTCGATTAGCATACATTATTACACCGCCATAAGCACAAACTGCGGAACAGTAACCTCCATTTTATCACAGATGATCTTATAGCTAAACATTATAGCAACGACTATATAAGCCACTGAAATTTGTAAGGAGGAGATAGCTGGGAATAATCAACATCACTGTGTTTTGTGAAACTCGCTCTGTGATTAGATCAATCGGCTTTATACTCGGAATAGCAAGTTTGATTGTAAAAAGTAGGTTGTTAAGCCCTATCGATGTTATGGGTTTACTGTTCTTGTACATTGTGGGAAGGCGTTGCTATAACAGAAATTGTTTCGATTCAAAGAATTCGCAGAAATTACTTTTCTTCTTCAAATTAATAAAGAAAGTGATTCCATACTTTTTTTAAAAACTAGTATAATAACCCTTTATGTCCCAACGGTACTTTAAAGTACCATTAAAATAATTTGTTTTAAAATTTATTTAATACATCGATTAGTAATAATACAGTTTAGAATGAGTTATAGATACTTTACTTTATCTTGTTCCAAAAGCATTATGGATTGCAAAAAACAAAAATATTTTTAAAATGATGATTTCTTTTGCCTTTGCATATTTTCAACTTTCTTGATGTTGAGAGATTGTGTGTGTGTGTGTGTGCGGGGGGGGGGGGGTGTCAGTTCGGAAATATTTCTATATTTCTATTGTACATTTATTGAACATTATATTTGTACATTTGCTAATTCTACAAAATAGTAAAAAAAAATATTTTTTAAATACAAGGTTTGAGTAGAGTTATAAATATTGCAGAAAATCCTTATAAATTCGAATTTAATTAATTATTTTTAATTTGGAAAATCCTTCTAAAATGTATTAAATGATTGTGTAAATCTTCTAATGTAGTTTCAAAAATTCCCGAAAAATACTTTAGAAGAGGAAATTTTACTGAATTCACAATTTGGGACATAAAGGGCAGTACATAAAGGGCGGGTTGGGACAAAAAGCTCATCACAAAACTTACTTCGAAATCATTCTAATGTGTTTGTTTAAACAGTGCAATGTACGCTCACAAATATAAGGAGGAAGTGCAGTGCGTTTATTTCAATTTAATAATGGAATTAGGGTGATTAATATTAAAGTTTTAAAAAAAATCAGAATGCAATAGTGCCCCCTGTTTGGTATTCGAAACCAACAGAGAACCAACATATCTTTTAATAATTTCTTAATACACACACACACACACATATATATATACATATATACAGGGTGTCTACAAATTAGTTGGGTAATTTCGTAAGTTAAGAACTTCCGAAATATTAAAGGAAGTTAACTAGTTGAAAGTCAGACCAGTAGTAATATTGCAGAAGTTTGTTCATAGATGACGTTACGTATCATAACGGACGCTATCGCTTAGCGAGCAGAAGTGTTCCACACTGTCAAAAGCATTGATTTGTTGGAAACGTTGATTTTCTTTGAATGGAATTTAATTATAATAATGAAAAATTGAATGTTTTTATTTATTTACTTACTTTTTTTTTATTTCACTACTTCATTATCCTTTAGAAAAGTAATACAATAAAAATAAATTTACTCTTATAAGAAAATTGAAGAAAATAAGAAAAAAATTATTTAATAATTTAAATATTGCGCGGGAACGCAATACTTATTTATTTCCAGTGTTACTTCTCAATGTTAATTTGACATAGAAAAGCCTATGGAGCTCATAACTTTTTTATTTTTTTCTTCCTATCTGTTTGTCCCTGATGCCACAATTTTTTTATTGTTTACTAATTATAATGATATTATAAATTTAAAGTATAAAAACGTTTGCCTGACGTTAAAATGTCTTTCCATATCGGTGAATTATAACCAAGAGAGTCACATAGGCTAATTTTTATTTACATTATTCAAATATTTTTGCTTAATAATTCCAAATTTCGCTTTTTTTCATTGAGAATTAACGGACATTTTTCTTGTAAAATTTAGCGTTTTTTCTTCATTGTTGCAAATAATACAAAAGCCGTAATAACAATTTGTCTCTTTTTAGTTGAAAGATTTCCACGTGAAAAAATAATCTGAAATAGCTTTTTCTTAAGAACTAGGGGGCTCTGCCCCTGCTCGCAACGCTCACCAACCCCCGCGTAATCGCTTTGCGATTCCATTCGGTGTTGCGAAGCAATCACTATTTTCTAGACAACCCAGGCGTAATTGTTTTGCGTTTGCATTCTGAATCGTTTCGCGATCCCTTATTTTCTATGTATTCAGTTTTTAGATTCCAAATGCAGATGATGCCCCCCCCCCCTCCTTCTTATTAGTTAATGGAAATTATCTTCTTTCTGTAAAAATCACTTTTGCCATCGACTCCTTAAAAAAACCCCAAAAGAGAAGTTTATCGAAATGCAGACGATTCTTCCCTTTCCCTGTCCATCCTATCTAAATTCTCTACTTTCATGGTTTTCGCGAAGAACAATTCCTGCTAAGAAAAGTCAGAAAGCTCTGACCAATCAGATGCGTTTCGCGGTATCTACGCAGATTTTCATCGGTCCATTTCCAAATCGTTACTTTTTTTTTATATATTTAGAAGGATTAAAAAGGCGAATATGGCGTCATAATGGAAATAAAAAGGACATTTTCAGAATAAGTTTTTGTTTTGGCAAAGTTTGTGTTTTAGTAAAAAGTTGAAAAGGATAGCTATTTTTACGCAAGTAACCAACTTAGTGAAGAATTACTAACTTAAATTTTAAAATGCATTTTTTCTTTCCAAGATGGGAACTATTTATATCCTAAGTTAAACTTAGGTAATAATTTTCTGTTGTATTTACATCACCGTTTGGGAGGGAATTAGGTAACAAAATTTAAGTAAAACTTTTTTTTTTTAATTTTCTTTACTGTATCACAGCTATAATATCGTTAAATATTCGCAGAAAGGATTCAACTCAAGTTATTTTTGCATTCATAGCGTTCCTGAGTGGGAAATAGGATATCTAAATTTAAGTTAAATTAATTTTTTATGTTTTGATTATAGATTTTTTACGTTCAGATTGAAAGTTTTTGTCCAAACTACAGCAACCTGCATTACTGCAGTGGTAACATATTTTGAATCATACATTGGTAAACTGCATTACACATTGTGATGCAATGCCGCATATATCAAAGCCTGATGATGATACCTTCCATTAATTTTGAAATGAGTTCGCCTGAATGCAGTAGTTATAAAAAACTTGACATATTATACAAAAACTTATTTTGAAGAACAAATTGAAAAAAAAAATATGTCCTACATTGTTTAAGCCCGAGAAGGGGCAGATATTAAGATATTTTAATCAACTACATTTAATGTTGCATTTATGTAACAAATAAGTTAAGTTAATAGAAGATTAAAAAATAAAAATAAAATTCATACAATATGATAGTTAAAATACCCTGAAAATTTAGATTCCGTTCAAATGAAATCGAAATAAATCTTAGACCTTTTTTTAAAGTTTTGTATTTTAAACGCATCTTATCATTTTATGTACAATCGTCATAAACATAATACAAAATCTGTAATACAAATATTTTCAATTAAAAATTGAAGAAGTCTAAGATTTATTTAGATTTCATTTGAACAGAATCTAAATTTTTAGGGCATTTTAAGTATTGTATTGTATTGTATGAATTTTATTTTTATTTTTTAATGTTCATTGGTTTAACTTATTTATCACAAATATTTAACATTAAATGTAGAACTAATTGAATGAAATATCTTAATAATTTTAATACACATAATTATATTTCTTAATTTATATCGTGAAGATTAAAGTATCCATGCTGAAATTCTGTTTGTGCTTGTTAAAATTACGCAACATAAAAAAAATTATTCTATATTCAAAGTGAACGTGCTCACTATTGAAATCAACGCATTTGAAATATCATTGAGTAAATGGATTACTAGTAACAGATTTATAATAATATTAGAAGATGTGACTTGATTAAAAACATAAATTTTATCTTCATTTGTACTAAGATTTACCCCTCACTATTTCCGTTTTGATAAAATGAACTGGGCCCACTTTCTAATTCAACGACTAATATACTTAATCATTTTGTGAGATTCTGCTTTATCATAACAAATTAACTTAATTACATTGTCGTAATAAATGCATAATAACACATTAAATTATACAACTCTCTCTCTCTATTATATTATCTCGATTAGCATAAATTATTACACCGACATAAGCATAAACTATGGATTAGTACCTCCATCTTTATCACAGACTATCTTATAACCAAATATTATAGTCATCGACTGTATAAGTTACTGAAATTTTTAACGCACAGATAGCTATAGCAAAGAATAATCAACATCATAGTGTTTCGTAAAACTCGCTCTGTGATTAGACCAATCGGTTTCGGCAATGATTTACATTACAGTATGAATTTAATTAAAATGGCCTCTGAAATAAATTATTTATTATTCAATGAGTAAAACATTTTTGACATTTAATGGTGTTAAATTTTATAATTCAAGAAAGTTATTACAAATATAAAAGTTATGGCTATACCAAGTGCTTTGACACTTAAAATTTAAGATGTTTCAAAAGTGGAGTTGATTTGTGCTCTGAACGGCTCATTTCGCGATTGATCGCTTGTAGCAGGCTCATTGAAAAATACTTTAAAATTAAAGTATTCATTCATAATTCAGTTCTAAAAATATTAAAATGTTGTATTGTCATCGTAATCACACCTGTAAACGTAATTTTTATAATTCTAGCCTACTTGAAAAAGAGTTAAAAATCGATCTCGAAATTCCATCTTTACACCACAACGCAGTAAAAAATGACAGATGTTTATAAATCTACGAAAATATACACGAACGCAAATATATAATAACCTCTTCCGAGTCACCCAAGATTCTGAAAAGTGTTCCTTTATCTTCAGAAGCATTAGAAAACAATTTACATTCGAAATTTAAAGAATAATTTACAAAAATTAATTTTTATTAGCTGCCCGAAATTTTTGGAAACGTTTCCTAGTGCCCAGAAAATTGGTTTTTCCGTTTTTATCCATTCTCAAGTAAACATTTTCAGTTGCATAACTGAATTTGCGCATGCAGTTGTAACAAAATACAGTAGAACCTCTTTTATTCGAAACTCTCGATTAACCAAAATCCACTTTTTTTTTTTTTTTTTTTTTTTTTTTTTACTATCATATTATTTGTGTGCAAGCGGTAATTTTAGAACTACGAGAACATATAAATATTTAAATATTTTCGATACCCCTTCTTAGAGTTCTCGATTTTAACTTGAGACCCCGTAAGTTGCAACGAAAAAAACCCGCCCAACGAAAAAAACGAACAAATTAGCAATTCTGAAGCTTTTGAATGTTTTCAAAAAAGTTTGGCATGGTTGAAGCTAAAGAAAGACTGTGATGCTGGAAAACTAATAATATTGAAAAACTCAGTGATAGTTTCAAAGCAAAGACAATCAAAACTGCGACAAACAAAACATTTTTTGAAACCCTTGTGATATACATAAAAGGTAATTAATTTCAAAATTAAAATAATTTATTCTTGTTTTTATTTTAATATTGCTTTATTTTTATTAAGCACCTGTTACCATAATAAGAAAAATTGCATGTATTTCTCCTTAATCTTAAAACTGAAGCATTCTCGATTATCCGAAAATTTCGATTTTCCGAAAGAGGGTCGGTCCCAATTACTTCGGATAATCGAGGTTCTACTGCAATGTTAATTTTCATATTCATGTTAATGCTGTTAATGTTGTATGTTTGTCTGTTAAACATGTTTTCTGAATATCAAAATATTTACCTGAGAATGGATAGCATTCGAAAAAGTGATATTCCGATTTGAGAAAACTGCTTATTGCACAGTAAAAGTTACTCAGAAACGTTTCCGAAAATGGCGGACAGCTAATAAAAAATTATTTTTATAAGTTCTTCTTTAAATTTCAAAAATAAGTAGTTTTCTGGGGATTTTAAAGGTAAAAGAACGCTTTTCTGAATCTTCGGGGACTTGGAAGAGGTTATTGTATATTTTCGTTCTTGATTGTAGTACATTTTTGTAGATTAAGAAACATCTGTCATTTTTTACAGTGAAAAAACAGGTTGAGTGTAATAAAAGAGTGTTAAAATCCGATGACAATAATTATGTGTATCTATTGGCAACAAAAGAAATTTTTCATGTGCATTTCAAAATTTCATCCATCTCAAGCAAAAGGACATGACGTTTTTAAATAACGAAATCTTGCATATACATGCTAAATCTTTCGGATTTTGCATTTCAAGGTTCCACAAAAACACAAGAGAATATAAAAAATACAGCAATGCCAAACTGTCTGTCAAATTAAATTTGAAGAAAGTTAGTTCTAGAAGACTTCATAAATAGGCTTTAAAAGAAAATGTCAAAGAAAAGTGGATAGCTCAATTAAAAAAAAAAACTAGTGTATGAGAAATATCGTGGGGGATTTAGAACATGTTTCAAAAATATTTGTCTATTCTTTCGCTAAAGGTTTCTGTTCTAAGGACGAAAATATATGACCCGTAAGTAAATATTTGATTAAATATATAATGTTTAGATAAACACTTATATAGTTTCGAAATTGGAAAAGACAAACATGTAATACACTTTTGAATTCCTATAGATTTAACAGTTTATCAACAGGCAGTGTAGAAGTAAAAATTTTTTTTTAAACTAGCAAAATAAGAATAAAATAATAATAATAGATAGGCTACTCAATTTTTAACACTTTCCAACACAGTTGAAAACTGTTTATGAATTCGATTTTTCTGTCTATCCATCTGTCTGTCGTCTGTCCTTGCTCTAACTTGCGGAAATATACTCAAATCTCCATGTAATTAATATACAGGGTGTCCCTAAACTCATGGTACATACGTTAGGGTGGATAGAACACAACTAGACGAGCACAAATCACCATACAATCCATGGTCGGAAACGCTTTCCTGCGCAGTAGTGACGACACAAAATACTAGAAAGGAAAGGCACGAACAGGGATAGAAAACATGTTTATTATTCTTAGTGTTGCAAAAATGCCGGGACAATGCTGAAAAGTGCTGAGGAACTTGTTGCAAGCATCGTAGCAGCTGCTGGGAAAGTCCGGGACACTCCCGGTATTTTTGAGAACATTAGATCTTCCATGCGCCGGAGATGCGCTTCCATGCATCACGGACCGGGGTCGTAAATTCGGACACCTACTTTGATGACGATCGTTGTCTCTTTAATGTCTTTTTTTTTTTAGTGTTTTGCTGTGCTAAGGATAATAAACATGTTTTCTCCTCTTATGCGTGTCCTGTCTTTCTTGTGTTTTGTGTCGTCACTACCGCGTCAGGAAAGCGTTTCCGACCATGGATTCTATGGTGATTTGTGCTTGTCTGTTTGTGTTCTATCACCCCCTAACGTATGTACCATGAGTTTAGGGACACTCTGTATGTTGTTTAGATTTACCTTGGTATGTTCGGTATTGAAAATGAAGTATCTAGCACATATAGTTCATTTACAGGGGCACTCAAAAGACTTACATCACGAATTATAGTGAAAAATCATTTTCGGTGTATTTTATTTATGTTACGCTATTTTGAATAGATTGAAATCGATATATATCAATGAGGTACACTACAAGATGCTAATTACGGAATAAGGTGTGCATTAGCAGTCATCGTTCCTATACAGAGACGCACAAAATAATTTAGTTATAGTATTGTCTATGAACAATGATTGCTGGGAGTGCATTTTCATTTGTATACGAATTTTAAATTTAACTAATTTTTTCCACATTACGTTTTGTATTTAGTGTCTATCGATCATATACAGGGCTGCACAAAGATATCGAGTATATATTTCCGCTTATTGACGGAAATAGTAGAAGAGGAATTCAACTTATGGCATGCGTTTCCTAACTGAACTAAATTTTAGCATATTATGGACTAACAACATGTATAATAATCACTTATAACAGATTAAGCTAAATAATGCTATAAAAAGTGATAAAATATCCTTATTTCGATTGACGAACGTTTTCCAATTTCATTGTATTTTATGTTTACACTGATTTTCATTATGCATGATGTCTCGTGACATTGTTTACCAAGTTATTGTTTTTAAATTTTGTGACAATATTTCTATCATAAATGATTTTGAAAATGTCGCCGTTTGTGCGATGAAAAGTTCTAAATAAGGATATTTTATCAGTTTTTATATCATTAGTTAGCTTAATATTACGGAGTATATATCAAAACATATACTATATACATAGGGCTGCACAAAAGAGGATATTTTCTCGAATACTGATGGTAATTGACAAATTGGATTTTCAAATGTGTTTTCCGTTTTCCAAATTATTTACTTAAACATCATCCTTCACCTTAGTAAACCGTGAAGTTTTGTTACAGTATTCTGAAGGTGTTGGAAAGTGCTTCATAATGTAGGCTTGACGGATGATTTTTCGTTCTTGTTAACCCCTGATGTGCTATTTCTTTCAGACAACAATTAAAGAGTCGTTACTAAAAAAATAACGTTACACCTATCCATAATCCACCGGCAAAACGAAGCAGGTGTATCCTAATACTGATAATCTACTGCAATTTTTTTAACTTCTAAACATCGCACACTTTCAATTTTTTCACCATCATACAGAGAAAAAAAAAGTACTTTTAAATGCAATTTGTTTGAAAACTACATCTCAATTTATTTTTGAGATATTAATATTTTTGTAGTTTTTAATGCCATTCCTGTAATGGCGGCAACTGAAGTACTCCATTGCTGTAGAAAATAAACGGAAAATATCTTTTTGTTGCCATTTTCTCATAAAAACTGAAAAAAATTTGTAATTAAAATACGTGCTAGTTCAAGAATATCGTATTTATTTAAAAATGTATTTTAAAGAATATTTGTGTGACTTATTTTCTCCACATTTGCTTAATTCCTATCAAAAAGCCGAGAGAATGTTATTAATCTGTGTTTAATAACATTTTCCGAATTTTGAAAAATATAAATCAATGATTTCTGATAAAGCATTGTAAACTATGTTTAATTTTCACTATAATGTTACAAAAAATTAAGGCATATGATTCCCTAGATACCCGATTTTTTTGTCGCGTTTCTTGAATGACGACATCGCTTTTCGTTGGGTTTGTATATTATTCCGCGATAGTTACGTAATATGCATAGATATTGTTGAAGACTAGATCGCAAATGTGGAATTCTTCAGCAGATGCCAAATACATCATTTTATATAAAATAAAAGCATTTATTTTAAGTCTTAAAACTAAAATATATTTTTTGTACTATCTATCTATCTATCTATATAACGTAATTCAATATATAAGTTTTTCAATTTTTTCGGAATCCATATTCTTCTTTTTTTCTTCCATGTTAATTCTTGTAATTAGGTATACGATACTTTATTTTACACATACAGTTCTGTATTGTTGGTTTATAGCGTGTAGTCAATGATTCACAATATTGCAGTTTTTGATGATGGTCGGTAATGTTTAATTAATGGTTCTATATATATATATATATATATACATATTTCTTTTCTTTTGTCGAGGGCACTAAATTTTGAAAAAGCAAAATTCCTGTTTTTTAGTTTTCTTTTTATTGTTATTGTTATTTATTTAACTTTCCAAACGCATGGTGTGAAGAAAATATTGTAATCATAATTAGTGTGTGTATGTGATTTTGTTTGAACTTTTTTCATTTTTATTTGTCTTGTGATAGTATAAGTTTGTGGTTTTAAATATTGAAATCTCCTACGAGCGCTACAATTTTTTTTTCAAAATTTTAAGCGTAATAACGTAACAAATGTAATAAATATTTAACGTTTTAAATTTAATAAATATTTTAAAATATCTTTTGCATCCTTTTAATTTCCTTATTATAGTAAAAACCCGTTTTTATATATAAAGAACTATATTTTATTGGAGAAAATCTTCCATAAAATTGGCAAAATTTAAAAAATGAAAATTACTTATTATTTTTTTATAAATTTGTGATTTAAGCACATAAATATTTCATGAACGCTAGCCCGTTTTTGTTCTTGATATTTTAAAATTCGCAAAAATTTTAAAAGCGAGCAATTGAAAAACACACTCTCTTCACAATTTTCATTCGCATATTACGGTATATAATTCGTGTTTTAAAAAATTATGTTTTCCACAAAATTCGCAAAATCAATCAAATTTGCGAAGACAGCTTAAAAAAAAATCCTTCTTTTATTTTAATTCCGTATAATATATTGTGAAATATAAAGGTTAAGCATTTCACGAAAAAATAATTTTAACGAAAAATACAGCAAGCAGTTACACGATTTCATGATACGTGGTTTGATTAAAAATAACAGAATATAGGAAAATGGAAGGGTTTTTTTTTTTCTTCATTTTTCTTTTTTTCTTTAGAATCTTTTTTTTTTTTTTTTTTTTTTTTTGGTTCAGCTTAACTATAAAATTCAATCAATAAAGCATCAGTAAAATAATAAAACAACACCAAATATCTATATATATAAAGGCGTTCTCCGTGTGTATGTCCTTTATACAAATCTTCAAATTTTGACGGATTTGCACGAAACTTCATTTACATAGGCTTTAGAACGTGGAAAAGAGCACTGTCTACTTTAAAAAATCACCAGAACACTATTTATCCCTTTTTTCTACCATGTTCCATAATTTAACATTATAGAAATATATCTTTTTAATTTTCTAATTAAATCGTTTCTTTCCCGTTGCCACAACCTAAATAAATCGGAAGAGGTCAGTGATTGTTTTCGTTTGTGGTTATACTATATCTTCCTAAATTAAGAAATATTTGTCTTTTTTAACACAAACAAGACAGAAAACACATGCGTCAAGCATACATTATGAAACACTTTCCAAAACTTACTGAATGCTTTAGCAAAACTTCCTTATTTAAGGAAATAAGGTAATAAAAAAGAAAAATGCCCAGCTAAACTGATGGCATTGAGCTCACAGTATTTTCACACTAATTGTATATTATACTCTTATTTTAAAGAATAATGGCCCTCAAAAAAATAAGTGAAAGGGAATTAGCCCCCGTTTCCCCTTTATCCTTAACCAATGAATCCCCAAAACGAATCAGGGAAGCTCCTTAATATAAAAAACCGGTATAACTAATTTGGAGGAAATCGAATAATTCTGCATGAAAAAACCAATTATCTGAATTAAAAAGGGTGGACTAGCCCCCTTTTCCCCCTTTATTCTTAACCAATGACCCCCCAAAACTAATCAGGGAAGTTCCTTAATATAATAAACCGGTATACCAAATTCGGAGCAAATCGAATAATTCTGCATGAAAAACCCATTTATCTGATATAAGGGGGGGTGGACTAACCCCCTTTTTTCCCCTTTATCCTTAACCAATGAACCCCCAAAACTAATCAGGGAAGTTCCTTAACATAATAAACCAGTATACCAAATTCAGAGCAAATCGAATAATTCTGCATGAAAAACCCATTTATCTGAATTAACGGGGGGGGGGGACTAACCCCCTTTTCCCCCCTTTATCCTTAACCAATGAACCCCCAAAACTAATCAGGGAAGTTCCTTAACATAATAAACCGGTATACCAAATTCGGACCAAATCGAATAATTCTGCATGAAAAACTCATTTATCTGAATTAAGAGGGGTGGACTAACCCCCTTTCCCCCCTTTTTCCCCCTTTATCCTTAACTAATGAGCCCTCAAAATTAATCAGGGAAGCTCCTTAACATAATAAACCGGTATACCAAATTCGGAGCAAATCGAATAATTCTGCATGAAAAATCCATTTATCTGAATTAAGGGGAGTGGACTAACCCCCCTTTTCCCCTTTATCCTTAACCAATGAACTCCCAAAACTAATCAGGAAAGCGCCTTATCACGATGAACCTAGAAAAAAATTTTGAAGCAAATCGGATGTTTCTATCAAGAGTTATCGCGTTACGTACATACATACATACGTACGTACATACATACAGAACCGGCGGGCACATTAGCTCTCAGGCTGTGATAGCCTGTGAGCTAAAAATGACACAATAATATGAAAAAAGTAACGATAACGCGTTGCTATATTTTTGCATTTTTGAAATTGACGTCATTCTAAACAGAAAACGCACATTATCCATATATAAAAGTCCTTCCGGCCAGTGCCGGGAGGAAGAGGTAGCTTTCATATTCCTTATTTTAAAAAAGCCAACTTATATCATTCAAACACACGAAGCTCAATTTAGTGGAAACCGAATATAGGAGATTCAATAATAATTTTTATCAATATAATGAATGAGAATTTCGCGAAATTACTCAGCTTTATCCAAGCTGCTTTTCTTTAAAGTAACTTATATTTGGCTGCCAAATTCGGCGATTTCTTAAAGTGCGTGCCATTTTAAGACAACATGGTGGATGGGGCTAACCAGTGAACTTGGTCGAGACCTTAGTAATCGCTGTGCACATGCTCACTCACATCGGAATCGGTTGATATATACGAGTGCTGTCGCATGCAAAAAATCAGATTTTTCAAAATGTCACCCACAATAGAAATTGAAACTGCTATATCTGAGACATTTTTTAAGGTAAAGACAAACAAAAAATGCTCCTGAATCCTTATATCAAGGTCAAATACTTAAGAAAGAAACCTTTTTCAATTTCTAATTTTTTTGCACCTCACTTTAAATATATATATTTTTTTTAATTTAATGGCCGCCATTTTGCAACAAGATGGCTGATGAATCTGGCCAGCGAACTTGGTCGAGGTATTGATGTATACTATCCACATGCCTTCTTACATCGAAATAGGCGAATACGTGTGTTATCGCGTGACAAATACAAGATTGTTTCAAAATGTTAGCCATGCTAGAAATTCAAAGTGCTATAATTCAACCATTTTTTAAGATATAAACAAAAGAACAAATTTTCAGAAACAAAAACTGCTCCGGAATCTTTGTATCAAGGCCAAACACATAAAAAAAAATCTTTTTCATTTTCCAATTTTTTAATACCTTATTTTAAATTTTAAATTTAATTTTTTTAAAAATGGCAACCCTTTTGAAACAAGATGGCGAATGAAGCTGGCCAACGAACTCGGTCGAGATATTGGTATGTACTATGTACAGACCAAGTTACATCCAAATCGGTTCATAAATACGCCTGTTATCGCGTGACAAAAATCAGGACGTTTCAAAATGTCAGCACGCTAGAAATTCAAAATGCTATAACTCAGCCATTTCTTAAGATATAGACGAAACAAAAACTGCTCCCGAATCTTTTTATCAAGGTCAAACACATAAGAAGAAAATATTTTTTCAATTTTCAATTTTTTGGTACCGCATTTCAAATTTAAAATTTTTCTTAAAAATTTAAATGGCCGCCATTTTTAAAGAAAATGGCGGATGAAGCTGGCCAACGAACCCGGTCGAGACATTGGTATGTACTATGTATAAACGAAGTTACATCCAAATCGGTTCATAAATACGCCTTTTATCGCGTGACAAAATTCAGGACGTCTCAAAATGTCAGCCACGCTAGAAATTCAAAATGTTGCAACTCAGCCATTTTTTAAGATATAGACGAAACAAAAACTGCTCCGAAATCTTTGTATAAAGGTCAAATATATAAGAGAAAAATATTTTTCCATTTTTTATTTTTTGTTACCACATTTCAAATTTAAAAATTTTTTTAAAATTTTAAATGGCCGCCATTTTGAAACAAAATGGCGGATGAAGCTGGCCAACGAACTCGGTCGAGACATTGGTATGTACTATGTACACACCGAATTACATCGAAATCGGTTCATAATTACAGGAGTTACAGCGTGACATAGGTCATATATATATATATATATCAATTTTGAACGGAGGGTGGTTTCGGGGTCTGGGGGTCATGATCGATGAAAATATACCAAAATTTTTTGAAATCGCTTTCCTCCGAACGGCTGCAATAGGTAGCTTTTTGTAATGAAATCTACCTAAAATAAAAACTTCAACTATAAGAGCGGTAAAATGACGTAGCACCTTAATTTAATTGTTTTTTAAAATTAAAATATCTACTTTAATACAAACAGTCAAATTTCATGAAAAAAATTTAGGAACAAGAAAAAAAAGGCTAGATATGACCTCACATTCCATCAAATCTTTTCAACATGTAGTCAACTCACCGTAAATAAATGGCTCCTATATTTTGTTTACTTCTTCGATTGTATACTACAGCCATAATCTGTTAAGTTCGCGTTTTATTTTATGTTATTTTTGGCGTTTTAATTTCGTTTGTCAATTTAGTTATTGAATATTACACGAAAACAAACAAATTCTAAATTAGTTACAATGTTTTTGAACAATTGAGTTAATATTTTGTAATTGGATTGCAAGCATTTTAAAAAATATGCATGCTTGAAAATTACTTTAAAATCCATAAAAAAATCTGTAAATTGAGATCATGGAAGGCGGTAGTATTCCGAGTGACGCAGCCTTAAGCCTAAAATCGTATCGTATCGTATGGTAGAATTCGTAGATGGCGGAACTCATATATACAGCTAACTCGACATCAAAGAAAATGCGAAAAGCCGCCTATTAATAACTCAGCAAATATAGGTCCTATTGTTCTGATTTTTTTAAAGCAGTCTTATATCTGCAGTCTAATCCTATTCTGAATTTTTTACACTTCTACGTGCAGTATATTTTCAGATCTGTAAACCCATTTTGAAAGTAATTTCGATGGTGTAAGTTTGTCTTTTTTTTTTCTCCGAAACTGTCTAGATTTTTTTAAAAACATTAATATATAAAATGAATCTGTTTTTGATGAAGTGGATAACACTAACCTAGTATCTAGGAAAACTCTTAATTTTTATATAATCCGCATGAAAATTTGGACTTCTTAGGATCGCGAATTACATGTTATTCTATGGGCTAGCAGACAGAACGTTGCACATCGGTTTTGCGCGGTTGAGGTCACAGTTAAAAATCTGAATATTGGCAATAAATCTTTTTTTAAACTACAAAAACAGTTTATTATGTGCTTTAAAATACTTAGACTGATTTTTTAAAATGGAGCAGTATTTTGTAATTATATGTATTTTATTTCATTGTTATTCATAGTAAGTAAACATTTTTTAAGGAGAAAATATTTCACATTTAAAAAAAAATTCTCGTATCGAAATTCGATATTTATCACAAATTCTCGTATCGAAATGAAAATTCATCGCGTTCGCCATAAGACTTCGCCATGTATCACTACGCGATACGCGAAGTTGACTGAAGAAATAAGAAATATCAAAGATTTTGAAATGGTATTCCAAGGGGAGAAAGTGAGTACAATTTCTAATTATCCAGACAGCATTCTTTGCAACCGATCCTTTCTAATTAGTATAATGTTCTGAATTGTTTTTATTTTCAACAATACTCATAACTGTTTTCCTTACAAAATAACGTTCATGTGTGGCATAGGTATTTCTTGTGATATGTGAGTGTAATACAGATAGATTACTAATTTAATTTTGTGTTTTGAGTCTTCTTTTAAAGAAATTAAACAAAATCTTTCATTTTTAAAGAACGCACAATTTAAATAAAAGGTATGAAGAAATCAAAATTAAGATTTCCAATCCCGTTTATAAAATGATTCATTTGCGAATCGTTTCTAATAACATTATAAACGAAAATTAACTTAAAATGACATCTTTTTCGAAATATGGGTATCTTTCGTTTATTTATTTATTTTTTTTATATATAACTCTTTTCAGCTTCAAAAATTAAAGCATCGTAGTATTTTATTTTTATAAAATTAAACCTAAAGGGGAAAAAAAATTCTTATTTCCGTTTATCTCTGTAACAAAAGAAAAACAGGAAAAAAAAAAAACCCTGAAGCATTTCTTTTAGGCTGATTACAGCCATGGGTGCAAGACCTTCAGTCTCAGGACTGATTTCAGTCTTGGACATATTTTTGACTGATAGTAAATTCTACTTTATATACTTAAATTATCACGATTAGCTCAAAATGAACCATTTTATCTTGAGCTCCTAAAAGTAAAAATTTTCATCATGATACTTTTCCTTATTTAGTAATTAAAGTTTATAGATAAATAAGATAAAACAGCTTTTTTGCAAAAGTAAGATACTTGTTTTTATTTAATTTTAAAGTTAATATGCTTAAAAGAAAGCTTTAAATAATTTACTTTTAAAAAATATAAAAGTAGCCAGCTCCCTTATATGGTATTTGTGGTAATGAAGTATTATTGTAAATAAGAACAATTCAGAACATGTTACTATTTAGAAAAGATTGGTTTCACAAAATTTCATTAGCAGCTGCATTGTAGCTGTCATGATAATTAGACTTTGTATAAACTAATAAAGTGATTACCCAGTAACCATTTCAATTAATATATTAATCTGCCTCTCATCTTAAATTAAATATTAAGTTTTTATTCTTCTTTCATTAAACCATCCACTATTCTTTAACATTCCGCATATTCCGATTACAAAAACTCTTTTTATCAATTCCACCTGTACACTGGACGGTTGCCGTATCACTTACACAGTAGCACGTTTATCGCCTCGTTGTGCAATAGCATTTGAAAGATCACCACACTAAAGGCTCGTTTACACGGAGCTAGTTTTTTACTAGCTACAAGCCGGCGAGAAAAGAAGCGAGCGAGTCAGCTAGCGAGATAGTGGTCGTTTACACACGAACTTGTTTACTCGCTCAGTAGCCAACTCGCTATTGCATCACTTGCTGCGTTCTAAAGCTTTCTTTTATGTTTTTTTCTGTAAACAGTGTTTGTTTTTATATTAAGTGCAGAGTTTTCCTGCTTTTTTTTTTCTTTTGTGTGTGTGTTCGTGGAAAAATGAAGTGGAACGCAAATGATATTGCTGATTTTTTAAATGTATACCAAGAGTACACTGTGTTATGGAACATAAAACACACAGATTACTGCAATACGAAATTAAAAGATAAAATTTGAATTTTATATTCTAATGCTCATTTATAAAATTTCATTAATTTTTAAGGTTTTAAGGCCCGTGTCCATTATTGTAACGCTTCATTTGTCTATTTTCAGTAATGGACACCCCATGAAATCACTGTTAACTAGTTTGTTGTGGCCATCACAAAACTTTCTTCTATATAAATCATGTCAATTAAATCATTTAAATAGTACAAGAAATTACACCAATTTAGCACCATTTCATATCTGAATTTGAAGTTTGATAAAAATTCGTGCATTACTTCTTGAGATAGAGCTGTAGGGGAACTTCTGAAAAATGCAGCATAGCAGCGCCACCTGTTGGGCGATTTACATCAAAACCTAATCAGCACCAATTTATATTAGGGACTACTTGAATATAAATTTCTATTAAATTCCGTGCATTAGTTCTTGAGATAGACCTCCCACAAAATTTGTGTCACATACAGACACACAGACAGACATTTTGTAAAAACATGTTTTTCGGAATCCCTGACCTCTAAAACGTGTAAATCCGTCGAAAACCGAAAGTCGAAAATTTTTACGAATCCAATACTTTCTTCTTGTAAAGATAGAAGAAAGTAAAAATGCAATTTCAATGATGTTTAATAGGGCATAAAATCTTTTAACTGAAAATCTAATTAATCACATTTAATTTTTAAATTGCACTTATTGGAATATTAACTGTGAAAAATAGCGGAAAATATACGAATCTATGCACTGATACAAAACTTTTTTTTTCAGATTTTTTTTTCTTTGAATTATTGCCCTTTAAATACCCTGTACAGTCTCAATAATTTGATAACTGCAATTCCCCGACATTAGTATTTTAAAATATCTACCTAAAATAATTATAATATTCACCTTGTGATAATTATGGTAGTTATTTCAAACAGTGAATAATTCTCAAAAATATTTTATTTATTGGTATCCTATTTGTTAATTTTGTTCGAAAAAATCTATTTTGTTTCATTCACGCCGGCACAAACTACTGCAGTCGACATTGTTTACATATGCAGAACCACGAAACCACTGAATACTCGCAGCGATTTCACTAGCAACACCGTTTACACACAGCTAGTTTACTAGCCAGGTAGCTAACACGCCAGCGAGTAGCGAGAAAAGTAGCCGAGCTTTCAACTTTTTTCCCACTCGCTGAGCTGCCAGATAGTTCGCTAGCGAACGTGTTTACACGGGGCGAGTTTACTAGCAGCTAGTGAATTCGCCGGCTTGTAGCTAGTAAACTCGCTCCGTGTAAACGACGCTTAACATAAAAAAGTAGCAATAAAAGAAAAACAAAATTAATCAGTTGATTGTAAAAAACCCGCTCCATTCTCGGTCGGGCGAGGAACATCACAAGAAAAAAAACCCTCGCGAAATTTGACAGTATGTCAGGGAGGGAGGGTGGGATCCAAAACTTCATCAAAATAGTTGTAACTTTTCTAATAAATATGTTACATATAACATATGGTAGTAATAATCAGTATATCTAATCAAAATACAAATAATTTTTTTAAAATGAACTATTTAATGATTTTTTTATCCCTATTACTGTATTGGATTAATAGCAGTTTAAGAGCCATAATTTTATATTCTAAAATCATTAAAAGCACTCTGCAAGCAGTTCTTGTTCAATCACAAAAGTCTGCCACTTAAACATTTTAATGCAGAAAATGTAATGTATTTCAGAGAGTAATGTATTTCTCATATGTAAACAATGAATTTTGCAGTTAAGAAGCTTAGGTATTTCACAAATATTGCTATTTCTTGGAACACTAAATTTGATGCATTATCGTCTTTAACACATTATTTTGGAGTAATGAAAACAATGTTATTACATTAATTTTTTTTGTAAATGGGTGTTATAATCAGTAGTAACTCATGACAGGTTTTTCTTGCAGCACTAAAATGCATGCCTTCCAAAAGTTTTTTTTTACTAAATTTTTGCCTTATTTAATGGAAGAAAGTTCTGCCAAAAATAAGGCAAAGATTTCATTATTATTAAAAATAGTGAAAAAGGAATAAATTTGCCAACAATGCATTTAGTGTCCCCAAAACTGTCAGTAACGAGCTACCACTGTTTATAATTACAGTCGAACCTCGTTATCCCGACACTCTAATGTCCAGGAAAAAGTGTCGTCATAAGCGGTGTGTCGCGATAACCGGAGTTAGAGAAAAATAGGTTTATAAAAAGCTGTATTTTTAATTAATTTAAGACAATTTTAAATTCATAACTGTTATTGCAGTTTTAAGCAATACAACATTACTGTTAAACAAAATAAACACAAAAAAGAAAATTGAAAAGGATAAAAATCAGATTTATGATGGCTGATTTTTTTATTGTTACATGCAATATCGATGAATTAAGGTTTGCTTTAGCTAGATCCTACAATTATTTTTTCGATATTATGCAATGAATTGTAATCAATATCCGTTGTTTCAGAAATGTATGTTAGATAACTACTGAACGTTTCAATGCAATGCAATGCTTCCGTTTTAGTCGGATGGAAAACGCCGTGCAACCACAAGAAAATCCGTCGGGATATCCGGAGTTGAAAATTAATCAACGACGTAAAATCCGGAGTTTATTTGCTATTAAAATCATATACAGAAAATCGGGACTTTGAAAAACTGACGTGATAAACGGAGTGACGTGAAAACCGGGTGTCGGGAAAACGAGGTCCGACTGTATTTGCCCATGCATATCTGGATCATGCTTTAAGGTAATTTAATAGTGTGTGATCTGTACCTATTATGTAAAATTTTATAATTTGCACAATTTCTGGTTCCAAGGAATGTAATTCAAAGCATGTATACGAGGTAAATTTAATGATGTATGAAATATGATCTAAATAATGCAAAATTCAATAATACACACAACTTCTCATCCCAAGGTGTGCTTTATAAAGATCTTCTACTATATTCATCTGTAGTTCAAGTTCACTCATCAAAAACCTTAAAGATTTAGTATCTGTGACTGCTCTGAAGAGGGCATTATTACAACTTTATAATTTTTTCATTTTGTAGCTCAAATTGCTCAGCTTAGAATTTACCAATCCAAACATTGCCATCTTGATTTTTTTCCACTGTCTTTATTTACCTCAGAAGTGATTAAGATTTTTTTATATTGTAAATCCTAAAAGTTATAATAGCAAAAAAGCATCTTTAAGCCCTTGGGGATGAGCGACCGGTATACTTAGCCACTTAAGGTGTTCAGAATCCTTCATTATTCTCACCACTTATTTTTAATTGTAAAGTTTACCTTCTTTAATCGGAGCATTTCTGCGATTCAATTACAGAAAATTTTCTGCTTTTAAAAACCTGTAGTAAAAGGTTAAAAATTAAACAAAGGGCTCTTGTCGCGAAGGGGTTAAATATTTTGAATTACAGTGAACTTTAATAACCCTTGGCTTTAATTGCCAGTACTCTTCCAATTGAGCTGTCTGTACGACAGCCCAGCCAACACATTATTCGCTCAGAACAACTATTATCATGACATCAATTGATTGTGTGAAAAATAATTTAAAGTGTACATGGTTATACGTATATTTTTTATTATTAAGCAACAGACTTTGCAGATCCGTTTTTCTCAAAAGCTTTAAAGATTGAAATCTCTAGGCTGGAGTGGGAAAGTGGTAATTTTGAGGAATAGGAGGATAATTTATATAGAAGAATTTTCTGTATAAAAATAAAGATTTAAATTATTTTAATGCTGGGGAGTAGGGGGAGGCAGAAAAGGTGAAATGTACAGTCGCGGAAAAGAAAAAAGTAAACACCCTCTACTAACTCCTTAATAAATTATTATCGTGGACGAAAGTTATTTGTACCGAACGATTGGAAATAACGATTGGACGATTGGAAATAACGATTGGAAATAAAGTCTATTTTTAAATGATGTATATAAAATTTGCTTAGGGAGCCATCTACATATTAAAACAAATCCAAACTTCATTTTCTTCAATGGCAATACCCAATTTTAACGAGATATTTAAAATCTTCGGTTCAAACTATGCCTAGGCACCAAATTTCAAGTCATTTGAATAATAAGTTTATGAATTATAAACATTCAAAATATAGTGCTTCTAAGGTTGAATTACATTTTCATATTTTTATTCATATCTCCTGAAATTATGCTCCTAATGTGCTAATTTTTTGTGTAGCAGTAATACTCATATACTTAAACATAAATACGTTGAATTTGCAATTTTTATAATTTTATGATATGAATTATGAAATTAATATTCGAAAAAATTATGAATTGCAACCTACAATTTTTTTGATGGATTTAGATTTATTAAGTCCTGCTTTATGGAAATTCAAAGTTTCACATTTTTTTTCCCAATAGTTTTCAAATTGTGCTTAAAAACGGCAAAATGATGGTTTAAGGGGCCGTCTATGATAGAAGTGACTAGATATTTTGAAATGTCTTACGCTGTCCTGCAATCTAGTAGGCTTCATTGACTGCTTGAGTGACGCTTAAGGTGTCTTGATCAAGAAGGGGGCTCCCTCGGTTAACAATCGAATACCAAACTTCAATTTGGATACAGCCCTTAAAATAAGCTTGTTTTAAAATAACTATTTTCTTGGAAACTTATAGTACGAATTGCATAAAAATTTGTTTTTAGGCTAATTAAATGGTGTAGAATTCATTTATGCTGTAAGAATTGTGTACTGCTATTGAAAAAAACAAAGTTATGGTTCGTTTTAATATGTAGATGACCCCTTAAGCAAATTTTATATACATCATTTAAAAGTAGACTTTATTTCCAATCGTTCGGTACCAGTAACTTTCTTCTACGGTAATTTGTTGATAGTAGGAGAGCTGTTGAACATTTTTGAGTAGGTATTTGAGGCACCCTGAAAATTTGTGCAACACTTCTTTTGTAATGCCTGAATACAAAATCGAATGTCTGGCTGAAGGATCGTGGCCCAAAAACTGTGCCAGACACGTGTCTGGCACAGTTTTTGTGCCGACTAAAGTGTCTGTCATTTTCAAAATATTTTTTTCTAAGCATAAATATTATTCTGCCTCAATGTCAGCGTGCCTCAAATACCTTTTTTGGGTAGTCAAAAAATGGCACTTGACACGTGTCTGGCACAGTTTTTGGGCCGACTAAAGTGTCTGTCGTTTTCAAAATATTTTTTTTCTAAGTATAAATATTATTCTGTCTCAATCTCAGCGTGCCTCAAACCTTTTTTTGGGGTAGTCAAAAAATGGCACTTGACACGTGTCTGGCACAGTTTTTGGGCCACGATCCTTCAGCCAGACATTCGATTTTGTATTAAGCCATTACAAAAGAAGTGTTGCACAAATTTTCAGGGTGCCTCAAATACCTTCCCTAAAATGTTTAACAGCTCTTGGACTATGAGGAGTTAGTAGGGGGTGCTTACTTTTTTTTTTCCATGACTGTACATTAGGGAAGTTAGTGCTTTTTTTTTTCAAACTAAATTTTGAAAGATTTTATTATTTAGGTGAGCTGGAGAGGTGGGTCCAAAAGCAGAAGTGGAATCTTCGGAGCTCAGGGGATTATTTTATATGATTTATTATTATTGTTAATAAAGAATTTTAAATAGGGATGGTGAAAGATTATTTTATATAAAATTAAAGAATGTTTAATTTTTTTTGCACTAGGAATGAGAAAAGGGAGAAGCAGAAATTTGTAGTTTTGGATTTAATATAAATGTATGTAATTACTTTTACAAGTGAGCGATGATTGTTATATATATATAAAGGTTTAAAGAGTAATATTTCTTGCTATTTTTCTTAACAAAGTAAATTTTTTATATAGTAAAATGTAACATAGCTTTTTATATCTCTGAAACAAACCAACAGAAATACTCTCTAAACATGCATGTTGTACATTACTTCCATATCTTACCAAAGCGTTCTTATAAAAATCTCATTGCACGGTGCTCTTTAAAATTGAAGCATGGTCATCCTTTTGTGCGGGGAGGGAAGGGGGGAGAGATTGAAGGTGAATGGAAATCCTTACTATGAATTCTTTGTATTGGTCTTTAATTTTTTTTGTGTGTGTTTATTGTTTTATTTATTTTTTTAATAACTTCAAAAAAGTAATGATATCAATACAAAAACCCTTAACGGTTTAAAAGTTTGTGACGCAGCACTTTATCTTATGCTCTAAGAATTTTAAATATGGAACTTAAAAATAATGATATCAAATTTTGAGTGACGCTATGCTATTAATTATAATCTCTCTATATATTATTTATTTCATCTTTTTATTTTTTTATAATCGCATGTGCAAAAATTATGTTCAATTTAAAAAAAACGTATAAAAGTTTATTCATTGATGCTTTAACATTTACACCTCTCATAAATTCCAAGTATGAGTTTTAAAAGATATGATATCAAAATTTTAGTGACGCTTTGATGTGGCTTTAAACGATTTGTTTTAAAATTAAATTTAAATTATTTTTGTTTTGGCTAAGATATATTCACACATCTAAATAATAGTTTTAATTTTCCAATATACTTTAAATATGTCACTTTCACTGAATTTATATGATGCATTTAAATGCATTTATTTGAATAAATTGATTTATCCTTTGTCCAATGCTATTAAAAATTTAAAATAAGATTTACGTAAATAATTTTTTTGCGTCATTGTATTCAAACTAAGTGAAATGTATTCAAATGGATACTATGAGGCAAAAAAATTATTTACGTAAATCTTATTTTAAATTTTTAATAGCATTGGACAAAGGATAAATCAATTTATTCAAATAAATGCATTTAAATGCATCATATAAATTTAGTGAAAGTGACATATTTAAAGTATATTGGAAAATTAAAACTATTATTTAGATGTGTGAATATATCTTAGCCAAAACAAAAATAATTTAAATTTAATTTTAAAACAAATCGTTTAAAGCCACATCAAAGCGTCACTAAAATTTTGATATCATATCTTTTAAAACTCATACTTGGAATTTATGAGAGGTGTAAATGTTAAAGCATCAATGAATAAACTTTTATACGTTTTTTTTAAATTGAACATAATTTTTGCACATGCGATTATAAAAAAATAAAAAGATGAAATAAATAATATATAGAGAGATTATAATTAATAGCATAGCGTCACTCAAAATTTGATATCATTATTTTTAAGTTCCATATTTAAAATTCTTAGAGCATAAGATAAAGTGCTGCGTCACAAACTTTTAAACCGTTAAGGGTTTTTGTATTGATAAACATTACAAACAAATCTTACTGAAAGCACTTTTGTTTTCTATAAGACGCGTTGAAACAATCGAATGTGCGAGGTTTAGAGGTTAAATTGCAGTAAAAGGGAAATTAATTATTGTGTTAGGTTGTTACCACAGAAAATATGATACCAGGTTACTCATAGGCATGTTTTTTCTTTATACTATTGCATTAAGAGTAAACGGGTTCATTTTTCGTAATCGGGTTGCACGTACCTTTAAAAATATCCATGCTTGAAAATTACTTTAAAATCCATTAAAATCAGAAAATTGAGATACAATTTTGAAACAAATTTCATTTGAAAGAACTTTTTTCTATTCGACATTGTAAAAAATGAAATTGTGTGATGTTTAGAAGTTAGAAAAATTGCAGTAAAGGCGCAATTTATGGGTTACAATTTATGGGGCACAATTTATGGACACTGACATAGTATTTGTACTTTATACATATATACCATGCAAACGATAATTGCACTAAATGCTGCGCGATTTGGTGTATTTTTTTTTTTTTTCGTATTGTGAGGAAAATCACACATTTCTCTTACATCCGGCAAAGATAACGCGCATTCTGTTATTAAAGCTCAGGGTTTTTACTATGGTTGCGAGACAATAACGTCATGTTTTCTGATTGCCTTTTTAACGTTTTGTGGATGGGAATGAATGCACAAGTTTCAGTTATTCTTATTGTGATTGCCCTATTATTTCGTTTTAATTTATTTTACCTGGAAGGCTCCTTATAATTGACACGGGCGAAGCCGGGTAGTTCTTCTAGTATTTTTTATATTGATTCTAACTAACTTGACGATATTTAACCAGTTTTTACTTTATTCTATCTTTACAAGAAGAAAGTATTGGATGCGTGAAAAAGTTCGTCTTCCGGTTTTCAACCGGTTTATACGTGGTCCTGAACACGATTTGACTCTTTTTAGAAAATGCCTGTCTGTAAGTCTGTCTTTCTGTTTGTATGTGACACAAATTTTGTGAATGCTCTATCTAAAGAATTAATACACGGAATTTAATAAAACTTCAGATTCAGTTATACCTTGATATAAATTGATGCTGATTGTTTGTTGGTGTAAATCGCGTAATAGGTGGCGCTGATATTCTGCATTTTTCATAATTTTCGAAATATCTCAAGAACTAGCGCACTGATTTTCATCAAACATATCAGATTCAGTTATACCTTGATATAAATTGCTGCTGATTAGTTTTTAGCATAAATCGTCCAACAGGTGGCGCTGCTATGGTGTATTTTTCTGGATTTACACGATTTTAATGATAGCCATAGCTCAAGAACTAATGCATGGAATTTCATCCAACTTCATATTGTGTTAGACCTTGGCATTATGTTGGTGTGATTAGGTTTTCGTGTAAATTCATATTCTGTTACCCTTTCATATAAATACATCCTTATTAGGCTTGGGCGTATACTGCGCGAAGATGTCGCTTTTATGCTCTTTGGGTTGAGAATATTGGTTGCAAACATTTATGAGGGTACGCCGAAATTCGATGATTTGTTTGAAAGATGCAGTGCTTATACTCCTTTTTAAATGCACACAATTCAACGAACCTATACCTGTAAAAGGCCTATGATGGGCATAGATTGTCATTTAATTTTGGCACTGTGATAGCGATTTTTGAAGTACTAATAACATGTATGAGATAGAAGAAAATTTCGGATTCGCGCATCCGAATAGTTTTGGTAATACACTATGACCATTAATGATCGGACACTTTCAATTTTAGACATTTTGTCGAATATTTAAAGATACATTTGTCGGATTTTTCTGGAACTTCAGGATTATGAAGAATATGTTCGATTTCATTTATCAACGGCGGTTTGATCAAAAGGGCAATTAGGGGGCCAACAAAAAATCAAAGAAAAGGAATAATGTTTGGGATCACCCTGTAAAACAAAATGCACGAAATGATCTATCACTGCAGCTTACGAATATGTGGATATTGTACAATATATGTATCCATTTGTGGACGAATAAAACGTATGTTTATGGAAATATAACGATTTTTTTTTTTAAGTTCAAATTTTTTTGCATGTTTTTGTTTATATCATGCAGGTTTTTTTACCAAATTTAACACGTTAAGCGCCACGTCAGTCACTGGTGACTAACACTGAACTTTCCGTTTAGAAAGCGACATTCACCGATGACTGACGGTCAAAAATATGATATAAAACTAAAAGTATATATATTTTTTAAAGTAATTATTGAACATTTATTTAAAATGTACTTACCTTTTATTTAATACCGGATTATATTTTCTTAATAATTACTTAAAACATTGTAAATTTTTCAGCTTCAGTGTCAGTCACCGTGGTACTCAACGTGTTAACGCCAGTTTCAGAAAATTTGACAAAATGTAGTAGAAATAATAGGTTGTAATGTAAATATATTAAATATTTCATTAAATATAAGCCGTTGAATGAAATATTTTTTATCTGCTCATGCGCGCACGATAAAAAATATTTTATTTTTCATGATTTCATAGTCATGGAGCAACTCATAAAAAAACAGCCAAATATTGTAAAAATGCAAAAAAAATTTTGAACTTAAAAAAAATTGATATATCTCCACGAATATACGTTCTATTCTTCCACAAATGAATACGTATGCTGCACAATATCCATATATTCGTAAGCTATAGCGATCGATCATTTCGTGCATTTTGTTTTACAGGGTAATCCCAAACATTATTTTTTTTCTTTGATTTTTTGTTGGCCCCCTAATTGTCCTTCTGATCAAACCGCCGCGCCGTTGTTAAATATGAAGTCGAACATATTCTTCATAATCCTGAAGTTCTAGAAAAATCTGACAAATTAATCTTTAAATATTCGACAAAATGTCTAAAATTGAAAGTGTCCTATCATCAATGGCCATATAGTGTACGTTGAGCATCGTTTTTAGCAGTGTAGTATAAATTTGTGTTTTAAATTTCTAAATATTCCATGAAAGATTTTTACATTTCATATTTTAAATTTTAGAAAATGTAAAATGTGAGTGGCTGAAAAATGTTTTTTTTCATCATTTTCATTTCTATGTCACAGTGAAAACCTTTTTTCAAATTATTATTTTTAAATTATTTATTAACCATTTCAAAAAATGGTTATTGTTCTCTGTCAGGGTAGGAAATCAAAAGAATATCTGAAGGTTTTTATTGGTTTAATCCGCATTTTAATCGTGTTCTGATTGGTCTATACAGTAATCTGTATTTCCCTTTACATTTAACAACGATGGATACCTTCTGTTGCCACTATGACAAAAAAGTAATAAAAACTACAAAAAAATTAATGACTCAGAAACAAATTGAGATACAGCTTTCAAACAAATTGCATTTAAAAGTACTTTTTTTTCTCTATCTGACAGTGTAAAAAGTAATATTGTCGGATGTTTAGAAGTTTAAGAATGAAATTTCATTTAAACTGTGTCGTCAGATTTTTTGGAAATCTGACGATGGAAAAGCCTTTTCCCGAACAGCCAATGAAATGCTTGGATAATCCGTAAGTTTCAGGTGGATATTTTTGTCGCTTGGAATTTTTACGTGTAATAACACTATTAATGTTTACTTCATGGCGTACGTAATGTATGATCAACTCCGTGCGATTTTTTATGTCTTAAATTTTAGTCTTTGAAAAAATTGTTTTCCAAATGGTCGTTGTAATTTGTTAAATTGCTTTTTTTTTTTATTGTTGTGGTGCGTTCATAATTATCTAAATACGGATCACTTACAATCGTCATCTGGTTTGTCCGTCTGTCCACATATAACAGCGCAAAAACTACCCAAACAAATGGTTTGAAATTTAATATATACAATCGTTGCAAAATTTTGTCGAATCATTTCAAATTTTATGAAAATCGAAGCAAAACTTAAAAGATGTTCATAAAAATTTTCTTTATTCTATTAAATCCTATCATACGTAATTAATTCATTGATATCCCATGATAGGTAATGATTCTAGGTTGCCATGTTGATGACGTACTATTTAAGATGGAGTCTTATTATTTCCGCATTACTGAATTTAGTCTATGTAAGCGTAATTAATTTTGTATTCATGCATTTTTGCATAACAGTGCAACAGCTATTGCACCAAGATCTGAATATTTATAAAACTAGTTATAGTACGAACGTATCTCATTTGCCACGTTTGACGAACAAATTTCCGACTTGTTTAACACTTTCCAACATACTCAAAAAGTATTTGTGAATTAGGTTTACCTGCCTGCAGCCTGTCTGTCGTTTTTCCGTCTACCGTCTGCTTGTGCTTGCTGATTGCCATGAAATCTTTGTATAATATTGAAGGATGGAACGATCATTGTTGAAAATGAAGTGTGTAACGTTTTAGTTCGTCTATAGCAGTGGTGGAAAATTGGCGCAGAGGTTGAGCCTATTGACACCACTAAATTATAGTAGTATTTTACCCCTTATCTAATGATCAAATTTCTGAGTTTTTATTAAACTGAATAATACCATAAAAATTTAGTGGTGTCAATAGGCTCCACCTCTGCGCCAATTTCCCACCCATGTCTATAGGGACACACAAAAGTATTCAATTATATTACAATCTAAAATCGTTTGCTGTGTATTTTATTGATGTTACGACATTTCAAACATAATGAGATTTATATACATAATTAAGATTACAACATGCTTTCCCAGGAGTATACAATAAGTAGCATTTATCGTTCGTTTACAGGTACGCACAAAAGGATTCATTACATTATGATATATGATACTTTATGTTTGCGCTGTATTTTAATCATGTTATGATACTTTAAGCGAAATCTGTGAAGTGCACTGTATGATTTTTATAGATTATAGAGTGCATAGCATTTATCCTTCATTTACAGAGTCACACAAAAGAAGTCTCTTAAAGGAATAATTAAGATCTATAATTCATGGAAGTGCGTTTTCCTCTGTGATATGCCTTTTTAAATTTCTCTAATGTTGAGTATATTAGGTGGAGTGCATATATTCCATAAATCGCATAGAGGGATAAACGAAAGACTTCGCACACAGTACCGGATATTGATAGCAATTGCTAAAAATAGATTTTTGCTGAGTTATGTGTTTTTTTTAAGCTTCTTATCTCATTTCAATATAGGAAAAAATGAAATTTCGTAATAATATCCTGATAGTGTTTGAAACTGTTTAATAATTCATGCTGAATCCAGGTTTTTTTTTTTTTTTTTTTTTTTTTTTTTTTTTTTTTTTAAGGACGAAGGACCTTTAAATTCATTTTTTAATTTTCTGTAAATTTCACTTTAAATGTTATTCAAGGGTACATCATATGCATAATGGCATATATTTATCAAAAAAAAAAAAAAAAAAAAAAAAACTTTTGAGAAAAAAAAAAAAGGAATTTTCTGTAACATTTTAGAACTTTTCAAAATGCTCCATGCGCATTCCATATGAATGAAAATCCCCAATATTTTTTATACAAGTTTGGTTTATATATATAAATAAAACTGTGCATCGAATTTTATATATTTGAATATAAAGATAAGAAAAAAAAATTTCTATTTTTTTTTTTTTTTTTTTTTGAACAGCAAAATTGCTCAAAATTTCAAAAAAATGTAGAAATTTTCTTATAGGGCATTTTGAAAAGGCATTTAATGGGGCATTTCGAAAAGGTCTAAAATATTACGGAAAATTCCTTTTTTTTTTCTTTTTTTTTTTTTGTGATGCATGTATGCTATAATGCATATAATGTACCCTTGAATAATATTTAACGTTAAATTTACAAAAAATAAAAAATTGATTTTAAATGTCCCTCGTTCCCTTAAGCTCCCGATATGCTATTTTTTTTTCAGGCAACAATTAAAGTGTCGCCCCTAAAACATTACGTTACGTTACATAAGCCTGCCGTTAAAATGAAGCAGACGTATCATTGTACGGTTAAATACTGATAATCTCTACTGCAATTTTTTAAACTTCTAAGCATCGCACATTTTCAATTTTTACATCTTCGTATAGGGAAAAAAAGTACTTTTAACTTTAATTTGTTTGAAAACTGCATCTTAATTACTTTTGAGATATCAATTTTTTTTTTTTTTTTTTTTTTTTTTTTTTTTTTTTTTTTTTTTTTGTAGTTTTTGATGCCATTTCTGTAGAAAGGAAAGGGAAAATACTATACATTTTTGTTGCGATTTTCTCCTAACAACTGAGAAAAAAATTATAGTTAAAATGTGTGCTATTTAGAAAAAATATAAATGAATGACTTCTGATAAAACATGGAGCTATTATATGCTATATTTAATTTTAAGTATCTATATTAATGCTACAAACAAATGAAGGCATATGAATCATTATATAGCCGATTTTTTTTGTCGAGTTTACGACATCGCTTTTTGCTGGGTTTGTGTATTATTCCGCGATAGTGAAGTCCTATGCATTCTTTTCTATAGATGTTGTTTAAGACTGGATCGTAGATGTGGAATTCTTCCGCGGATGCAAAGGACGCCATTTTATATAAAATAAAAGCGTGTATTTTAAGTCTTAAAACTGAAATATGTTTTGTAGCAGCGCATCATTTTCACCGGCTTTGAAATTCTTCACAAATGGAAATGCTTCACTTTTGAAAATAACGCAATTGAAATCACACACTGATAAAATGTAAAGTTTTACAAAAAATTAGAGTGTCTTTATAGAAGAACAATGACATTTAAGTTAAAATAATATTTGCTTGAGAGTTAGACTAACCAATATCAGATGCATTTTTTTATTGTAATTAATTTTGTAGGTTCATTAAAAAATAATGAAACAATTCATTCTTAAACATGTTCTTTCGTCGAAATTCCATGAGTTCCACCTCGTAATAATAATTAAAAAAATTTCCTCATCGGTAACACAAAATTCAGAAAAAGCAGAATTCCTGCTTCCCGCTTGTTTTTTTTTTGTTGTTGTTGTTGTTGTTGTTTTTTTTTTTAACCATTTGGGAAAATGGTTATTGTCCTCGATCAGAGTAGGAAATCAAAAACATATCTGAAGCGTTTTATTGGTTGAATCCCGCATTTTATTCGTGTTCTGATTGGTCTATACAGTAATCTGTATTTTTCCTTTACTTTCAACAGAGATGGATACTTCTGTTGCCACTATGACAAAAAAGTAATTAAAACTACAAAAAAAAATTAATAACTCAGAAACAAATTGAGATACAGCTTTCAAACAAATTGCATTTAAAAGTACATTTTTTTTCTCTATACGACGGTGTAAAAAGTAATAGTGTGGGATGTTTAGAAGTTTAAGAATGAAATTTCATTTAAAATGGGTCCAGGAATATTAATGTTTAATCCATGGCGTTCTACCAGCTCCGTAGAAGTTTAAAAATTTATAATACAGAAAAATGTAATCCATGGCGTATGTAATGTATGATTCCGTGCGATTTTTTATGTCTTAAATTTTAGTCTTTGAAAAAAATCATTTTCCAAATGGTCGTTGTAATTTGTTAAATTGCATTTTCTTTATTTTATTTTATTTTATTTTTTTATTATTATTTTTTTTTTTAATGAACGCAGCATCTTTCCATCTTTAATATTATGTGCACGTTACTTTTGTGTATAAAAAGGGTAAATATGAAAAATAAAGTAGCTTTCAAATTGTCAGTCAAATTAAATTTGAAGACATAAGTTCTGGAAAACTTCACAAATAGATTCCGAAAGAAAACGTCACAGGAAATTGAATTTCTCGTATTGGAAAAAAGTAGTAAATGGCAAATACCTTGAGAGCTATAAAATGTCTCCAAAACATTTTTCTTATTTCTTTAATAAAATACTCAGTTTTGAGAGAAAAATATAGAAACACTGTTATTTTGGGCGAATTTATTTTGGTTTCACCGTCATTTTGATACAGCTTAACTGTGAAAATGCCTATGAAATCATCACTAAAATAATAAAACATAGCGTTAGATTTATTATTATAACGATTGCAACTAATTTGACGGTATTTAACAATTTGATAATACGTTGAACATTATTTTTATCAGTGTAGCATAAATTTGTAGTATAAATATCTAATAGTTCTTTTTTAGTATTGGGATTTGGCAAAATAGAGAAAATGACATTGGCGAGTAAAGGAAATTTGGCAACATATTTTCTGGTAACCTGTTCATTGTTTCATAACATAAAGAATTTTTCCAATGTTTATGCAATTTATTTGATATAAAGAAGCCATCTATCTATTTTTACATACAAACAGAAATAAACTGTATATAAAAAACAATAATAATATAAATAATAAAATGTTTATAGATGTATTAATACATATATAAACAAAATTCATCAGGTTTATTTTCGAGAGTGTTTATATCTTTATTTAGGAACAAATATCACTTTCTTAAGCCTGAATGGCGCCAAGCTTAAAAATAAAAATGCCAAGCCCTCTACAGTGGAAAAGTACCTAATTAAATATACCACGAAAGCTTTATGCCTGTCATAGCTTAAATTTTGCAAAATTTAAAATATCCTTTTCATCATTTTAATTTATATACTACAGTTAAAACTTTTCACGTTGTTTGCAAGTTACTTTTGTATATGAAGAAGTGGAAATATGAAAAATAAAGTAGCTTTCAAACTGTCAGGCAAATTAAATTTGAAGAAATAAGTTCTGGAAAACTTCACAAATAGGCTTCGAAAGAAAAAGTCACAGAAAATTGAATTTCTCGAATTGGGAAAAAAAAGTAATAAATGGCAAATACCTTGAGAGGTATAAAATGTCTTTGAAAAATGAATTTCTTTATCTTCAGGGAAAAAAACATTCAGTTTTGAATGAAACATAGCTAAATCTTAAATAAACATTTAACTAAACATATAAATAAATGTACCTATATTGTTTTTAATACAGAAAAATTAAATGTGTAATATTTTTTCAATTCTATTGACAAAAAATATATTATTTTCTTATTTTTAGTTTTAAAAACCTAAATAGACACTATACCTTTTATATAACATATTCACGCAAAACTTCCGAAAGCACCAAATTTTAGATGCTTTGTTTTAAAAAGCTCGCACTACCGATGGTTCCATGTAAATTTTATTAAGTTCTATGCTTCTCATCTTTGTTTATCCCCGCCCCCTCCCAATGTTATCTAATTTTAATAAAAATATAGAAATATTTCCCATTAAAAAATAGAGTACTACTTGATTACCCCGCCGACCAAAAAACTGCCTCCAAACTATAAGATTAAATGCCAATAATGGATGATCGTAAATGTCACATTCACTTGACATTAAACATGTTACACGTGCTGTTGCGTCATCAACTGTTTTTAATTCGACGATTTATTTGTATTTTTGTTAATGTTTTACTAATTTATTTGTTCTTTCTTTATTTGAAATTACATACTGCAAATTTTGATTTTTTTCCCCCCTTCAAGCCTATATCGAATGTTCACACACATATTTTAGTTATATCCGCCTAGGTTTTTTTTTTTTTTTTTTTTTTACTAAATAAAGAGCATTAGATTCCTTAAAATTTTCTTTTATCATTGATATTTATTGTGTCCCTTAATAAATTCGATTATTGCATTTAAAATACTTACATTTTATTCACATATACAATATCTTAAAAATATCTGTTTATGGTTTAATTTAATAATTCTGCATTTAAATACGTAAACTAATGTATTAGTATTATTTTGTTCGAAATCATCTATATAAATAAAATTTTATATTTGGTATGTCACTACGTCATAAGTGAGCGCCTTATTCTTTAGGGATTTTTTCAATTTAAATTCATTAACTTTCCTGTCTTGAAATTTTAGAATGGCAAGATTCTTCCATTTGTATAATTTGACGAATAGTTTGGCGATTTGTATAATTTATCAAAATTGGTCGATGAGATAATCAAGTAATACCAAAAAGGCTCATAATTTGTTGTATAATTTCTTCTTTTCACAGGGGATCTGGCACTATTCTTGTAAAAAATATTCAAATTATTAAATTTTGCTACTCTGTTGAACTAGATTATACTATTTTATCTCATGATATTGGTATTACTGTCACATCATTCTTGATATATGGAGCATTATAAAATAAAATAAAAAAGTTTCTTAACCTCTTAACAGGTGCAATTTTTTGGCACAAAAAACTAAAAATGCGGACCAAATACCACTTTTTCCTCATTAAAACGTTTGACTTCCTGGCTTCCCGTGTGTGAAAATGGCTGCCATTAAACAAATCGAAGATTACAGTTAACCGATTCCCGGCTGGTGTTGTGTTCACGCAACGGTAAAAATAATTGCTTATATTTAAATAAATTACTTTGCCACCACTATTTTACAATTAAAAAATTGGCTTATTCATTGGCAGAAGTTTTGCTATTTTATTAAAGCGAAAAATACTTTTCTGAATTTGTGGTGGAAAACGACTTTCAACAAGAAATTTGAAAATTCCTACTGAATAGTTTTGGCGGTTAAATGGGTTAAAAATTAGTAGTATTCAAAAAAGTTTTAGCAACGAAGTGAGCAAATTGTTCTAGCACGTACGTTGTACTGTCAAAATTGTTAAGGGTTAAAACACCTAATTTTTGTCCTTTTTAGCCTGTATACGGGAAGTTTGTGAAAAAATAATAAATTATATTTTTTAAAAATACGGAACAGTAACCGTTACTTTTTAACTAAAATATATGGAGTGGGTTTCTAAGAATAAGACTGGATTGGCGACTGAAACTCAGTCCATAAATTTAACCTCCTTCTTTCGCATCAATACTGGGAGAAGAGATAGGCCGAAAATTTGAACCTTGATTTAGCGCCTATCGCTTGCAGAGCCATCCATCGTTGGTATATGGAACTAAAGTCGACAATCTCAGTAAAAAAACTCCTGACATCTTCCATAACCCTTCTACAAGAATTTTAAATTGTTGTCACCATTTCCAAGTTATTGAATTTGAAAATCAGTCAGTCTATTTTAGGGCAGCCGGTATATTCGTTGCACCTTGTTCTTTGACAAGAAATTTTCTTCCAATATGTAGCAAAAAGAATGAATAAAAAATAGTAAATAACATAATAACAAGAACTCTCCATGTAATTCAATAGTCAACATTATAAAGGTCATACAGTGTATAACAATTTATAAAAAAAAATAGCACAATCTTTAACGTAGTAATCTCAATTCTTATGTTAATTTTTTTTTCTTAATGTTTAATCTTTCTTTTTTAAAACGAGTGTATAACACGTACCTGTAAATTTCGTGTCTATTCTGGTATAAAAAATGCGCATTATACTCCGCAATATACGGTGATATATAAACGAATTGTATAACATCCTTTGTTAAAAGTCGGTTAAAAGTTGTCCTCCAAATTAAATTTCAAGAAAGAAGTCATGTCCAGAAATACAGGGTGGTTATAATTAAACTTCTTCTATAAACAGCATCCTACAGCGCAAACGGGTGTGCGAAATGGAATGAAATTTGGTATATAGAATGTACACGAGATGCGCTCACGGAATTTCGAAAAAAAAAATTAGTTCCAAAATGTCCACCAGAGGGCGCTTTTTCCGGAAAAAACATTAAATTTAACACAATAAACGACCAAAACGGAATACAAAAACAATATTAAAAATCCAGAACAAGAATTATGAGTAATAAAATGTAAAACCGTCTGTTTTGGCCGCTTATTGTGTTAAATTTAAAATTTTTTTGGAAAAAGCGCCATCTGGTGGACATTTTGGAACTAATTTTTTTTTCGAAATTCCGTGAGCGCATCTCGTGTATAGTCTATATACCAAATTTCATTGCATTCCGTTCACCCGTTTGCGCTGTAGGATGCTGTTTATAGGGGAAGTTTAATTATAACCACCCCGTACTTAATAAATATGTTTCAATATATTTTAGTTCTTTAGTTAAAGGTTACATTTTAGAATTAAAACGTAAATCCTTAAAAATAGATAGGAATTTTGGAACTTTCTTCATTGATGGGAACTAGAAAATTGATAATCTCCACACAAGTCACATGCTTTAAGCATTATTAAACTTTAGGAACAAATTTCCCGAACAAGTTTCTTTTTAAAGTAGTTTTCTGGTAGATTTTTCCCTTATATAACCTATAAAGTATTTCTAGCTTTTTAATTTTATATAAGTATTTGATTGTCATGATTATTTTTTGTCCTGAAAGACAATATATATTTTTAATTCATTAACAATTAAACGATGACAACTATTGAAGTTATTTTATGCATGATATTAATGTGTAAAGTCTAGAATTTATTTACAACGTTTCTTTGTTTTAGTTCCAAAGGACACCTGCTGGTAACGCAGCATTGTCTCAAACAGTCATAATGCTTAAAAAAAACTTGCAATTTCAAAACGCAAAGCATTTTGTTGGTTTATCTACAGCTAAACTGAAGAAAGGGTTGTCTATAATGCAATATTTATACATTAGTTTGAGCGTTTTAAGAATTTGACAGAGCGAAGCACCATCTATCGATTATATTTTGAATTAAAACAAGGACGCGTACCCGACTTCACACATTACACTGCTGCAAGAATAACTTTAGTAGCTGTTACCGATTGCTTGTTATTGAATTTTAAAAACATTCAATGCAATTTAAGGCACTCTCTGAAGATATTCCTCAATATAAAAAAACACCAATACAAGACAGTTATTCATTTAACTCATTTAAAATTCTGCATCGAGTCGGGTAATTCGAATTTACACTAGTTTGACTTGTTCACAAAAAAATTATTGAGTCGGGCTGATGATAATTTTTATCATAACGGGTCGAGTTCGTGTCGACTTTTACTTTTTTGCGCCAAGTCAGTCGGGTTGAATTTTATAGTTTTGGATCGGTTAAGGGTTGGGTTTTGACTTTTTCGGGTCGGGTTTGTGTTGTCCGGTTTTTCAAAAGAAAAGAATATTACTTCAGAGGAAACACTATGTATTTTATAATGAATGAGTGTATATACACTGCTCAAAACAATTAGGGGAGCACATGTTTTTAACGAAATTACGCAAATATTTACACCGATAAGTAACGTAAAATAAAGCATCCATAATTTAAAGTGCTGTAGAAAACAGATAAAGAAAACTTCACATGTAAATTAAAGTTTATAACGTCAAAAACTAGAAAAAGGAAATGAGTGCAGAAATTGGGATTTTGCAGAAACGTCTGTTTCATTGCCTCAGTTGTAAAATTCAATTGCTCAGCTTATGTTTTGAGAAAAGGTGCCTTAAAAATGTCACAACAACATGATTTACCGCAATACATGGCTTGGCGTGTTATCGGGACAGTTGAATTTGGGGAAACACAACGAAGTGTAGTGGACGCTTTTGGAGTCGCAAGAAGTGTCCATGAAAGGCTGTGGAATCGATTCCAAGACACATGGAATGGTAGTCATCGACAAGTTCAAGGTCGAAAATGTGCTAACACAGAAACTGATGACCGATATATCCTGTGAACAGCTCGTCGAGACGGAACGGACAATGCTACTCAGCTGCAAACACAGTTGTTCTTGGCCACAGGATGAAGGGTGTCCAGCCAAACAGACCGAAATAGGCTTCATCAGGGTGGTCTCTATGCACGTAAGCCAATGGCCTGTATTCCATTGACCTCAAGCCACTGTGTGGCCCAAAAAAGGTGGGTAACTGAACATCGAGCTTGGAGGCAACGTTGTTGGAGTCAAATTCTGTTTACAGGCGAGTCCCGATTCAGTCTGGATGTGACATCTGATGTGTTTTGGCATGGAGAGAAAGAGGCACTCAAAATAATCCCCCATTCGTTCGTGAAAGATCACATTACAGACGAGGTGTGTTGATGCTACTGTCTGGAATTAGCATAGGTGGACGTACGGGCCTGCATATCATTCGGAATGACACTTTGACGGTCCGAAGTAATACAGACGAGATACTGAGACCTCATGTCGTATTTTATGTTGCAGTAATTAGTGATTTCTTTTTTTCAATGCATGATAATGCCAAACTTCATACAGTTCGTCTTGTGGAAAACATGATTGAAGCTAAAACAGTACAGCGTATGGAATGACCAGCATGCTCTCCTGACCTAAATCCTATTGAGCATGTTTGGTACATACTCAGACGATGCATTCCTGCGAGACCGAGGCCTCCTTTTACTGTCCGGGACTTGGAGATTTCAATTCTTGAGCACTGGAACAGTATTCCCCAAAGTCTTATCGATAACCTCATCGCATCCATGGAAAACAGGTGTGCAGCAGTCTGTTCGAGGAGACCACGCGCCATATTAAAAATCTTGCATCTTTTCTAAACAATACTTTTTATTTATCATTTACATGAAACCAAATTGTCGCCCTAAACCATCTTTTCATGTTCTTTTCATCTTTTCAAAGAATAAAAGCTCCCTTACAATTTTTTTTGCGTCTTTTTTTCTGTATTGCGCATTGATACACGTGTACTATCCTTTTTATGCCCATACATGGCTATCTTGCACTGTTCTCTTTACTTTTTTGTTTGCTCCCCTAATTTTTTTGAGCAGTGCAGTTTCATTTTTCTGCAGAAATGATAAAGTAACTCCGCAAGTTTCTTTAACTAAGCCCATTGTCACACAAATACGAGACATGCATTTTTTTCACTTTATGACAACTAGTTGCAACAAATCATTTTGTGAGCAGATTTTTTGTATTAAACAATAACAAATTATGGTGTTCATGATCAGAAGGTAGTTGTTTTATTATTATGATTATTATTTTTTAGAAAACGATAAACTATTCAATTTGGTAGTGTAACCTGGAAGAATAGAATAAAGTTTGCACTAAAGGTAAAGACTCGAAATCACTTTTATGTAAGTAGTTACCCCATTTATTGAAAAAAAGATAGCTTTACTATTTATGTTCTTTATCTCTAAAGGATATTATTTCAGACCTAATACCCTAAACTTTGACTCATTAACAAGGTACTGGTTAAATAAAGAGAATGCCGTGTTATTAAATCTGTGCAGTTTGTTACAAACTCTGCTGAATATATTTTGATTAAACCTTGTCGTTCGAAATTTTCACAGGAATGGCATGTGCTTCTAATATCAAGTTTTAGTTCATAAAACTTTCATATTCTGTTAATAACAAGTTTAACGTATATTTTTTATCGTTTGCATATTTCTAGATATAATGGAAATTTTCAGAATATTTTATAATCCCACAAATCATTATTTTAGATTCTCACTAAATTATGTGTCAATCATTTAAGTAAAGTAGACAGCACCACTTAAAACTGACAATTTTTTAGCTGATTAAAACGAATCCACAAATTCTAAATTGAGTAGACGTATTTATAGACCTATTCTTTTTAATCCGTCTTTATACACTCTCAGAAATAATATCTTCAAATAACGGAAATTGAACTGGCAGCAGCGTACCGGGATATTTTCGTTATTTGAAGAATCTCCGTTTCTTTTTTCTACGTTACAGGAGGTAAAATATACGCCAATTGAAAAAAGAGAGGGGATTAAACAAAAGCGTTGACTTTGGAATCGAACCAAGGTGTCTTACTGTTATGAGTCGAGTATCTTAACCGTTCGGATACAGTTGTGAGGCAGTTAATAGTTTGAAGTAAATATATAGTGTTTCCTTCAGATGGGTATGGCTTGATTAACTTTTTAGAAAGCTAGAAATGTTGAAGATAAATTCAGGAAGATTTCGTCGTTTATGAGATTTTGACTGGAGTTTTAACACTTTTAATATAACTTAAACATACTAATATAACTTTAACACTTTTAACATAATACTAAAAAAATATGAATTATAACTATTTTAAGTAGATTATTAGATATAAAATATGAATATTAGATTTTTATTCGAGCAGAAATGATTGCTTTTTTTTTTTTTTAGAAATATCGATTTTTTCCATCTAATATTCCCATTTAATATTCTCATTTTAATTAATATATATTTTTTAAATGTGTCTATCAGAATGTAAAATTCAAAAACGTTTTTGTTTGTTTGTTTTTTCTTTTTTAAATAAATTAGAAATCTTAAATTATAGAATTTTTGGTTTTTCATTTAAAAAATAAATTATAATTTTAGTATTAATAGAGCCAATACGCATGCGTGCTGGGAATGAACGGAAACTCCTCTCTTTTTGAGGATTTCGAGAAGAATTCACGGATGAAACATGTGTTCTAAGAGTACGGAAATTATTTATTAAAAAATGAAGCATAATTTAGTGTAAAAAAAACGAGTTTTTTTTTTTTTTTTTTTTTTTTTTTTTTTTTGACAATGTACGCAAATCAGGGCTGTTGATAGTTTTGATAATTTTTAATATGGTAAAAGTTGCTAAAATGTACTTAAAAAATGTTGAAAATTTGCCTTTGTAGGTAGGGTTGTAGATGTATAACGTTATCAACTTTTTATCAATTTTGGACTCTCCACCCCCCCCCCCTTTATGATATCATACGTTATCATTCCTCGAACCGCCCCTCCTCCTCCCCTAATGATATCGTTATCAGCATCTAAAAATTATTTCTATTTTTACAATTTGTGTCTTTCTTTTTATACGTTTGCAACGATATACATATAGGGTTATACATTTATTATTCGCATACTTTACTGATTTAAACGAAAAGAAGAAGTTAATAAAATATCACTAAAATATTTGAAATAACTTTATATCAAATAACCTTTTAAAGAAATATTATTTAAAAGCATTTAAAAATAGCTTATTAGTACATAATGCATTTAGGCAGGCAACAAACTGAGGCGCAATATTGTCTTCTTGCACTTGCCCCCTGAAGAAATAATATTGTCTTTTCGCATTTGTCCCCTGAAGACAGTAATATTGTCTTTTTGCACTTGCTCCCTGAAGACAGTAATGTTGTCTTTTTGTGCTTGCCCCCTGAAGACAGTAATATTGTCTTCTTGCACTTGCCCCTTGAAGACAGTAATATTGTCTTTATGCACTTGCCCCCTGAAGACAGTAATATTGTCTTCTTGCACTTGCCCCTTGAAGACAGTAATATTGTCTTTATGCACTTGCCCCCTGAAGACAGTAATATTGTCTTTTTGCACTTACCCCCTGAAGACAGTAATATTGTCTTTTTGCACTTGCCCCCTGAAGACAGTAATATTGTCTTTTTGCACTTGCCCCTAACGATAGTAATATTGTCTTCTTGCACTTGCCCCCTGAAGACAGTAATATTGTCTTTTTGCACTTGCCCCCTGAGCTGGGGTAAGCAGAACTTCTTCAAACAAAACTTCAGGTTGAAAACTTTCTTCCCCATTTTTTACTAGTAAACGTACCAAGTATCAATTCGAAGATGGTTTCTCTAATAAAGAATTATATGCGCATATGGTAGAAGAACATGAATGGCGGACGTTGGGATATTAAATATTTTGGAATGAAATGATTTTATAATCATTTAATTGTTTTAATAATGACTTCGTATTTTCGTAAAAAAAAAAGAGAGAGAGAGAGACTATATTAGATGTAAAGTGAAAATTATCCAAAAAAGAAAATTTTCGTTGGATCAAAAATGATAACGATATTAAAAGACAATTCCCCCCCCCCTTTCCTCCAGAGACATGTTACGATATCAAGTACCAGACACCCCCTCCCCCCTAAATTAATAACGTTATTATATATGTACAGACTCGTAGGTTACTCTCTCCTCAGGCTTGACCCATGCCGATTACATTTTGTCAGTCATTCAAACGAATTATTTTCCTAAACATTCCCATTGTCTTTTCAATAGAAATTAATGGCTCTTTTGTCACGTATTACTGAAAAAAAAAGGTTCCTAATCTAGGAAAATATAATATAACCACCAACGAAAATGTATAATAACCTCTTTTGAGCTACCCACGATTCCGAAAAGCGTTCTTTCTCTTTAGAAACCAGATAAACCGATACATTTATATACATTATAGCATTTATAAAAACAAACTTTCTTTTGCAAAGTTCTTTCTCTTTTAAAGTTTTTTTTTCCTCTTATTTTGAGAAACGTTTCCGAGAAGATTTTATAGAGTATTAACCAGTTTTCGCAACCTTTATTGTAGATCTCGAATGTTTCCGAAAAGCGTTCTTTATCTTTAGAAACAAGATAAACTAATAGATTTTCCATATTTAAAGAAGCATTTATAAAAACAAAGTTTCTTTTGCAAAGTTCTTCCTCTTTCAAAGTTTCTTTTCCCTGATTTTCGGAAACATTTCTGAGAAGTTTTTATAGTGTATTAACCAGTTTTAGAAACCTTTAATGTAGATCTCGAATGATTCTGAAAAGCGTTCTTTATCTTAAACCAGAGAAACCAATATATTTTCGAAATTTTCAGAAGCATTTTTAAAAACAAAGTTCTTTTTCAAAGTTCTTTCTCTTTCAAAGTTTCTTTTCCCTGATTTTCGGAAACATTTCCAAGAATTTTTCATAGTGTATTAACCAGTTTTAGAAACTTTTAATGTAGATCTCGAATGATTTTGCAAAGCGTTCTTTATAGTTAGAAACCCGAAAAATCAATATATTTTCGAGGTTTACAGAAGCATTTACAAAAACAAAGTTTCTTTTGCAAAGTTCTTTCTCTTTCAAAGTTTCTTTTCTTTGATTTTCGGAAACGTTTCCGAGACGTTTTTATAGAGTATTAACCAGTTTTCGTAACCTTTAATGTAGATCTCGAATGTTTTCGAAAAGCATTCTTTATCTTTAGAAACCAGATAAACCAATATATTTTCCATATTTAAAGAAGCATTTATAAAAGCAAAGTTTCTTTTGCAAAGTTCTTCCTCTTTCAAAGTTTCTTTTCCCTGATTTTCGGAAACGTTTCCGAGAAGTTTTTAATAATGTATTAAGCAGTTTAAGAAACTTTTAATATAGATCTCGAATGATTCCGAAAAGCGTTCTTTATCTTTAGAAACCAGATAAACCAATATATTTTCTAGATTTAAATAATCGCTTATAAAAATAAAGTTTGTTTTGCAAAGCTCCTTCTCTTTCAAAATTTCCTTTCTTTGGTTTTCGCCAACGTTTCTGAATAGTTTTTATAGTATATTAAAAAATTTTTGCAACCTTAAATGTAGGTCTCGAATATCGAATCCCGCAATTCTTATATAAAAATATAAATAAGCGTATTATGATCCCATCTGTAAATATAAAGGTTTTTGTAGTTACAAATTATTCATAAAATATTTTAATAAGACAAAAGTTACACCTGTATAAATGACTGAGAAATTAGTTACTTAAAAAAATTAGCTTCAACTGTTTCGCTGTGCTTTTTAAAGGTAATCGAACAAAGTATTTTGTTTGAAAAGTAAAATCAGTTGTTGTTTATGACGTTTAGCTGAACTTTTAGCTTGTTTGTAGATTTAGCATGGATACTGATCTAAAAAATTATGCATCTGTTAAAAATTGAATTAAATTTATTCAATAAAATACGTTTAAACTATTTATAATCCTTATCACCAAAGCGAGATAATATTTCAGGCCATTTTACTCAACTCGAAAACTTTGTATCATTGAAACGTGGCTCGAATGTAACGATCCTTTCAGTAATGAAAATTTTTAGACCAGTTTAATCTTTACATTTATAATTATATAAAATTTCTGTTTCGTTAATTTGTGGAAATGACTGCAATTAATGACTTCATTTATTGTAAATTAATTCATTATACAATAATAATTGTATACGATTAATCAGGCTGAAAAAAAATTATTTTCTACACTGCAAAAAAACGCATATACGTATGTATATATAAAGTCGAACCTCTATTTAACGAACCTCTATTTTGCGAATTTCTCTATTTTGCGAACTTTTCCTTTGAACCAAGAATATTTTGTGAATTTCTTCGTAAAATAACCTCCAAATAGCGAAGTGCATTCTCTATTTAACGAAGTTTTTCTTGTGATCAAAATTTTTTTTTCTTCCCATTTCTCAAAATATTTCTGGACATTTCAAACTTATTCTTTCTTTAAACACATTTTCTGATGTTCAATGACCTTGAACTGGTTTTACCAGGCGCCTCCTTTGTCAGCAGTGAGAATTCGGTAAGTACGGAGGACGAAGACGATAATCCCTTAGAATAACTTTAAAAAATGTGGATACAGTGAGAAAAAAAGAAGAAATTAACCATGATGTGCTGATTGATGATTCTATTTCACTTAATTCTGAAATGGAGACCTCGGAAATACTATCCGAATTGGATATTTTCGACAGTGTGAAAAATAAAAACAATACAGCAATGAATTGTGATGAAGACGAATATGATGGTGATGGAAATGGTCATTATGCAAGAATTAACAAAACTTCTTATGATGAAATGCTAAAATCATTTGAAACAATCCGACGCGAATTATAGTTAGAAGAAAATACGCATGAAGGGGTTTTTGGTGCATTGCAAAGATGCGAGACGTATTATTAGAGAAAGCACTTTTTTAAATAAAAAACTCAAGCAAAATTAACAGAGTTTTTCAGAAACTAAATTTAAGGACGCATATGTTAATGTATGGTTAAAATTATTTGTTATAATAATAATAAATACGATATTGTCATTAAAATTCGTTAATTTTAATGTAAAACTATTTACTTTAAACAGAAAATACAGTGTATTCCCGTACAATGTTTTGTTTTCCTTGCAGATTTCAAAGATTTAAACACATAGAAAAAATGAATTGATGATGGATATTGGTGGGTAAAATAAATAAAACAAATCGATATAATTTATTTAAAAAAATGTGATTAATTACTTTTAGTAAAAATATTTAGTGTTTATGAATTTAAAATTTGTTTTATGTAGTTTAAAGTATTTTTAAAGGTGAATCTCTATTTAACGAATTTTCCATATAACGATTTTTTTCCGGGATTTAGCGACTTCGTTAAATAGAGGTTCGACTGTATATATATACATACATACATACAGGGTATCTAAAAATTAGTTGGACAATTTCTTAAGTTAAGAACTTCCGAAATATTAAATGAAATTAACTAGTTGAAAGTCAGACTAGTAGTAATATTGCCGAAGTTTATTCATAGATGGCGTTAGGTGTCATAACTGACGCTTTCGCTTAGCGAGCGGAGGTGTTATTCAATGGCCACCACGATCAGAAGACCTTTCACCGCTTGATTTCGCTGTATAGGGTTTTGTAAAGAATCAAGCGTACAAGCCGCCGCCACTCCCTGCATCCATTCCTGAACTAAAATGAAGAATCTGCACGGCAATTAATTTAATCGACGGAAACATGCTGACAAATCTGTGGCAAGAAATGATTGACCGATGGGACATTTGCAGAGTCACGAAAGGAAATCACATCGAACATTTGTGATAATGGTAAACACGAACTATTTTTCTATCTTACAACAATATGTACTTTAATGTTTTCCCTGTCAATTCCATTCAATAAATCATTCTTTTTGCCCAACTAATTTGTAGACAACTTGTATAACTGTCCCTTACTCTACGAAAATATAATGTAACCATGAACGAAAATATACACTAACCTCTTCCGTGGTACAGAAGCCTCCAAAAAGCGTTCTTTATTTTTACCCCAGAAACCAATAAAGGATTTAGCCCTTTACTGTACGACGTGCCACATCTAGCACATACCTGAAAACACTGTAATTTTTATTATGTGCCATGAATTTGGCCAATATGACCACTATCCCTGATCAAGAACAGTCCAAAGAACGGAATAACACTTATTTTGTCCATATCAGATGGCTTCATTTGTCAAAAAATCAGAATTTGTTCTTCCGAAACAAAAACATTTTGATTAAGCTATTAAGGTAAAATTTACTTTCATTATTTTTACTGAATACACAAAAATATTAACACAAAATAAGTTGCAGAGTGTTAAGCAGATAAAATGAATTAATTTAAGCTCAACTAGTTGTAAAATATACCAATGCAATATTTTAAAACCATAATTGTGTACATAGGGTAATAAATATCATCGCCATAAATAATATCGCCATAAAATATCAAATTTTAGCCGAAAATTTGAAAATTAATTTCTTTTTACTATTTTTCCCATTATTAGACCGATATGTAGATTTCAAATAATTTTTTTCATAAAAATAGAAAAAATCGTACAGTGAAGGCTTAGAATAAAAACAGATTTTCTTTTACTGCCCGTGATTTTCAGAAACGTTTCCGGGTAGTTTTTACAATGTATTAATCAGCTTTTTCAACAAGGAAGTTTTTTTGGATTCTATCCATCCTCAAATAAACATTTTCATGTTCAACAAACATGTTTTACAGACAAACATGATAAATTAACAGCATTAAGGCTGCTAGTCACTCAGCTTCCGAATTCCTCTCGGTAATATTAGGTCTTTGGGCGTTTGATGCGTTCGTATATTGAAAATATCTCCTCGGGAAATAAATATTTTTAACTTCTTTTTTCAGTTTTCTCTTCTTAAAGGATGTCCCTTTTTTTCTTAGTTCTCAAAATATTTCTAAAATATATTCTTAATTTTATATGAAGCGTTAAAATTTTAATCACAATTCCTCAGTTTTTAAAACATAAAATATTAAATTAAGCATAGATTTTATAAATATTTTGACAACTAAGAAAGAAAGTTACGTCCTTTAAGAAGAGAACGCTGAAAAAAGAAGTTCAAAATATTAATTCCCTGGGAAGATATTTTAAATATAAGAATGCATTAAACGCAAATAGACTTAACATTACCGAGGGGGATTCGGAAGCTGAGTGACTAGCAGCCTTAACATTAAAATTAATATTATTTTGTTACTCTTGCGCATGTACAAATTCAATTACACAGCTGGAAATGTTTAATTGAGAATCGGCAGCATCCTAAAAATCGATATTTCGGTTTGAAAAAAACGATTATTATATTATAAAAACTACTAGTAAATGTTTACAAAAGTCAGTGGAAGCAAAAGACACCCTGTTTTTATAAGTGTTTCTTTATATCTTGAAAATACATTAGTTTCTGAGGTTTTCAAAGATAAACAACGCTTTTTCGAATCGTGGGTGGCTCGGAAGAGATTATTGTATATTTTTATACGTGATTACATTATATTTTCATAGATTAACATTTTTTTATAATGAGTGTGCTCTTCAAAGAAATTGTACACATACAAGTGGACGCATGCGAAGAATTCGCACTTACCTTCTCCGTCACTCTCCGTTATCCGCTCCCGCATCCCTGCATATCCCAAATTTGTCAGATGTGGGCAAATAATCCTATCCAACGATACCTCTTTCATCGTTGTACGCAACATATTAGTTAAATTTGGTATGCGATGTCACAAATGGACAAAAAATCCTATCCAGTGATACCGAATTCGTCGTCTTACGCTACTTATTAGTTGAGAGAAAGGGTTGTTGACAACAGAAATAATATATATGATTAGAAATTGAATTAAATTTATTAAGGGGTAGGATACTATTAAACTTTCAAAAATTTCGAATTTTCGTTTATTCATATTTTGATTCCGTAATCATTTCTGAACAATATTAAAAAAAAACGCATTAAAAACTCACATTAGTTTACTAATTATGGCAGTTTTATTAAGACTACATAGGGTAATTAAACTTTGCGTTTATTCAAAACGACGAATGTTGATACTGCGCGCAGTGTTACTAAAAAACTATGCATGGCAATCAAAAGAAATTTTAACCACATATTTATTTCTGTGCTATCTACAACTTAAAACCAGAAAAAGGTAAGATCATATTTTGTTTTTGTTTTTGTACTATGAAAATATTTTTTAAGTGAAATTTTTTATATTTAGTCAATATTTTTTACAAATATTCTAGTTTTAGTATAAAGGTAACACTATTATGTATTTATTTTCACCAAAATTTCCTCTTTATATGCCTATTTTCAGATTTTATCATGCGCACAAGATTTTTTTTGTCTTATTATCATATATCTTTAAACTTATCATTACAATATTTATTTATAAATTTACAAGTATATTATATTTTTAAATATGAGCTTTATATTTAAATGAAGTTTTATTTTTATTTTTGAATTATTACATAAGTTTTGAAGCTTGGAACATAGTGATATTTTTTACTTTTTCGACGTGTTCACTGTTCAAAGGTATCCTACCCCCTTAAATAAAATACGTTTAAAATATTTGCAAGCCTTATCTACAAAGGCAGATAATATTTCAAGCCATTTTACGTTATCTCGAATCTTCACATCATTAAAATGTTGCGATTAAAGGAAGAGAATATTATGTTATTAAATTCACACGCATTATTACGAACGCCCTTGATTGTATTTATCGATTGATTCTGTCGCCTCCTTCACTATTTTGACAAGTCAAAGAGCAGTAAACTTTGCTTCTACTATTGAATTTTAACTTGTAATAAGTATTTGGAATTGTTAATAAGTAAAAAAAAGATGAACAAAAATTGAATCCTCTTACATGGCCCGTTTCCTAAAATTTCCTATCGTAATTGTATTCACTAATAAACTTTATCTTTGAATCCACTTTTCTTATATTAGCTGTTTCCTAAAATTTCCTGTAAATTTATTGGCTAATAAACTTTATTATTGAATCCGCTTCTCCTACATATATTTCAGCAATTTTCTTTTCTGAGCAATCGTATTTTGCACTGATGGCGGTACGCTATGGCTACTGAAACTGGTTTGCAACAAGAAATAAAGTGTTTTGGTGCTTTAAATGTTGTTTTTTATTTATATATATATATATAAAAAAAAAAGATGCTTTTGAACGCATCTGTTAATGAATCGCAATAACGTGATTTTGGCCCTAATATAAAGATGTTTTAAATAATAAAAAAAAAATTGTAGATGAGTTTATCCTTGCAATTATTACTATGTTACATTTTTTCCTGGTAATTATTGTGAATGACTTCACTTATTGTACAGCAATTAAATTAGAGAGAAGGAAATTATTCATGCATATTTTCTGGTAACCTATTCACTGTTTCATATAAACAAGCAATTTTTTCAATATTTATACAATTTATTTATACAAACAAACCATTTATCTGTTTTTATATACAAACAGTTTTTATATACAAATTAATAACAAATTTAAATAAAATGTTTATATATATACATATAAATACAAATATAAACAAGCATAAAATTCATCAAGTGTATTTTCATAGCCTTTTATATCATTTGGCAACAAATCTCACTTTCTAAAGACCGAATTGTTTCAAGTTTTTTTTTCTTTTAAATGCGAAGGTCCCTAAACTAAAAATGTACGGAATATTATTAAGGAAATTACACTGCAATAGTTTAGAAAATAAATTAAGAACCAAATAATGAAAAGACTATATGATCATCAAGATAAATCTTAAAAGAGGTAAAAGATGAACTATGAATATTAATATAAAATCTTTTGGTTAATTTTTTTTTTCTGAAATTTGTACGTTGAGAAAAAAGCGTCTTCAATAGAATAACTCATTAACAATATTAAAATTGATCCTTTATTTTCTGACATTAGACTTATGTTTCATGTTAAAATAAATTAAAATTAAAATCGTAAATCAACTGTTAGTTTTGATTTTAAATGTCATGCAGAAATTAAAAGTAAAACTAAATTCGTTACAAAAAATAAATCCTAATATATATGCTGTTTATAGCCAAAAGGGGAGAGAAAATGTTGACCTATATTTTATCTCATATCGGAAAATTTACATCATTTAATAGTGCGCTGATTAAGGAAAGGGAATACCGTGTTATTCAATTCATAGGAATTGTTGCAAACTCCACTGATTACATTGTTCAATTTATTCACTAAAGTCGTACAAAGTTTTAATGAGGTGAATGGCAACAACTTTGATTCTAATATTAAGTTTCAGTTCATAATCATTATTTTCAGAGGCTGAAAATAATTGTTCTTTTATTTCTAATACTTTTAACTATCGTTTGAAGTGGTAAGAGAAATGCCGCTCTAGGGCATAAATTAAATCTTCCAATAAGGTATAGTTGATTATTTCATTATTATTATATAGGAGATGAATGGGACAAGGAATGGATGGGACATTTTCAATATTTCAGGCAATAAATATTTATTTTAAATTGCTTCCTATCCCCATATAAGGCTTTACCACAGTGTGCTTCAGAACTAAAAGTAGAACCACATTGCTGTATTCATTTTCCTTCAAAGTTGCATTTTCTGAAATCTCTGCTTAAAAGTAAGTTTTTTTTACATTTGAAGATGTGAAATATCTTATACAACATACAAAATTAAGCTATGTTGTAGTTATTTATTTTAAGGTTCAATATCGATAATTAAATTGAATGAATAGTAACCATTGTCACAAAATAATTTTTGAGGCAAAATGCCTGAGAAGGGAATATATGCATCATGGGGATGATTGGGACATTTCCAATTGGAATGGATGGGACATTCTCATGATGGGAAAATCAATCAAATCTCTGTTGGGAAAATCAATTCGTACCGGAAAATTCTATCATTTAATTATCAGGCATTGATTCCGATATGCAATGTCTAATAATTACCGGGCAGAATTTTCCTGTGCGAATTGATTTTCCCAACACGACAAGACTTTCTGATCGACACAATAATTTCCGTTCTGCATGTTTCTAAGATACATTTAATTAATATTAATTAATAAATTACGATTGAAAATTATTAGCTATGTCATATTTAAATGACATTTTGCACTTCCATTTCAAATCTAAAATGCCTCATAAGTGGGAAAAAAGAACAGATTGATAGCCGAAGTCTGCATTAAAAGTTAAAACTGCAATAAAAGAAGTTATTGTAAAAAAACATATCAATCCGTGCTGTAAAATCATGTATTACAAATATAATTACATATAAGGTTATACAGTCGAACCTCGTTATCCCGACACTCTAATGACCAGAAAAATGTGTCGTCATAAGCGGAGTGTCGCGGTAACCGGAGTTGGAGAAAAATATGTTTATACAAAGCTGTATTTTTAATTAATTTAAGACAATTTTAAGTTCATAATTGTTCTTGCAGTTTTAAGCAATAAAACATTATTATTAAACAAAATATACACAAAAACAAAATTGAAAAGAATAAAAATCAGATTTTTGATGACTTTGTTTTTTATTGTTGCATGAAATATTGATGAATTAAGTTTTCCTTATCTCTAGATGTGCTTCCTGCAATTCTTTTTTTCACTATTATACAATGAATTTTAATCAATATTCGAAGTTTCAGAAATGGATGTTAGATAATTTATGATCGTTTCAATGAATGCTTCGGTTTTAGTCGGATGAAAAACGCTGTGTAACCATAAGAAAGCGCCTCCTGACCAGAAAAAAGGCCGCGAGTAGACTGAAACGTCTATCTGAAATTAAAGTGGGTCATTCATAGTGTGTGGGTTTATTTATTCAGATAAAGGATTTAAGTAAAATTTCTCATGTATTTCAATGGATATTTTAGATACTTTTGTGAAAAGTTTGGCTAAGACATAACATGGACAATTTTCCTGAACCGTCGGGATATCCGGAGTTGAAAATTATTCAATGACGTAAAGTCCGGTGTTTATTTTCATTAAAATCTTATACAGAAAATCGGGACTCTGAAAAACTGACGTGATAAGCGGAGCGACGTGAAAACCGAGTGTCGGGATAACGAGGTCCGACTGTAATTATAAATTTTAATTTGGTAAAATTGAATACAGGGAGGAAAATCTTTGTGTCCCATCCATCCCTATTAGTGTCCCATTATAGCACAAAATTAGCATTCGCCACTCGCCAGGCGTCGAGTAACACTTAAAACGTGGCGATTAACTTTATTGTCCTCACTCGCCAAACTCAATGGGCACCACTCGCCAAACGCGATGGTTGAAAGATCGATGCCAGGGAGGAAAAAGGTGAAATTCGTTCGGAATTTACGTCGTCCAAATCTGCGATTCTCCCGAACGGTGAAAAGAAAGTAGCAGGGATGATTCTGTCTCGAATTTTCTGAAAATTTAAAGCATTCGGTTCCGAAAAAAAAAAAAAAAAAAAAAAAAAACGGTCATCAGTCCGAAAATTCAGACAAAATATCGCTAATTTCGATATGGTCGCCGAAAAAAATCAATCTCGTCAATCGTTCGTACAAAAAAACCACCAATTCCGTCAAAGAATCGCGAAAAAACGTGAATTTCCACGTAAAATACATCGCGGAAAAAACGAAAATATCGTGAAAAGATCGCGGAGAAAACGCAACTTTCGTGACAAGATCGTGGAAAAACGCAAATTTCGTCAAAAAATCGCGGAAAAAAACACAAATTTCGTGAAAAGATCGCGGAAAAAACGCAAATTTCGACAAAGAATCGCGTAAAAGAATCATAAAATTCTTCAAAGTATCGCAGAAAAAAGGCAAATTTCGTGAAAAGATCGCGGATAAAACGCAAATTTCGACAAAGAATCGCGAAAAAGAATCATAAAATTCTTCAAAATATCGTGGATAAACGCAAATTTCGTGAAAAGATCGCGGAAAAAACGCAAAATTCGTGAAAAGATCGCGGAGTAAAAGCAACTTTCGTGACACAATCGCGGAAAAAACGCAAATTTCGTCAAAAGATCGCGGAAAAACACAAATTTCGAGAAAAGATCGCGGAAAAACACAAATTTCGAGAAAAGATCGCGGAAAAAACGCAAATTTCGAAAAAGAATTACAAAATTCTTCAAAGTATCACGGAAAAATGTAAATTTCGTCAATAGATCGCGGAAAACGCAGAATTCGTGAAAAGATCGCGGATAACGCAAATTTCGACAAAGAATCTCGAAAAAGAATCACAAAATTCTTCAAAGTATCACGGGAAAACGCAAATTTCGTGAAAAGATCGCCGATAAAAAACAAAATTCGTGAAAAGATCGCGGAAAAAACGCAACTTTCATGACAAAATCGCGGAAAAAACGCAAATTTCGTCAAAAGATCGCGGAAAAACACAAATTTCGAGAAAAGATCGCGGAAAAAACGCACATTTCATGAAAAGATCGCGGAAAAAACACACATTTCATGAAAAGATCGCGGAAAAAACGTAACTTCGTGAAAAGATCGCGGAGAAAACGTAAATTTGGTGAAAAGATCGCGGAGAAAACGCAAATTTCTTGAAAAGATCGGGGGGAAAACGCAACTTTCTTGAAAAGATCGCGGAAAAAACGCAACTTTCGTCAAAAAATCGTGAAAAAAACGCAAATTTCACGAAAAGATCACGGAAAAAACTTAAATTTCGTCAATAGATCGCCTAAAAATGCAAATTTCGTCAAAAAATCTTGAAAAAAATGCAAATATTTTCAAAGAATGGCGATAAAAAACCCCACAAATTTCGTTAAAAGATTACAAAAAACGCAATTTTGTGAAAAGATCGCCGAAAAAACGCAGATTTCGTCAAAAGATCGCGAAAAAACGCAGATTTTGCAAAAGGTCTCGAAAAAAAAAACGTGAATTTCGTCAAAAGATCGCGAAAAAAACGCGAATTTCGTTAAATGGTCGCAGAAAAATGCATATTAGTTAGTGCCGAGGGCGGGGCGGGTGGTCCCCCTCTGCTGTAACCTTTCGGAAAATTTCCTGTGAATTTATTTCATTGCAATTAATAGTAAAAATAAAAATTTTCAATTGAGTGTAATCATATCGAATGGTAAGTAATATATATTAGTAAATTACAAAGTTGATAGTTAGAAAAAACACAATTTTGTATGCAGCGTACATAACTTTGTTACTGACCAGTGGTTAAAAAAAAACTGGCCAGTGAAAAAATTCAGTATACTGGCCAGTGGCCAGTGGGTAAAAATGTTAATTTTAACCTATATGTCCCATTCATCCCTGCTGTGGGGATGATTGGGACAGAGAGGAACAAATTTCGTTAAAAGATTACAAAAAACGCAATTTTGTGAAAAGATCGCCGAAAAAACGCAGATTTCGTCAAAAGATAGCGAAAAAACGCAGATTTTGCAAAATGTCTCGAAGAAACGTGAATTTCGTCAAAAGATCGCGAAAAAAACGCGAAATTCGTTAAATGGTCGCAGAAAAATGCATATTAGTTAGTGCCGAGGGGGGGGGGGTCCCCCTCTGCTGTAACCTTTCTGAAAATTTCCTGTGAATTTATTTCATTGCAATTAATAGTAAAAATAAAAATTTTCAATTGAGTGTAATCATATCGAATGGTAAGTAATATATATTAGTAAATTACAATGTTGATAGTTAGAAAAAACACAATTTTGTATGGAGCGTACATAACTTTGTTACTGGCCAGTGGTTCAAAAAAACTGGCCAGTGAAAAAAATCAGTGTACTGGCCAGTGGCCAGTGGATAAAAATGTTAATTTTAACCTATATGTCCCATTCATCCCTGCTGTGGGGATGATTGGGACAGGGAGGAACGTTTTTTTTTTTTATTTCATAGTATTTTTCTGAATAAATCATAATCTGGAATAAATATTGTTCATATATGTTGTCAAATACCTAATGTATGAAATGTGATATATAACACTCATAATAACTTAAATAAAAAAATTAAAAAAAATATTTTTGTGAAAATGTCCCATTCATCACCCATCTCCCCTACTATTTCATCCAACACGGGCTTGCGAAGTTACAGAATATAGATAAAAATCATTTTTTAAAACCTTTTCAACATAGTTAACAAGTTAGAAATTGCTCGTCAAACGTGGTAAATGAGGTGCGTTCCTACTATAACTAGTTTTATAAATATTTTTTTTGCAGCACATATGATACTGAATGTATATTTTAGGGCACTTCATAAGTGCCTATCAATTTCATTCTGTTCGAAATGCTATGACATCATTAAAATGCACTTGAAATAATTTTTTCCCATTCCCCGTAATGTAACGGAAAACTTTTGACTGTCCCTGTAATTAAACTATACATCCGATTTTCATAAAATTTGAAATGACTCGACAAAATCTTGCAACAATTATATATTTAAAATTTCAGACCATTCGGGAGGCTTTAATATCATTAGAATGCACTTGCAATATTTTTTTCCCATTGGCCGTAATGTAAAGGAAAACTTTTGACTGTCCCTGTAATTAAACTATACATCCGATTTTCATAAAATTTGAAATGACTCGACAAAATCTTGCAACAATTATATATTTAAAATTTCAGACCATTCGGAAGGCTGTAATATCATTAGAATGCACTTGCAATATTTTTTTCCCATTGGCCGTAATGTAAAGGAAAACTTTTGACTGTCCCTGTAATTAAACTATATATCCAATTTTCATAAAATTTGAAATGACTCGACAAAATGTTGCAACAATTATATATTTAAAATTTCAGACCATTTGGAAGGCTGTAACATCATTAAAATGCACTTGCAATAATTTTTCCCATTGGCCATAATGTAACGGAAAACTTTTGACTGTACCTGTAATTAAACTATACATCCGATTTTCCTAAAATTTGAAATGACTCGACAAAATTATACAACAATTATATATTTTAAATTTAAAACGATTCGGTTGGGTAGTTTTTGCGCTGTTATATGCGGACGGACAGACAGACGGACTGAACGACGACTATAGGTGCTACGTATTTATATAATTACGAACGCACCTAAAAAGTGTTTAAGAATTGGATTTTTATGTCTTTCAGTTTGCCTTCTGTCTGTCCGTGCTCTAATTCGCGTAAATATGCTTAAATTGTCACGCAATTGATATACGTTAATGAGGTTTATTGTAACATTTTTGGTATTGAAAATGAAGTGTGTTGGGTTTACAGTTCGTTTACGGGTGCACTCAAAAGAATTCCGTTACATTACTGTCTCGATAGGGAAAAATCGTTTGCAGTGTATTTTAATGACGTTAAACTTTTTCAAGAATATTGAAATATACATACATATCACTGAGGTGCACTCAAGAATGGCACTAGGAAGGCACTACAAGAGACCAAACTGGCAACTTTGCGACGATGCCAGAAGGTACCCTTTGTTATATCATATATATCGAAAGAAAGAAAAAGCACGATAAAAAATATTTAATTTTCTAATAATTGACCGACAGCCTTTTTGGAATTTTATTTTTCAAGGAAAGGGTGGATTATCAAATTAATATATCAATTTTCAACAACAACAACAACAAATTTCGCAAATTGTTTCGCTTATAAAACATAGATGAATTAAAGATTTATTAAAGAAACATCAGCAAAGGGCTAGGGAAATATATAAGCTTCCTTTTTTTTAAAGCGAAGAGCTTCATTTGTTACCGAAATATTTCTGGTACTGTATTAATAAATTTTGTTTTGAGAAAATAGCGTTTCAACTTTGCAACGAATACCGTTCACGTGCGCACTGTGCATTAAAAATCATTATATCTTGTATATATGTTTCTTTTTTTAAAAAAACGACTTTGAGAAGAACTCAGAAAATGCCACACATTCAGAAAATGCAAGAAAATTTTCTGAAAACCGAAAAATTCCATGTCTAAAAAAAAGAAAAAAAGAAAAAAAAAAAGATTTTATCGCTGTCATGTTATTATTATCTCATAATTATAGTAAAACAATAAATTTAAATTTTAGTAATGCATATACCGTATAACATTCCTATTATATAAAATTTTTATTTGCACGTTTGCATATGGATATACTCTAGTATTAAGGCTTTTCTCAAGTCCAAAGGATCTACTTTCTGACAGATTTCTTAATTAATTTTGTTCGGAAACGTATGAAATTGGCAATTTGCCCTTTTTAACTGAATATCCGGGCGCGATAGTGCGTGAAAGGAGGAAAACATATTGTCACGTCACAGCAATCGCTCATAACTCGATTAAGTGATTTGTTTATTAAAAATGGAAAACATCATTCGATTTCAAATAGCTTCAACACAGTTAAAAATTTGCAGTACACTGTCCAGTCATTCGATCGTTTTTATAAAATACGGATACATAACCGTGATTTAATTCTATTCTGAACATATTCTTACCCATATTACGGTCAAAATGGAGTTCAATAACGATTATCTAACCGTTTTCTATTTTTAAAAAAAATGCCGAACGACTGGGCAGTTTGTTGCAAATTTTTAACTGTGAATGGTCAGGCCTGGAAGTAACATGAGTTTGTGTTTAGAAATGAGTCCAAAAATATGTCAGAAAGTTTCGCGTTGCTGATTAATAACTTTCAGAAGCTCCTTAACACTGTTTCTACAAGCAACAAATGACACCTTATAGAATTTTGATTTATAAAATTTTATACATATTTTTGTAATTAAAATAGTCACAAATCCTTTTTCATACACTAACTTATGATTGTTTAACTTATGATTCCCTTGGTTTAAAAATAATAAATAAATTAAATTTAAAAAATCAAAAAACCCGACTGCGTAAAAAGCGAACTAATTAATTATTTCTCATCAATGGGAAACTATTTTTTATATTACTTACATATCTTTTTATTTACTTGTATTGGTGACTTTTAAGTTGTGTTTAATTGTTAGTTCCTATCTATAAACACTGTTTTGATGAGGCCTATAGATGTGTATGAAGGTTAGAGTTGCAGTAAAACTAGAGATCCTACCTAAACAACTTCCAGGTTGTGTAATATTTAAACAGAGCTTCTGATTGTAAAATAGTCAATGAATCATCGTCTTCATTTTGAAAGACCTATCCAATGATATGCCACTTAATAGGGTGCGTAAAATTTTTCTTCGTCTCTACTCCCATTTTGTATTTTACGGCCGCCATTTTGAATTTTTAAAAACAAAACCTAGCCTATAACCATCGGACGGTTAAGACGAATCGATAGAGACCTCATTTATTAAAATTCATCCAGCCGTTGGGATGTTACGAGGGTATAAAGAAATCCACATACCCAGATACGCGTGAAACACATAACCCTTCTTGGCAGTCGGGTAAAAAATGGCGAACGACTGGACAGTTTGTTGCAAATTTTTAACTGTAAATGGTCAGGCCTGGAAGTAACATGATTTTGTATTTAGAAATGAGTCCGCAAATGTGTCAGAAAATTTCGCGTTGCTGATTAATAACTTTCAGAACCGCCTTAACACTATTTCTACAAGCATCAAATGACACCTTGTAGGATTTTGATTTATAAAATTTTATACATATTTTTGTAATTAAAATAATCACAAATCCTTTTTGACACACTAACTTATGATTGTTTAACTTATGATTCTCTTGGTTTAAAAATGATAAATAAAAAATCAATAAATCAAAATCTTAAAAGGTGTCATTTGACACCGGTAAAAATAGTATTAAGTTAAAGGAAAAATAAATCCATTTTTCCAATAAATTCACTGTTAGTTTTGATATCAAAAGTCATACAAAAATCTGTACTTAAACTAAATTTGTTAAATAAAATCAGTTTAAATTTTTTACATTCATTTCCCAAGGAAGTGATTATATGATACTTCATCATTTTCTTCTTTTACATCATTAACTACGAGCTGATTAAAGAAAGAGAATGCCGCATTATTAAATTCTTCCACATTGTTACAAATTCCACTGATTGTAGTTATCGACTAGCTTAGCCGCTATGAATTTTAATGAGGCGGGTGGCAACAAGTTTTTTTCCAGTGTCAAGTTTTAGATCATAAACATTCTGAATTGTTTTTCACTGCTAGAGAAAAGAAAATATTCCTTTTTTTCCATAGTTCTCTTTGAAATTTATAACTGTTTTCACAGTAAAAAGCTTTATATTCTTTAAATTAATATTAACGTATTTTACGAAATAAAATCTTTTAAGCAGTAAGTTGTTCAATGTCAGTTTATGTGCGAAAGAGAGATATATCTTGTATATGTGTTTAAATTTTTAAAAACAGTTTCAGAAGGATTTGTAAAATGTCACACATTCAGAAAATGCAAGAAAAAAAAATGGAAGAAATCTTTTTGAAACCGGAAAACTTTCATGCTCGCTTCATAAAAAAATAAATAAATAAACGACATTATTGCTCGCATACCATACTGACGTATAACATTTATTATTGTAAAACAATAAATTTACACTCTAATAATGCATATTGTGGGACATTCATATTATCTAAAATTAATTTGTAGATTTGAATATGCATATATACTGTTTTATTAAGTAAAAGCCGAAAATCTATTGTTAGTTTTGATTTCAAAAGTCCTACAATAATCCTGTATTTAAAGTTAATTTGTTAAATAAAATTAGTTTCCCCTCCCAAGGAAGTGATTATATGATACTTCATCATTTTCCTCTCTTACATCATTAAGTACCAGCTGATTAAAGAAAGAGAATTATTAAATTCTTTCGCATCGTTACAAATTCCAATGATTGTAGTTATCGACTTATTCAGCAGTGCCGCTTTAAATTTTAATGAGGTAGATGGTAACACCTTTTCTTCGAGTATCAAGTTTTAGATCATAAACATTTTGAATTTAGCCCAGTGGTAGGGGAGCAAAAAAAGGCCGGATTCGGAATTAATTAGGGGAAAGCTGGAAATTGTTTTAATCCCTTCAGTTTAGGTCTAGAATGAATATGCTATGTTTACCCCCTCGTACTAGGTGAGCGTTAGGAAATATGTATAGATTTATAGTCAAATAACACGTTTTTTTACATACCATAACAGTATTTCCAAACAGCTAACTCTATCAAAAACATTGTCCATACAAATGTTGTAGATCTTACAATTCTGAGTAAAATGAGTATCTACACTTAATATGTTTGTTGAACATTAAGGTCACATTTCTACTTTAAAGTTTTAGACCCATGGTCAGGGGGTTGAACTAAGAATTAATTAGGAGAAAACTGGAAATTGTTTTAATCTCTTCAGCTTAGGTCTAAAATGAACGTACTATGTTTTCTTCCTCATACTTGGGTGAATGTTAGAAAATATGTAAATATTTATTTTCGAAAAACACGTTTTTTTTAATTACCTTAACAATATCTCAAAACAGCTAACTCTATAAAAAAACATTGTCAATACAAATGCTGTAGAGCTTAAAATTCTAAATAAAATGCGTACCATCATTAATATTTTTGTTCAATATTAAGGCCGCAGTTTTGAGATATTGTTAAGTTAACTTGGTCTCTTCTGGCTTCAAGCTCTTGATTTGAAAAATTTTGAAATAGAATTGCGACCTCAGTGTTGAACAATACTATTAATGATGGTACTCATTTTATTCAGAATTTTAAGCTCTACCACATTTGCATTGACAATGTTTTTTATAGAGTTAGCTGTTTTGAGATATTGTTAAAGTAATTTTAAAAAAAACGTGTTTTTCGAAAATAAATATGTACATATTTTCTAACATCCACCCGAGTACGAGGAAGAAAACATAGTACGTTCATTTTAGACCTAAACTGAAGGGATTAAAACAATTTCCAGTGTTCTCCTAATTAATTCTGAGTTCAACCCCTTGACCACGGGTCTAAAACTTTAAAGCGGAATTGTGACCTTAATGTTCAACAAAAATATTAAGTGTAGGTACTCATTTTACTCAGAATTTTAAGCTCTACAACATTTGTATTGACAATGTTTTTGACAGAGTTAGCTGTTTGGAGATACTGTTATGGTAAGTAAAAAAACGCGTTTTTTACTATAAATGTATACATATTTCCTAACGCTCACCTAGTACGAGGAGGAAAACATAGTATATTCATTCTAGACCTAAACTGAAGGGATTAAAAAAATTTCCAGCTTTCCCCTAATTAATTCCGAATTCAACCCCTAACCACTGGGCTAATTTACGCTACAGATCGGGCGTTCAATTTCGGGAGTTGTCTGATCTAAGAGATACACACCACTTAATGCACTCAAAAATAGATCAGTTTAAAAAAGGTATACCACAGAGTTAAACTTCCACCAATTATCGATCTTAGTCATTCCTTTAGCCAAAATCTTTTGTACGTCTCTGTAAATAAACGATAAATGCTATGCATTCTAAATCTATACAAAACATGTAGTGTACTTCAGTGATTTCGTTATATGTGAAGTACCATAACATCTTTAAAATGCACCGCAAACGATTTTTTCTCATAGATATAACGTAATGAAATAATTTTGTGCGTCCTTGTAAACAAACTTCATATAATATCTATTCTATATTCCTGAGAGTGTTGTAGTTCATCTTAATGATGCATATCAATCTCATTATGTTTGAAATATCGTAGCACCAATAAAATGCACCGCAAACTATTTTTACTTGTAGATCATAACATAATGGAATCCTTTTGTGCCCCCCTGTAAACACACTTCATATACTACTTATTCTATTTATGCCTTTGCATCTTTTCAGCTTTCGTGGCGTTGAAGGAAGGGGGAGGGGGAGATTCTTTTAATTCGGAAATATTTCTATTGTAAGAATGTTATATTTGTACATTTCATAATTCTACAAAATACTAAGAAAAATATTTAAAATAAAAGATTTGAATGGTGTTATAAATATTGCACAAAATCCCTATAAATTCAAATTTAATTAATCCTTCTAAATTCTTGAGCCCCACCAGTGGCTGAGAGGTTCTGCTCTTGAAGCTGGTAGACGGGAGGTGCTGGGTTCGATCCGAATCGCGCCCGTCGGCCTAATCGTTCGGAGTTTTCGTGGTTTTCTTCGAGCCATGCATTTCCATGCGTAAATACGGGTTAGGTTCCCTTAAAAAGACCCCCACGAACGGCACTCCCCCTTGGGCCTATATCCCTGGTGTAGATAATCGGCCGTCAAAAAATCAACCAATAAACCAACCAACCTTTTAAATTCTTCAATCTTTCTAAAATCCTTCTAAAATTTATTAAATTATTATGTAAATCTTCTAATGTAGTTTAAACAATTCACGAAAAATGCTTTAGACGATAAATTTTTTTATGAATTTATAATTCAGTACATAAAGGGCTAATAAACACTTTTCAACTATGCTGGGAAAGTGTTAAAAAGTTGGGTGGGGAGGTGGAGTTCATAGTTTCACTTTGAAATTTATAACTACTTTCGCTGTAAACAAAAACTTTTTATTCTTTAAATTAATATCAACATGTTTTAAGAAAATAAAGCTTTGTAATCAGTAAGTTGTTCAGTGGCAGTTTATGTGCGAAAAGCAGATATAAAGCATGATAGTTTTTTTTTTTTTTTTTTTTTTTTTTTTTTTTTTTTTTTTATGCTTTAACATAATGTTTGAAACATAATGTTTGAAAATCTATATTATAAAAGATAAACGTGTCAGTCCGTAACGGTGACGTCATTTTAACGTTGGCAACACCAGACAATTAAATTTCGTGTTTACTGCAATTTTTTAAACTTCTAAACATCACATTTTCCATTTTTACTCCATCAAATAAGAGGAAAAAAAGGACTTCCAAATGCAATTTATTTGAAAACTGTATCGCAGTTTGCTTATTTTTCATGTTTTTTTCAAAAAATTTACAAACGTGATTTTTTAAAATTGTCTATCGCATACAGATGATTACGAAATATAAATGCATTTCCACGTAAATTAATATAAATAGTTAAACATTTGTTTTTGGCATATATTCCATAACGAAATTATAACTACATCAATCAATAAATAAAATATTAAAATATAAATAAAACACAAATTTAAGACATGTAATAGAATCACGAGCTTAAACTACTGAATGATCAAAATCAAAAAAGGTCCTGTAAATAACAAACATTCTCCATTTCTTTGGCTGTTAACTACTATCACAAGTCCAACACGAAAGTATCACTTTAATAGATCTCAAAATTTTATTTGAATGCACAATCGTTATTTGTTATATAAAAATGATTTTTGGTATTTTTAGTTGGCAGTCTAAATAATATATATTAAATGTAAAAAATTATTAGAATTTACAATTAAAAAATTACTTTCACCTACAGAACTGTTAAAACTTTTCTGTGCAATTACAGAGAATCTAATAGTAATCCATTACTATTAACAGAGATTCTGTTAAGGGGACCTTCTACCTTAGGAGACTAAAAAAAAAGCACATATTTATGTTTTTTTTTTTTTTTTTTTTTTTTGTAAGAAAACTGCAGGATGGATCTTTTTGAAATTTTAACAGTTTATTGTGCATATCTTAAGGTATACACAAGAATTTTTAATTAGATTTTGTTGCTTCTACTCTAAGTTATAAACAAATATGTTCAACTGCTTTGGAAAATTTCGTCTGAACGGTGGGCATGATAGCACCTTGTAGAATTATCTGAAGCACAAAAATAAATTTTTTAACTTCGTGAGTATAGCTTCTAGTTAAATTAAACGAACCCATAAATTTATTTTTTAAAAGTTATGTAATGGCTGATTTAAAAAAAAAAAAAAAAAAAAAAAAAAAAAAAATTAAAAATTGTTTTTATTTGTTAATAACTTTTTTTTAATAATTTTAGTTACTTTAGTAATTTAACTTTTATCTAATTTAGTTACTTTAGTAATTTTAGTAACTTTACATTACTATGATGTTCGCAAAACAGAGAGCACACAGTAGTAAACATTAACGATTACTTACAGTGTTTTAGTCATCGTGTCTACAGACATTTCAAAATGGAAATAAGGATTCATTGAAAGATTAATGTAGTTCAGAATAAAGGATTAAAAACATAATAATTTTTGAAGCTGTATAATAAAAGTAGATTTGTGAAAATATTTCTCTCATTTTTAAGGAGATTTAATTCATATCGAAGGCAATTAAATAAGCTTTAATTAAAAAAAAAAAATCAAGATGATCCATTGAGTAGTTTTTTTTTTTTTTTTTAAATCTTGCCCACCTTGTCAAAAAATGTGGTTGAACATATTTGTTTATAGCTTAGAGTAGAAGCAACAAAATCTAATAAAAAATTCTTGTGTATACCTTGAGATATGTACAATAAACTGTTAAAATTTCAAAAAGATCTATCATGCAGTTTTCTTACAAAAAAAAAATCATAAAAAAGTGCTTTTTTATGTCCTAATGTAGAAGGTCCCCTAAAATAAGAGAAATTATTCGTTAAATTTACAGTAGACTCTATAAATTTACCTCGATAAAAATACACAACATTCAGTACATTTATTTAGTTCATTTATTTTTAACGATAATAATTCATTTTCCGAAATTTTTTAATTTCGAGGAATTAGAACTTTTCGGGTAAATTCGAAATGCTGTACCATTTAATTTAATTTTTACAATATCTTTTTGTAGCCATCCTGGGATTTGATCCCGAGTCCTCTGAGTTGGCGGCGAACACCCTACTAAGTGTGCTATGAGGAGATAATGCTTCAATATGCAAAGGATATCTTTTATGATTCAGTGGTTAAATAATTTTACTTTTCTTTTAATACAGCGTTAGCCTAAATGGTTCATCGGATTTCAAAACACTGTGTATTGAGAGGTATGCGGCTTACAGAGACGAGTAATTATGACAAGATACATACACATGTTTAAAAGCCCACCTCGTAACTCGCGTGCAGGAACGCATCACTGCTGCTGTGACGGATACTGACAGAAACATGCTATTGAACAATGCTATGGACAGAGCTGGATTGCCGTTGGGATGGCGTCGGGTGACTAAGGGCGCACACATCGAACATTTTGCAGCATGTAGCAGAAACTTGGTGAGTGTATGTATCTTTTCATGTATCTCCCGTCTCTGTACGTCGTATACTTGTAAATGAACATGAACAGTATTTTGAAACTCGATTAAACATTTAGGCTAACTCTGTTTTACAAAGCTTCAAGCTCATGGTGAACGAAACAGTTGCAAAGTGATTGGCGGTAAAAATCACCGCAAACTCTGCAGAGACGATTTTTCAATTTCTAACATATTCTAATTTTTAATAAAACAATTTTTAAACCAAATTTTCTTGTTTAATATTTCTACTACAATTGTAAAAGAATTTTTAAAATGTGTATTTTGGTATAACAAAGGTAAAAATATCTTTAAATAAATAGATGGAAAGCCCTACAGGGAATTTGATGTATGAAAAAGGGAAAATGTCTGTAAAATGATGACCGATAAAATCAATGCGTAAATTTAGAGATAATCTCGTTTTTTTCTGTCTTTTTACAGAAAATTTTAACAGTGATTCTGTAACCCGTGAAGACTTGATTGGATCCTCTAGTATAAAATAATTTAAGAATGGTATAATTTTTTCTTTCTTACTTAATATTAAAAATTAATGTTCCAGATTAATTAAATCAGTGCTTGTCAGGTGTGTTTCTAGAATTTTCAGTGTTTGCAAAAAGTTTTAAAACTTTTACATTTTCAATATGAGTTTTTGAAGACGATAACGATTCGAAAAACGGAAAATGTCGTAATTCTACTTTTAGTTTAATTTTGAAAATATGTGGTTAAACTAAATTTGTTAAATAAGATGACTTTCAATTATTTACATTCTTTTTCTGCGAAGGAAGTGATTACATGTTATTAACTAAAAGCTGATTAAAGAAATAGAATACCACGTTATTAAATTCTTTCCGTACATTGTTACAAATTCCACTGATTGTAGTTATCGATTATTTTAGCCATTCGGATCGGAATTTTAACGAGGCGGATGACAACAACTTTTCCACGAGTATCATTTTTAATTGTCTTTCAAAGCTAGAAATAAGAAAGAAAAATCATGCGTCCCGCATACATTTTGAAACACTTTCCAAAAATTCCAGAATAGTGTAACAAAACTTTACTTTTTAATATGACATAGGAAGATGTCTAAATAAATAATTTAGAAAATGCATAATATAGTTGAACATCCAATTTCACCAATTTCAGCGATATGTTAGCTTACAATCTTAAGGGGACCGTGGACCTTTATTTGAGAAGATATCGACCCAAAAATCGAAAATTACTTTGTGCATATTATTGCTCTCCAGTTTGTTCTGAACCATTTACGAGAAACCGCATGCAGATGCGAGTATTTTTCGCAAAGTTACAAGCGTTTGAATTTTGTACTCAAACAATATTTCGGACCTTTAACATACTTTTAATCTGTTTTTCTCAAAACTGATTTTTCAACGTTTTTAGATTTTTGAAATGCTCCATACTTCATAATTTTTTTTATCAAAATTCATGAAATTGATAAGGAAGAATCCTTGTGTTGCTTACAAAGAAACTGCTTATGCATTTGAAAATTCGACTTCATTAAGATAATTAAATTTGATTTTTAAATTATTAAAAGGCAAAGTTTTGGTGAAAATCGATATGGAATTCAGAAAAAAATCTCTAAAAAAATAACTATTCAAGGGATTAAAAAATCGATGCACAGATTCGTTCGTAATAGAATTTTTTAAGTGATTAAAAGGCAAAATTGGGGAAATTTCTGAAAAATTATGACGCATGGAGACTTTTAAAATTTTATTTTTTTTTAATCTTAAATCTTCATTAAGAATGGAATTTTCTTTTAAGATGTTCTATATACTTATGAGGAAATGTATATTTCCACAAAATTTCATATGTCTTTGATGGAAATTAAAAAAAAAAAAAAAAAAAAATTAACGTTTACCGCCCCCTTAACAGTGCAAGTTCCATCGTAATCCAGTTCAGCAGAACTCAACTTATAAGCAGCCAAGAATGAAATTCCCATTTGCATTTTAAATATATAGTAGATAGATAGATATATTACACTTAATAAAAGTACCTTTAATAATAACTTCAATAGAAATTCTCTTATCTACGGAATTCTTGAAAATAATGACGTAAACAACGATGCTCTAGCTATCCTTATTGCAAAACTCACCACTGAATGTTGAAACAGCTGTGAAAACGAAAAAGAACAGCTGGTATACCAGTTCCATTTTAGCATGTATACAGAGATTTATAGCTTATTTGCTGGAATTATCATTTGAAAAACAGAGTAATGCTAAAAATAACTTAAACTAAATTGTAAATTGTCAATTTAAAGAAAAATGTAAAATTAGCAAAGGATTAAGTATATAATGATCACGAAAATTCAAAAGTTAAAAAAGAAAAACTAATAAATAAAATTATGAATTTAAACGAAATCTGAATTAACAAATCTAAAATAAAATCTGAATTGATAAGCATGATATATTGGGATCTATTATCTATTCCAATAAATAGGACAGCTATATTAAACGTTTTAAGGCAAAAATAGCAAAAATATTTTAAGTAGACATTTTCAAAATACTTCTGAAACAGATCTAAAATTTACTATGGAAACTAGGAAATGGGCTTACAATAATTTAAAAAATGCATGTATGTATACTTTTTTTCCCTCGTTCTTTAACGTCGAATTTAAAAAAATAAAAATGACAAAAAAACATACACCCTCTTTTTTTTTCGAATAAAGATAGTAAAAATGTGTAGTATAAATGCATGCACAGTATACACTGTCAGAAATACTGTCTTCAATTCATGGAAATTTTCCTGGCAGCAGTGCTACCAGTATTTTTCCGCTAATTGACGAAAATATATGTTTCTGTTTTCTCCGTTACAGGAGGTAAAATATACGTGATTTAAAGAAAGTGGGGATAAAATAAAAGTCGTTAACCTTGCAATCGAACCATCTAGCTTAGTGAACGAGCCGAGTACGCTAACCACTCGGTTACAGTTGTACAGTAGTGAAACTCTTTGAAGTAAATATGTTTGCTTCAGATGGGTATGGATTGATTAATTTCTTTAAAAAGACTTGAATTTTGAACATAATTTCGGGAAGATTTTATCTTTAATGAGATTGTGGTTGGGGCTTTAATACTTTAGTGTCAATATAGGAAAAAAATATTAATTATAAATATTTTTAAGTAGATTGCTATCGATAAAATATATTATAAATAATTATAGTATTAAATAATTATAATAATATATTAAATAATTATAGTATATTTAATTATAGTATATTAAATAATTATATTATAGATAAAATATATTATATTTTTAATCGATAAGAATTTTTTTTTTCTTTTGAGTAAAACCGATTTTTTTTCACTTAATATTTTAATAAAAATACCTATTTTAAGTGTGTTCATTTAAAATATATTTAAAATGCGAATATTTTTTTATCTTTAAAAAATAAATTGCGAGTACTTTTGAATGAATGAGTAAAGAAATTGTTATTTAATTTTAAATTTGAAAACTACTTTTTTCTTCTTTTTTAATTAAATTAGAAATCTTAATTCATAGAATTTTTGGTTTTTCATTTTTAAAATAAATTCGGATTTTGCAGTATTTATACAGCTAATACGCATGCGTACTAAAAATGGGCGTAATTTCGCCCTCTTTTGCAGACTTTCCTGAAGAATTCCCGGATAAAACATGTTTTCTAGGAGTACGGAACTTATTTGTTAAAAAAAATGAGGTATAATTTAGTGTATATAGTCGAGTTTTTCTGTCAGTGTAATAAGTCTAAATACGTATATATATATTTTTATATATAAATGAAAATATTAAAGTACCTGCGTATAAAAGAAATGTCCAAGAACAAAGTCATTTTTAGTGGTATTTTTAATTACAGTAAAAAAAAAAAAAAATAATAATAATAATAATGCAGTATAATTATTCAACGATTTAGATATTACCTCAATTTTACTATACAAGGTGTATCTGAAATGCTTCAACAAACTTAGCGGGATGATGGTATTCATCAAGACGAACAAAAAATGCAATGGAACATGAGGTCACAAATGACGTTTAAAGGGTGAAAAATCTCAAAACTTATACAAATATCGAAATCTCGCATGCTGCTTTTCTGCAGAACTGGCTAGTAGAACGAAGCTGGTTTTCCTTTCACTTTGTACATATCCGGTCAGAAAGAGATAACAAAAACTTGGAAGAAAGCCAAACAAATCTGTGAGCAGGAATCCACGTATGCAAATTTGAGGGGGGTCGCCAGTCGTTTCTCCGTAGATGTACTCTGTGTAATAATGTCCGCGGTCGACATTTTGAACAATTGTTGTAAAATATTGGGAAAGCTTTTATTTCAAAATAAGGAAGAGCAATTTTTCAACTCTTTTCCCCAAAAGTTATAACAGTAAAACTTAATTAAGAGTTTCTGGTGGGAATTTTAATAAAACTTAGGTGGGGCATAATACATTCCACCGCCCCTCAAGGGGTTAAATAAAATTAACACTAAACAAATGAAACTTGAAATAAAATGTATATAGGAAAACTGTTTTAGTAAAATTAGCCCTTTACCTATTTCTTTTTTCTTTGTCTTCTGTCGTTACGAAAAAAGACATTTGGTACTCTTTGAGAGGGGCAAAAAATATGATTTTTAAAATATTACTTGAATTTTTAAATCGATATGTTGAATGCTATAACATCGTGATTGCTCTAGGGGGTTTTTTTCGAATTCCTAGTAGTTTCTTAGAAATTGTTGATCAAAAATTGCTAAACTTTGAAATATACTTATAGTTTGAAATTCTCGAGAAAGCTTCTATTATAAAATAAAGTACATTAGAACCTCTTTTATCCGAAACTCTTTTAACCGAAACTCTCAGTTAACCGAAATCCATTTTAAAAGTTCCTTTTTTTTTTTTTTTTTTTTTTTTTTTTTTTTTTTTTTTTTAACTATCACATTGCTTGTGTGCAAAATCCATTTTGAAAGTTTTTTTTTTTTTTAACTATCATATTCCTTATGTGCAAGAGGTCCTTTCCGAACTCCGAGTATATAAATATTTTCGATCCCCTTTCTTAAAGTTCCTTTGAATTTAACTTGAGTTCCCGTAAGCTGAGGAGTGGAATGAAGAAAACGAACAAAATAGCAATTCTGAAGTTTTTGAATATTTTGCAAAAGGTTTGGCATGGCTGGAGTAGCAGAAAGACTGTAATACTAATAATGTTAAAAAAACTCCGAGATAGAACTTCAAAGCAAAGGAAATCGAAACTGCGACAAACAAAACCTTTTTTCAAACCTTTATGATATCTGTAAAAGGTACTTAATTTCAAAATTAAAATTAGGGTAATTTATTCTTGTTTCTATTTTGCTATTGCTTTATTTTATTAAGCACTTGTTATCATATTAAGAAATACTGCAAATATTTCTCCTTAATCTTAAAATTAAAGCATTCTTGATTATTCAAATATTTCGATTTTTTGAAAGAGGGTCGGTCCCAATTACTTCGGATAATCGAGTATCTACTGTAATATTTAATGCTCATACGTACAGTGGTGGCCAAAATTGTGGACATTTTTTTTTTCTTGTTTTATAAGTTTGTGTGCTCATAGAATATATTAATTTTCACTTAAATACAAACATTTATAATCAAATTCAAGGAAATTTGATGTAGAATTAAAAAAAAAAAAACAGAATTAAAATATCTGTATTGCAAAAAAAAGTTACACATACTTTAATCTAAAATACAAACACAATTAGTCATGAATGCTGAAATGTATTGTAATAAAAGCTTCCTAGTCAATCACAATGACTGTTCTGAGAACCAATCAAATATCAGTAAACTGTAGTATGTTTTGATTTGTAAAAGCGGTATTTTGCTGGAATAATTTTGCAGAAGGGTGAATACTAGTGTAACTGAATAGAATAATGTTGTTGTTGTTATTGTTGTTGTTGTTGTTTCTGTTTTTTTTTCTATTTTTTTCTTCTTAATGCATCTCCATCTCTTTCCATTGTTGAGACTCCCTTTTCTTTTGCTCATGACCAGAGAACGGTTAGAAAAGAAAGGGCAGTTGACATATATATGGCTTTCGTAGGTGAGGAAAGAGAGCAAAAAACGGACCTTTAGTGCTTTTTTTCAAACATAAATTTTTGCCGATATAATTGAACGTGTCCGGTAACGCGGCTAGCATGACCGTGTGTACTGCCTGCTACATTTTGGAATGTAGTTCAGTGTTGTTCCGATATGAAATGTTGCCACTTCCAGCCCTCCTCCTGATATCATGACATATCACGCAAGACAGCGTGGCCAGTTGGACAGATATCCCCCCCCCCTCCTTTTTTTTTGAAATAGTAATATCCGCCTTGTTAAACTTATTTAATCTGTGATTAAATAATACGCACATTACTACTTCAGAAAACTGGTAACAACCAAGCACTCCGACTAAAAACAAACCTCTGCCAGCTGGACACTGGCGCAAGATAAGTTTGTTTTGTACCTATCTTGATTATATAGAAAATTGTGAAGGTACAGTAGAACCTCGATTTACCGAGGTTTCTGTTAACCGAGACGAAACGAGTGTGATTTTTTTTTTTTTGTTGTTGTTGTTAATGAGCATTGAAAAAGACTACACTTTAGTACACTGTCCATGCTACAGGCTCTTCTGTCCCCAAAAGAACTCAACTTCCAAGAAACATTACACCCTGAGAAGAACAGTGTTTTTGTCCTAGACGGACAAAATGTTTGCGGACTAGGACTATAAGTCATGCTGAAGATTGTTCAAACACTAAGAATCATCTTAAAATATTTGGAGCGAAGAAGCAATGTTACGCCAATAGATCTTCTGTTGCTCAAAAATTTGCATGGTCGGGCAGCCACTGATAGAAAATCTGGACTTTTCAACGAAAAATAGCAGACTTTCTGAAAAAATGTAAATTTAACATATTAATGTAATTAAATTTAAAAATATATATTTTTTCCTGAGATTTGTTTTATTTTTGAAAATGCATCTTTCAATGTTTAACATAGTATAGTTAAAGAAATTTCAATTTGCTTTTAAAATTTACTACAAGTAGTTGATTTCCTTTTTAAATTTGTTGAGCTGTGAAGCATAACTTTATATATATTTATTTTTATCACTTAAAAACTTTTTTGTTGTTGTTGTTGTTGTAAGAGATGTTAAATTCGCGAGCACGGTGATACACAACTTCAATTAACCGAGATTTCCGAAATCCGACATATTAGGGGTCCCAATTAGCTCAGATAATCGAGGTTGCACTGTATCTCGAAGTTCGCGTTAAAATGAAAAACTCTTTATTTTTCATTAAATTTCGGCTTTGTTTTACTGTATAAATGTTGTTTGTTCTTGTATATGCAACCGCTTCAGATTTTCCCATCTTTATTTTAAGCATCCTGCATATACATAGCACGCTTTTGTTGTTGTTGTTATTGTTCCTTTCTTAATATTGAAAATTAGTGTCATCACCGATTAAACAACGATTTTTATGCTAAAGTAAGATTTCAGAATGAACAGGAAATACGTTAAATATCATACAACAAACAAATGAAGAGCGAGGAAAATTACAATCAGGTGTTTATTTCGTTAGCTCAAGTGAAGAAATACGTTATACTTCCTCTTTCTCTTACACATACCCGGAAAATACACAAAATATCACTCAGGAAGGCAAAATGATAACTGTCAAAAATTTTCTAAGAAATTTGGCATAATTCTGAATCGCAGATGGGGATGCCGTTATTACACGTGTCTATTTCCATATCCATGTACAGCCGGTCAAAAGAAAGAGAACAAACACCCCAAACCGAGCCCCAAATATTTTAACCCTCCAGCCGCGGGAAATGCTATTTTCGCGTTCCAGTTGGCTACTTTTTTAAAATTCAGATTGCTTGATTCCCACCACTTTTTTAAAAGCGTATAATTCGGCTTATTCTCGCATTATTTAATCTGTAATTAAATAAAGTGACTATTTCTACTTCAAAAAAGTAGTTAGGAATAAAACAATCTTAATTTTAAAAAAGTAACCCACTTAAAAATTCACCCGCGGCCGGAGGGTTAATCTTCAGATTGTCAGAGAAAAAAAAAAACGGAAACAGCCTCGACTGGAAATTATGTCTCATTCCAATTTATGTTATACAAGTAAGCTTAGGGAGTCATCTTCGTAATAAAATTGTACCAAACAGTGAAATTTTCAATATAAACATCTGATTTTGGCATCATGTTCGGCATTTACGGTAAATTTTATCTTAGGATACCAAACTAGAAAAAAAAAATCCATCAAGTAGTTTGGGAATTATGAAGATTTTAAAGCTTGGAACTACTAATATTAAATTCATGTGTAGTTATTGTAAAACAGATTGAAATGCAGGTAGTTTTTTAACCACAACTCAAAAACTACTTGGCGGAATGAACTGTAACTTTGGATTCGACTATTTAAAGCTTTTAAAAAATGTTTTCTGTTTAAAAAAAAAAAAAAATCATATATTACAGTTTATTTCCTTTTATTTTTTTTTTTTCGAAAATTAATTTCAGAGAATATGTCTTTTTGAAATAAATATTGCAGCCTATGAATTTTATAGAAAGATATTTATATGAATATTAGAAATAAAAGATATTTAACTTATATCCTTGTATGTTATTAATATTTAATTCATTTCTGCATGTAATTTGTATTATACAATAAACAAGATTACAAAATTAAAAAAACATGCGCACATAACAGTTTCGGAATTTCTAAATTGAAACTAAAAAGTTGTACGTTTCATTTTTTTTAATTGTTATGCATGTTTTTCTATACGCGAAAATAATCATCAGATTTTATTTTTTCATGAGATCTCTATGAGCATTAAAGATTGAACATTACATGATAATGAAGAGTATAAGAATGAGCATTGCATGAAATTAGACCAAACACGATTCAGCACATGTTGAATAAGATTTTGGTATAGACAAAAAAGATAAAAAATCGTTTATGCGCATCTTATCTTTGAAAAATTTTATTTACACATCTTTAACTTTAGATTCAAATTTTTCTATTGTATTCTGATGATAAAATACTTAATGTATACGACACGATTAAATAAATAGAAACGAAATTTTTATTTATATTTTATTTAATATATTGCATGGACAATTTCCATATTTTTAAGGTTGTTCTCGCTTTAGTGTTTCTGCATATTTCGCTCACATGCTAATATAAAGAGCTACATTTGAATTGAAACAATAAAAGATATTTTAACATCAAGCATAGGAAATTCAAAAATAAAGAGAAATTGCGTTTCATTTTTAAAGTGAAACAAAAAGAGACTCTGAAATACTATAAATAAAACATCGCATTGTTTGAATATATTGTAAAACTCGATTTACAGAACTCCGCCATCCGCACTGATTTCTAAAAATAAACAAATCGGAAATTGTACGTCAAACATGGCAAATAAGGTGCGTTCGTAATATAACTATTTTTATAAATATTCAGATCTTGGTGCAATAACTGTTGCACTCTTACGCAAAAATGTATCAATACAAAATTTATTACAATTCTATATTATATTAAATTCAGTAATACGGAAGTAATAGGACTCCATCTGTAATAGGACGTAATCGCCATAACAAACTAACATCATTACCTATCATGGGATATCATTGAATTAATTACGTATCATTGAATTTAATAGAATGAAGAAAACTTTTGTTAATATCTTTTTAAGTTTTGATTCAATTTTCATAAAATTTGAAATGAATTGACAAAATTCTACAACGGTTATATGCGTTAAATTTTAAACCATTTGGTTGGATAGTTTTTGCGCTGTTATATGCGGACAGACGGGCAGATAGACGGACGGACCAAGCGACGACTGTAGCTGCTATGTACAGTAAAGCCTGGATTATCCGCGAGCGGATGATACGCGGTGCGAAATTATTTTTTTTTAATTCAAGCCAATAGCAAGGAAAGTAGAATAATCTCTACTAATAATTATAAAGAGAAAAATTCATGTATTCGAAAGTAATAGAAGAATATTTCTAGATTCGGTTGCCATGTTTGAAATATCAGATATAATGTCTTGATGTCTTTTCTTTATTTTATTAAACAAACGTAAACGCAGCAATTAAAATATTTAATAATTAAATAAGACTATTGCGATAAATTCCGGGGAAGGACAACAAGAATAACTTCATTTTCGAGATAAAAAGTATTCCATACTAAAGGAAAAACAATAGTTTACAATTTAGAATAAAGAAAAGGTGTTTCCAAAGCAAGAAGCAAAAATAAGTGACTTTTTTTTTTCTTTTTTTTTTTTTTTTTTTTTTTTTTAAAGGGTGTAACTCAGCTCTTTATTTGGGTGTTCTTTATTTTAGTGGTTTAGACATAAAGCAATTGTTTCTGATGTACTGTGCATATGTATGTATTTTAAACGTTTTATTATGTTTTTTGTACAATAAAACATAGTTTTTATGTTGAATTTTATTTTTTTCTCGTGTTTGCACCTCTCTTTTTACGAGTTATCCGCGATTTTTATTATCCGCGGTGCCCTTGCCACCCAATTCTGCGGATAATCGGGGCTGTACTGTATTTATATAATTACGAACGCCCCTAAAAATTGCAATTATGGGGTCGTCCATTAATTACATCGCACTTCCAGAGTGGGGGGATATATTGTGGTAGAGGGAGAAGAGGTGTAAACACGTTGTGATGCCTCAATAAAATTAGAAAAATAACAGAAATACTGTCACCTTAAATGGAAGTGATCTCGTACACAGAATTTTGCTTTAATCATTTCAGTTATACCAGAAATTCTGTAAAGGAAAAAAAAGTGAAGTCGCAAAAAGAACGCCCTTAAAATCAGAGAGATTATACTTGGAGCGTGCGCAGTAAGGGTTAAATTTGTTAGCACACACTAGCGCCACTTTTCTGTCCTGCGGACAGTTGTAATAACGGACGAGCATTGCAGGGTCGGTTAGTTGATTACGGGCGCTATGATCATTATTTTCACACGACGACTAAACAGCAGGGACCTCCGTTTAACCCTTTATGCCCCGACGGTACTTTAAAATACCATTAAAAAAACTTGTCATAAAATTCATTCAACACATCGATTAGTAGTAATACAATTTACAATGAGTTGTAGATACTTTACTTTATCTTCTTCCAAAAGCATTATTGATTGCACAAAACAAAAGTATTTTTAAAAGGATGATTTCTTTTGCATTTGCAATCTCTTCAATTTTCTTGACATTGAAAGATTGTGGGTGAAAAGTTTCATTTCAGAAATATTTCTATATTTCTATTGTGGGAGCATATATTTGTACATTTCCTAATGCTATAAAATACCAAAAAATATTTTAAATAAAAGATTTGAGTGGAGTTACAAATACTGCACGAAGCCCCTATAAATTCAAATTTAATTAATTAATTTTAATTGGCAAAATCTTTATAAAATTTATTAAATGATTGTATAAATCTTCTAACGTAGTTTTAAAAATTTACAAAAAATGCTTTAGAAGATGAAATTTTCATGAATTCATAATTCTGGACATAGAGGGTTAAAGCGAGCGTTGCAAAGAAACCAGCTATTAGTATTTCATACGTCTTTTTATAATTTGAAACAGCGCAGCGTTTATTTTCGTATTTTCCCCTTTAAAAGCTTTTTTATTGCTGAAGTCTTTTGTATTAATATGAAGCTCTATCGAAAATAAAAAAGATACATTAAAAATTTTAAATAAGCGGATTAAATTAACCTTAATTTGTATATTCTAACATTGGGCTAACAAGGATTAATATTTTACTGGTACGAATTAATATTTTACGATAGCTGAGGTTGAAATTAAACAAGATTCCGGTTATGTAGCTCGTGTGTAATATAATTAAAGCGCGTTTTAACTTTTTTGGGACACTCTGTATTGGGCTCTAATGTGCCAATACTGCAATTATAGAAAATGCTTACAATGAACTGTCAATATTTGTTACATATGGTCTCTGTGTTGGAAATATTTTCAATACATCGCTGATATTACAGAATTATTGGCTTTACATTAGAAACGTTAGCAGTAAAATGGCAATTTATTTATCTTATCATTTTTTTTCCGGGGGGGGGGGTGTCGGGAGGAATCTTATGCGGCTGTATTTGTGCAATATTCGCAAAATGTTAATTTAAAGTTGAGGCAGTATTTCATGACAATATTGCGATTATTTTCTCAAATATAGCCAACATAAAGGATATTGGCAAAATATTGTTTTACTTCTGGAAAACTAATTGTCGAAATTGTATATTTTAAATTTATGTAGGCAGAATTTTTAACCGATTAAAAAAAAAAAGGGAGGAGGTTATCAATTCGACGCATATGGTTTCTTTTTTTTATGTATGTTCACCGATTACTCCGAAACTACCGGACCGATTCAGGTGTTTTTTTTTCTTTAATTGAAAGAAGATACCCTCAAATTGGTCCCATTTAAATTTCATTAAAATTGGTTCAGTACTAGTTTAAAAATTCAACAAAAACCAATGAAATCAATATTTTCCCTCATTCTGTTGTACGGTAGCTGCTTGAGAATCGCTGGGTGCGAATTGTCTTGCACGAGCAGCCAATGTACAACATAACTACGAAAACTCCTTTTCTGTGTGTGTGGGTGTATGTTCACCGTTTACTCCGAAACTGCGCGATCGATTCATGTGATATTTCATTTTTTATTGAAAGAGGATACTCTCGAATTGGTCCAATTTAAATTTCATCAAAATTGGTTCAGTACTTTTTTTTAAATTAAAAAAAAATAAAATAAAATAAACATCTTTAAAATACGTAATTTTGAATAATTTTCATCAAGTGGCGTAGAAACTCGCTATTCGGCGATTCCGTCTTTAGACTGTTTTGTTAGTTACTTTTAGGTTTCAAAAATTATGTGTTTAATTAAAAAAATTATAAGTGTCTATCCAAAAGACAAAAATTGAGGTTTACTGTAACTTAACGAATGTGAAATCATTAACTGAAATCTAATGAATACAGATAGTTTGCCTACTATTGATATCACAATACACTGTGAAAAAATCGCTAAAATAAAATTACTGCAGCACAGATGTCAGTCGTAGTCCAATTAAAAAACGGAAATTTATCAGATTTGTCCGTAAAATTACTGCAGCAATTCACCCGTGAATTTGAAATATATATATATATATATTTACAGTGTAGGTTAAGGTAGAATTTTTAAAAGGGAAGAATTCTAGAAAATGTCATATCACAATACCATTAAATAGACATAATATTCCAGACATTTTTTATCATAAATTTTGTGTAAAAGTAGCCTTTATTTTTAAATTTAAAGAATGAAACACCCGTTTGAATTTAAAGTCACAGCAGCGATATATAGAGCTTTAACCCTTCCGCGACGAGTGTCAAGTATATATCCTTTAATTAGTAGGCACCACTATTATCAGGATGTAATGTTTGGCTTATCAAATGGCCTGATTGCTGTAACTAAATAAGGTGAAAATTTCTGCAACAAAATACTGGTGTTCAAATTAAAGGATTTCGTCACAAAGACGTTAAGCGAACTCCCCCCCCCCCACCCCCTTTAATTACTAACTATGGAACAAGCCTAAATGTCATTTCTGGATTTTGACGTGAGTGGTATCGTTCGAAAGCTCTTGTCACAAGGATCAAGAAATGTACGGGAACTATACCCCCGACTCCAATTGTTCATGAGATATTGGCTTGTTTCTGTTTCGGAAGAAGCGAAATAAAGATGGGAAAACAACGTGATATTCCTTCAAAAGCTATCGAAGACAGGAATTTTGTCTTATAAACTAAGCATGATAGTGTTTTTCTACGTAAAAGTGTTGAAAATACACGTGTTTCTAACAGGAACATCGCTAAGACCTTTTATTGGGGGGAGGGGGGACCTTAAATTGCCAAGTCGCATTTCAGTATTTGCCAGCTCATTGAGAAGCAAAAATAGCAGTTTGGCGACTAGTTTTATAATTTTATCAAGTTACAACAATTGGAAAATTTAATATAGTTCTTATTTATAAAAAGTTAATAATATTCCCAATTAGATTTGTAACTTTTGCCAAGTCTATCAGAAATAGAAAGTGTATTATAGTTTTATTAAAGTTTTAAACAAATTTCCCAACTAAGTTTGTAAATTTGCCAATTGTAACAGCATTCGCCAACGCTTGTTTTTTTTTTTGGGGGGGGGGGGAGCTCCCTCAAAAAACCGCACCTCCCACCGCACCTCCCACAGCCCCAACCCCCACAGTTTTTTATTCATTTTGTTCGCAAACGGATCAAATTGGCAGATATCCTTACAAGAAACTATATAACCAAAGTGCTTATTTGCGTTTTTCAGAAAACGACAGATTTTCAGAAAATATTGTCAAAAGCTGACTCTTTTTAACCAAATTTTCGTATACGACAAAACAGGAAAGGAAAAAAACTGTCGTCCTGAGACAACAATCGCTTATAATCCAAGATGTAATTCATTTATCGGAAAATGAAAAAAACTGTTCGGTTTACAAATCAATTCAATAATCATATTTTCATGTTTAAAAATAAGTCAGAAAATATGTCTTCGTGTTGTTTAGCGGGAAAAAATATTTTTAGAGAACTGCTTTATTTTCGCACTATTCTCACCAAGCCTGATACATATATTAAAATTTTAAATATTTTGTATGTTTTTTGTCTATAAATATCAGGTGATTCCGTTTTTGTGCTTGCCTTTATGTGTCTATAAATATGTGATTTGATATTTGAATTGAAATAATAAAAATATTTTAGCACCAGGTATAGGAAATACGCAAAAATATAGAGGAATTATGTTTCATTTTTTAAGAGCAATAAAAATGATATTCTGAAATATGAATAAAGCATTGCATTGTTAAAAGGCATGAAAAAAATATTTAAATCAAAAATATTACAATAGAAGATATCTTATTCTGCAGATTGTTTCAAAAACGTGCGCGGAATTTATCACAAAAGTATTTTCCGTCAAAAACAAAAAGGAAATTTGAAATAAAATAAATTCCAATTCAGTAAGTTTTCATATTGTTGTTATAAATTTCAAAAATGCATTTAGCTAAAATTTATTTAATAATTGATTGAAAACGTAAGAGAAATAGAATTTTTCGATTTGCTAATACATGTGTCATATTTATAGAAATACTAGCTAAACCGCTCGAAGTTGTCCGGGCCCATGATAATTATCTTAAATAAAACTCAAGTTTGAACACCTTAAAGAAAAAAAAAATGTAATTTTACAGATGAAAAGTTTCAGAAATCTGTATGCTTACTAAAATTTTATCTGTACACTGAACAAAAAAAGATGTAAATCTACAAAAGTAGTTTTTGTACAGCTACGTAAATTTGTAGCTTTACAAAAGAACCTACTAAAATTAAGGAAATCTTACAAAAACTTTATCTGTAATCCGGGTTGTAGTTATATAAAAAGTGTTAGGCATCACAAATTTCTTAAAAAATTCTTAGTAACCTTACACATTTTTTTATATACAGTGCAAACGTGTATCTGCTACACATTTTTGTTGTTGTTGTTGTTGCCGTTACATAAAAAGTTCTAGGTATCCCAGTTTCCTAGAAAATTATTAGTAACTTTATAGATTTTTTTTACAGTGTATGATTTTATACCTATAGCCCGATTTTGTTGGAATTTATATTTTCAAATCAAAAAATCGTGAAAACATATTGAATTGCAAGTATATGGTATTTGGTATTCTCTTTTCTGCGTATATAATTTGATTTTTGGAGTCCATACGTAATTTTGAAATATGCTTGAAAAGGGAGCAAGGGTTGGGGGTCTTCCGGTATTTTAAATACTGTTCGTTATCGTCCAAACTCTTTGAAATTTTTAAGAAGTAAAAACATGTTTTCGTAGCCTAGGGGGAAACAATCGTAAAAAAATATTGATATTTACCGGTAAGAAAACTTTTTTTTTTTCAATTAGTCTATTTCAGTAGTTAAAAAAAAAGTTTATATTCAAATTCTTTGATATTTCCAACTGTTATAAATATGACGATTGTGCGCCTCATGATAAAAATTCGCGAAAAAAAAATTGATATCTGGTTGAAAAAGAAATGTGTTTTCTTCTCATTTTTTTTTATTTTTTTTTCTTCTTTTCGCATCGGTTCCGTCAGCATAACAAAATAAATAGTTCTGACAATCTGAATTCTCTGAAATATTATTAGGTTTTTAATGTAACCGCATCCGAGCTCTCTTTAAAATTTCGTGAAAAAAAAGTATTAGGAAGGTCTCCTTACCTGTTACACTCAGAATATTTTGAAAAAAAAAATACTAATTAAACTACTTATGTATGTAATAAAGGATCAGTTAAATTTAGCGGCGGAATTACAGTAGAAAGTCTGTAAAAAGAATAAAATACTTTATAGTATTTGGTGCGATAAGACGAAAGCGAGACGCGATTTGGCGAGCAGTACTTTTCCTCACCAAAAGCAAATGATTTTAATCCACCTGAAAATTGCTTCTTAATTGATTTTTACAATGCGTGTAAATAGTATTTAATGAATTTAAACTTAAACAATGAGAGAGTTTAATAAATACATTTTTGTATTACATATTTATGTTACTTCTTATTGAATGTTATTACTTAAAAAACAATTTCACCCATAAAAAATGTTTTATATATTTAAGCGTATTCCAAAAAAAAAAAGGCAAGAAAAAGATTGCTGTAGTTATTCATTTCAATATCAAAGAAGTCATTGTTTCTATAACAAAAAAATTGAATCGACAGTGCTTGCTCCATTGGACTTAATTTTGAAGTTTAAACAATTTTAATTTATTTAAATTTTGTTTTAATTCATGAAATTTGATAGTTAACTTTCATTATAAATATATATATATGACAAAATTATAGTTAAATCAAACTAAAACTGACAAAACTAAAGTTATTTACATTAAATTTATTTAACCAAGTTCAATATCAAACATTTTTATCTTAAAGAATATTTGACATAAAAAAGTATTTTTTGAAATTTTATTCCATTGCCAACCGGTGATCAATCGCCAAATATCGAAATTTTCATTACTTCTTTAAGGACGCTTTATCGAGTTTCCGCCGAATTTTTTTATAAACACATCTATCCTCATGAGTAGAACATTCTATATTTTTTTAAGATTTTTCGGAGTATGCCCGTATGAAAACCTTCCTTGTTAGTAGTGATCGAAATCGCGACAAAATACTCAGGCTTTTACTGATTTCGTCGAAATTTTCAGGCACACAGACGGGCGAACCAGACGACGACTATAGGTGCTATGTATTTACATAATTACGAACGCACCTACAAATGGAACAGCTATTTTTCTGTAAGATGAATTCAGAATTTATCCCACATGAAACTTAGATGTCTGCATGGGCCCGGGCTTGGCCCGAGGCCCGCGGACCGGGCCGGCAGAATCAGGACAATTTTTCCAACGGGCCGGGCCGGCAAAAAAATTAATCGGGCCTATCGGCCCGATATAAGAATTTAAGCGAAGCAGGTAAAATACAAGCCGTTTTCAATGAATATGATTTTCTCGAGAAGTATAAATGTGTGTCACGAGCCGATGCGAGTTTAACAACATCAATACAGAAATGCAACACGTCCATCGTAGAGATCGGCATCGAACCGTTACAAAATGTCTGATTCCGAGTTTAATTTTTTTTTTTTTTTTTTTTTTCAGCAGACTCGTGCCGGGACGGAACTGGTCTTAATCGATCTCAGGATGTGTAGAACAGTCATGAACTTCTCTTAACAGTATCTTTGGAAATATACCTTAAGGTGGTTCTCATATTCACTGTTCAACAATGCGAAGCTTTCAGACACATTTTCTGACAAAATGTTTAACTATATAGGCATAAAATTGACAGGCCTGCCTATTGAAGGCATTAGGAAACGAATAGCTTTTTCCATATTTGATAAATTACTTACAGAGATAACAGAGATCCCTGTCACGTGACTGTACGTTTTTCTCCTTTCCTGTGCCATCGCATCCAGAAATTCGATTCAAAACGCTAACTTTGACAGTATTTTCAAGAAGATATATTGCTTTTATCTATGAAAAAAACGACATTTACATAGCTTCTGAATAAGAATACCTGCCAATCTTACGCGTTTCCGAAAAGAAAAGAATTCATAAATGTGTCGAATTGTAGCTCCTTTGGATTTGAGAAATGCCTTAAAATTGAGTGAAATATTTTCACAAATCTACTTTTTATTATACAGCTTCAAAAGCTATCATGTTTTTAATCCTTTATTCTGATGAACTACATTAATCTTTTAATGAATCCTTGTTTCCATTTTGAAATGTCTGTAGACACGATGACTAAAACACTGTAAGTAATCGTTAATGTTTACTATTGTGTGTTTTCTGTTTTGCGAACATCATAGTAATATAAAATGTACTGCAAAATGTTCCCATAAATATGTATGTAGTATTATTCATTAACAGAATATTGTATGTTGAGAAAAAATGATTTTTTTTTTTTTTTTTTTGTAGAAATTTTGTCGGGCCGGGCCTGTTTTCACTGATTTTTATACGAGCCGGGCCGAGAACTGTAAAAATGCAAACGGGCCGGGCCGGGCCGGGCCCGGGCCTGGAAATTCCGGCCCGTGCAGACCTCTAACAAAACTACATATTATATGCAAGTTATAAAACTGAAAGTAATGAAAATATCATTTTTTATTTATATAATTTCTATAATTATATCTTATTCTAATATAAATTTGTAATTTATTTTATTTTTGCAACTAACTGTCTAATGTTAATAAATAAAGTTAAAGAGTAACGTTAATAAATAAAGTTAAAGAAAACGTACCAAATGAGGTGCGTTCGTACAAGTTTTATAAATATTCAAATCTTGGTACATCAGCTGTTCCACTCTTATGCAAAAATGTAATGAATACAAAACTTATTAAAAAAGAAGGTAACAAGTCAGAAATTATACGCCAAACTTGGCAAATGAGGTACGTTCGTACTATAACTGGTTTTATAAATATTCAGATCTTGGTGCAGTTATAGCTGTTGCACTTGTATGCAAAAATGTATGAATACAAAATTTATTAGGATTATATACATTAAATTCATTAAAACAGAAATAATAGGACTCCACCTTAAATAGGACGTAATCTCCATGGCAACCGTGAATCGTTACCTGTCATGGGATATCATTGAATTACTTACGTGTGATAGGATTTAATAGAATGAAGAAATATTTTATTAATATCTTTTTAAGTTTTGATTCGATTTTCATAAAATTTGAATCGGTTGGGTAGTATTTGCGCTGGCATGCGGACAAACGAACGGACCAGAGGACGACTATATGTGCTACGTATCTATATAATTACGAACGCACCTAAAAACAGAACAGCCTTTTTGAATAAGATAAATTCAGAATTTATCACACGCGAAAGTACATATTATATGCAAGTTATAAAACTGAAAATAATGAAAATAACTTTTTTTTTTTACTTTTTTAATAATTATATCTTATTCTAACATAAATTTCGTAATTTCTTTTATTTTTTCAACTGTCTAACGTTAATAAATACAGTTAAAGAGTTTCAATAACATAAGAGATACTAAAAAAAGAACAGCTGTTTTTTTGTAAGATAAATTCAGAATTTATCACACACGAAAGTACATATTATATGCAAGTTATAAAACTGACAAGCTAAAGATAAAACAAGAGATTAAAAAGTCGCGTTTATCTCATACACTCATATACAACCTTACAACTCGGAGCTATCAAAGAATAATTGTAAAATAAAATAAAAGTTTCAGTTCAGTTTATTTTAATTCATTGTAAGTGAAACCTCCCTGTGTGACCACCTCCATGAACGGTCAATTTTTCTTGGACCGAAATTTATTCCCATAGGCTCAATACTAATTTTACCTCTCTTCAGAGACCATCCCAGTTGAACTCCCTCCAGGAACGACCAATTTCCTTGTAGAAAATGAAACAAATTCCGTTTTTTCCTGGTCGCTTGAAAAAGGTTTTATTAGAAAAAATAATTCCGGAGAGCGCATTATTCATCAAACTTCTAAACTAGGTTTATATTTTCTTTTATTCCAGTAACTTTTAAGTGTTTATAAACCCCTTTGTGCCTTTTTAGGCAATGAATTTAACTCTGATGACGAATTAAGAATGACGGTCAATAAACTCTCCTGCTCTATTCTGTTAGGAAACTCTCAAAGAAATAGATAAATTAATGAAATCGTCATTATATGTTCCCGTCCAAAAAAAATTGCATTTATTTACTGGACTTTGAAAGGACTTGGAAATAAAAGTTACGAAAGATAAAACCGTAAAATCAAAGCAAACGTCAATATAGTATTCATTTTTTAATCTCTGCAGTAAATAGCTTTTGTTTTAATACTTAAATTTTTATATTTTTTTTCCTAATGTGAAAAACAAATTTTAGCAACATTGTTCTTTCTTTCAGTTAAAAATCATTTTTTCTTCTCTTGGAATATAAAAAATATTACCAACATATCGTTTTTGACACACACAAAAGCACTTGTATCGTATTTATGATAGTTTATGCACACATATACATGTTACAAATTGGGAGGTGGCTTCTATTCAGAGGTATAACCGTTCAAATATATAAATTTTAGAAATTGAAAAACAGTTCGCTGATAGAGGTGTCCGCTTTTCGGGGGTATCCATTACGAAAGTCTTATGGTATATAGATTTTTAACCTGAAAAATATTTTGGACATTCTTGTGTAAAATCTGGTCAATCCGAAACCGACCCAACAAAACATGAAACAATGAAAGTCAACCCGACCCGAACCCGAACCACAACGAAAAATAAAGCGCTGACTGGACCCGAACAGAACCGCTGGTCGGATCGTGTGCGGGTAAAAGCGAGTAACCCGACCCCATGCAGGACTCTATCACATCTTCTCCTGTTCATTAACGTATAAATCAATTGTTAAACTTTCATTTTTATAGGTGAATACAATGCGAACCAGTAAAATCTGACCAATTTTCTTGTTAAAAGTGCACGTTATATCCCGGAATACATAATACATTTTTTAATATCTTCTTAAAATTTAGGGGTTTTCTTAAGAAATTTTACACACTTTCTAAAAAATAGTCCTCCATACAAGTATCCAATATAAAATATAATCCAATTAAAGCCTTTAAAAAGGCCAAAAATAAATTTTAGAAATATGCTAATTTTAATTGCTAAAAGGCGTAAATTAAAACTTTAAAAACAGTAAAAATAGGTCATTTTCAAAACAAATAAATAAAAATATTCCAAAATTGCACGTTCTATGAAGAGCCATGATCATTCAAATTTTCACGTACTCTTTCTTATTATGAAAGTTATTTTTTATTTTACTTTATTCTCATTTTTATTTTCGAAACCATCGAGTAACTCGAGCTCTAATCAGTTTACAATCTCTAATCAGGGAAAATAAAAGGATTTTTTCCCTCCAGTCTATATCATCAATCCATTATGAAAGATACCATAGGGATTGTAACAAGCAAACATTCAATCTGTAGCGATGCAGCATCATTTAACTTAACCAAAAATATGGCTCGAGTGGCTCACTGGCTATGAAAATAAAAATAATCATCTAAGTAAAATTAAAAAATAATAATAATAACGTGCATAATATGAAAGAATACGTGAAAATTTGAATGATGGCGTTTCATAGGCAGTGCAATTTTAGAATATTTTTATTTATTTGTTTTGAAAATGACTCGGGTGCAGTCGAAACATGTAAACAGTTGACTAAACCTATTTTTACTGTTTTTTTTTTTTATTTATTTACGTTTTTTAGCAATTAAAATTTGTATCTTATTATCATTATTTTAAAAAAAAATTAAATATGCTTTAAAAAAATCACATTTAGAAACCCTCATTACTATATTTATTATAGTAGTTTAAACAAAGCTCTTCCGTTGAACCTCAATGATTTTTCTAGCTTTAAAGTGATACTTTATTTTTAAAATGGTGAATCTAAAATTCGCCAATTGCTACGAATTCAGGTCACCAGTATTTCCGAAAAGTATAGTTCGCTTTATTTAGTCACATATTTCTCTGGTTAAATAAAAGAAGGTTTTCTTTTTGAAAATACGGTGGACAAAAAATATTGCAATTGGCTGCTGTACAGTTACTCGGAAACCGCTGAAAGTACAGTAGAGCCACTGTACTTAGAATACACGGTAGGGTCCACGAGCGAGACGCGCAGTAGATCGTCCAGTTCGTGACGTCACTGGCACCCATCGTTCAAGCTCTCCCTGTGTTTTTCCATTATTCGCATTGCTCTCTTTCTCTTTTCCTGACAATAAATGTTATTATTACTTTTTTTTTTTTCATATAATCATTTTGTGTCTTATTTTTATTGTTAGTTTTTTAAAAGGATTTGACATTAAAATAATTAGCAACGCATTAATTCTTCTAGATATTCCAAAGGAATTTCATTTCGTCTTTTTAAACAAATACTATAGCATGAAAACCATTTTCTGCACGCATGCAAGAGATCAGATAATTTTTGCATTTATTATTCAAGAGAATTTTCAATTTACTTTAAAGAAACAGATTTGTAAAAGAATTTAAAAGCAAAACAGCTTAATTTTAAACCAAACCAAATTGTAAGATATAAATCAGTTTCCACATAAAAATTTTCAGCTCTACTACTACTTTAGTATTACTTTTCACTAATGATATTGCTGAAAAATTAAAGAGCGAAGAATGAGTTGTCGAGATACATGAAAGGAAATAAATTTTTTCTTAAATAAAAATGAATGTGATCAGCAAGATAAATCCAATCCTGATTTATTTCTTCTCTCTTAATAAGAACAATACAGTCACTCATATATCGCTGATAAATCATTCAGATATTAGATGAAATTAAATAAGAAAATTAAACTAAATTAAATAAAAAATATATGTATATCAGCTGGTTAGGGGGGAAATTGTGCGATGTAGTACGTAAAAAATCAGAAAATTCTCGTCGTAAAGAAATTATGAAACAATATAAATTCCAGTTTTCTCAAAATTCTATTTTAAAAATAAAGTTGCATATTCAGAAGCGGTGTATGTAAGAGGTGAATTTAAATATTCTTCGCCTAGTGAAATCGCTGTGTTACAATTCCTGAAATTTATAGAAATTAGCTTTAGTTTTGAATACTTATATAGTTAAATGTACTCAAAACTAAAGAAAAATAAAATAAACACTGTAGTTTTTTTTTTTTTTTTTTTTTTTTTTTTTTCCGATGAAATGTAAGGGTTTGTAAGCAATATGGGACCTTAAATCAAAAACTGATATCAGATTAATAAACAGGCATGGATCTAAAATTTTAAAAAATGCATATTGTGAGAAAAAAATATGTTGGTATAGCAATAGAATAAAAACTCAATTTTTATTTGAAAATATATTCCATAATTTTTATTTATTTTAAGGTATTGAGATAATCCATATAAAATAATATTCCACTTACAATTTGCAATTTAAATTTTTCCTGATAATACTTTAGTGCGTACTAAAAGTTTAAGGATGTATATATATATTAATCATAAAAATATTTGATTGTTTAAAATTTTTTAACCGTAATATCGTAATATGACACCTATTTTTTTTTTTTTTTTTTTTTTTTTTTTTTTTCAAATTTTGAATGTTATACAACCTAGTTTTTGTTTGACTTTGAGAGTTAGACAGTTTGATATTTAGTGAACCGGAAGCCCAATACCTAGATTATAACTTAGACTTGACATCGTGTTAGTTAGTCGCAGAATCTTGTGTGCGATCATTATTCTGTTCCTAAAGTTAAAAGTTGTACGGACCTATATTTATTAATATTTTGATACCGATTTTAACTTATTTTCTAATTATTTGTAAATAAAGTAAATTGTTGATTTAAAAAAAAAAAAAAAAAGTTGTTCTTTCAGAAATTGCGCTACCCTTTCTCACATAAGAGTGGACGTAACAATATGTTCTCTAGAAGACTATCTAGAAAGCCATTCTGATATTCATTTCATGTGAGATGAAGTGCATTCTGATATTTTCAATAATTTTATAATTTAAATTTCTGTATTAGTGTATACAAAAAATTTAAAGAGTTTCTTTTTTTAATTATCTATAAAACGTTATTTAAGCTATTACGGCTATTTAAGAAGTTTTTTGTTTACTTTGTTTACTCGTTTTATTATTACACATTTTTTTTTTTTTTAATATTTATAAATTGGAAAAAATCCCAAGTATCAATTCAAAAAAGCTTTTCTTACATTTATCTAAAGTTGCCCTGAAAATGCTATTAATATTTTTCAATGCCTGCGTTTTAAAGTACATAGTACTATAGAGTTTTTCAGAGTTATACTCGTAACTATTAAAAACATTATTAGATCCGTTTTATGTTTTTAGAACATTAAATAGGGATTTAAAAAAATGTATAAAATTATAAATTTTAATAACATATAACTTTGAGTGTATAATATATATATTTGAAAATATACAACATAATTATAAGTGCATTTTTTCCAAAGTTTTATGAATTGAAGCAAACATTTTCCGAGTTTTCTCAAAGTATTTTGGATTAAAGCGAAATTGCAAAAATGTTATGAAAAGACGGTGTCTAAAATATTGAAATACAACAGAGCAGGTAAAACTGCTTTTTTTACATATGTGTTTAAATAAAATAATAATAATTGCGGCGAAAGTTAATACTTCCAAATAACCAAATGAAAACAGACGATTTAGGCTTTAGAAAACTCTAAAAAATAAAGACATGTACGTATATAAACTTTGAATTTGAAAAATGTTTAATTAGTAGATGTTCCAAGTGTCACGCACCTCAGTAATAACATACACTGGATAATAAACAAATGTTGAATATCTTTTTATGAAACGGAAAGCTTTATACAATGAGAAAAGTGCGTTACCCAAGACTGGACTTGGGTGCCAGTGACGTCAGAGGGAGAAATGAAACCTGCGCGTGGACCCTACCGAGTGTTCTACTTACCGTGTAGAACCTTTTTTATCCGAAACTGTCGGTTAACCGGAATCAATTTTAAAAATGGTTTTTTTTTTTTTTTTTTTTTTTTTTTTTTACTATCACATTTCACGTTTGAAAAATCCTTTTTTAAATCTTTTTTTTTTTCTATCACATTCCTTGTGTGTAAAATCCACTTTTGAAACTACGTTTAAATAAAGAAGATAAATACTACATACCTTTGCTAATTATGGAAAAAAATACACATTCGAAGTCTCCTTGTTCGTCACTTTTTTGTTATATGAATACTATGTTTATAACTTCGTGCTATATTAACTTCGCTATAGAGTTAAAAAGCAAAGGCAATCGAAACTGCGGCAAACAAAACTTTGTTTCAAACCGTTGTAAAATATGTAAAAGGAACTTAATTTCAAAATTAAAATTCATGTAATTTATTATTGTTTCTATTTTGCTATTGCTTTATTTTTATTAAGCAGTTGTTACCACAATAAGAAATAGCGCATATATTTGTTCTTTTTCTTAAAATTCAAGCATTCTCGATTATCCGAAAATTTCGAATTTCCCAATTACTTCGGATAATCGAGGTTCTACTGTAAATGGAATAATATTAACATTGTTGGAAGAATTATGTGATAAAACCGAAATATTTTCAAAAAATTTTGATTCAAATAAAAAATTTGTATAATAATAATAAAAATAATAAAATATTAAACCTCAAATGTTTTTGCATATACTATTTCAAATAGATTTTTTTTTCGTTTCAAAATTCAACTATATTTTTGGGTTATAATATGTAGAATACCTCAAAATGCCTTATTATTATTATTATTATTATTATTATTATTATTATTAAATAAAATGCAACTTTATTATTTTGGCGATTATGGTTTGAAATGAAATTAAGTTATAGTTTTTTCTCTATTTATATTTTTTAACACACACACAAAAAAAAAACTACTTTTATTTATTTATTCAATACCTTTCCAAAAAAAGAAATTTTCAAAAAAACTTTAAAAAATAAACAAAAAAATAATAAAATAATCATATCAAAATGATTATTTATTTGTTTATTTATTAGGCTAAATAACTGTGCGAAATTCAAGAAACTAAAAAATATTCTATAAATAACAATAGTAATAATAATAATAATAATAAAGTAAGAAAGGAAGGAAAATGAAAGAAAAGTAAGCGAAATAAAAGATTTTTCTTTAATCTAGCCGTTATTATTATTAAATAACACGGTGATATATAATTCTTATTTCTTATTTATAATTTGTGTTATAAAAGAAAAAATTACCATAAAAATAAATATGAAAAATAATAAAATAAACATATCTAAATGTTTATTTATTTATTTATTAGGCTAAATAACTGCACGAAATTCAAGAAACTAAAAAATATTCTATGAATAACAATACTCAGGGGTGGGGAATTTCTAGAAATCCTTAGCAGACAAGGATTTATTTTACCAGCCAGCATAATGCAAAGTACAGTTAAAAATTATTATGACAGAATTTACGCAACTGCAAAATAGATGTTTACTATTACTACAATGTTTTCATATTTTTTTTTTCTGCTATACAATTAAGAAATATGTACAAGAAAGGAAAGTTTAATATAGAAAAGAATTTGTTTACATCACAATAATTTAGAAAGTTGCAAAATATAGCTAACTAGTAAAAAAAAAAAAAAAAAAAAAAGTTATCAGCATATTTCTAGTTTGCAGCTTTCGCAGGCTACCTAAAAATTCACTAGCCCTGTCAGAAAATTCACTCGCTAGAGGCGAGTAAAATGATGCATTTCCCCACCCCTGACAATAGTAATAACAATTTAAAAAAAATCCCTGCCGGCCCGTCTACAGGCGGAGGCAGATTTCGAAGTTAAGTATATTAATTGCACCAATAAAAACTAAATCATGATAAATCCACTTTAACAGTTTTATCTGACCGCTTTTGACGAGATTTTATTTCATTTTTATATAATAGCTGATTTTATCAGAATCATGTTAAGGCGGCATTAAAAAAAATACTTATCCATGATCAACAACTCGAAATTTTCTGGCACATTTTCAGATTAATTTTTAATAGAAAAAATACGAAACTTGCTGACGTGATTTTTGAAAAGATTTATAAGCGACATGTGTTTTTATTTTTCTTTCAATTAATTGAAACGTGATTAATAAACAATTATTTTCTCAGTAGGGCAAAAATTTTCGTTTCTAACACAATCGCTTCGGGAAATTCTGTTCAAAATGCCCATTTTGACATCATTTTTTGAAATATATTCTGCCTCTATCAAAAAATCGATCATTACGGTACATTATATAGTTTCTGAAGAAGAGAGTCTATCAATTGGACGCGTTTGAGAGCAAAAATTAATTTAAAAATGAGTAAGAAAGTAAGCAGTTTGGATTTGAATACATTTTTAATAAGATGATTTTTTTTTTTCAACCGCTATGTATTTTTAATTTGTTTTTCCTGTAAGAATTGGTCCTATCAAAAACTTGTCTATATAAATGTTGAAGACAATATTAAGAAGATATATGATAAATTCATGGGGATTTTATATCTTGTGAATTGACAGAGTTATGGAAATTTTTCTTCTTCACCCCCCCCCCCCCTTTTAGGTAGCTTTCATTACAAAAAGCTACATATTGCAGCCGTTCGGAGGAAAGCGATTTCAAAAAATTTTGGTATATTTTCATCGATCATGACCCCCAGACCCCGAAAACACCCTCCGTTCAAAATTGACATATATATATATATGTATATATCTGACATTTGTCACACTGTAACTCTCGTATTTATGAACCGATTTCGATGTAATTCGGTGTGTACATAGTACATACCAATGTCTTGACCGAGTTCGTTGGCCAGCTTCATCCGCCATTTTGTTTCAAAATGGCGGCCATTTAAAAATTAAAAAAAAATTAAAATTTGAAATGTGGTACCAAAAAATTGAAAATTGAAAAGTATTTTTTTCTTATGTATTTATCCTTTACACAAAGATTCCGAAGCAGTTTTTGTTTCGTCTATATCTTAAAAAATGGCTGAGTTATAGCATTTTGAATTTCTAGCGTGGCTGACATTTTGAAACGTCCTGATATTTGTCACGTGATAACGGGCGTATTTATGAACCGATTTGGATGTACCTTGGTGTGTACATAGTACATACAAATATCTCGACCGAGTTCGTTATCCAGCTTCATCCGCCATCTTGTTTCAAAATGGCGGCCATTTAAAAAATTAAAAAAAAAAATTAATTTAAAATGAGATACCAAAAATTTGGAAAATGAAAAAGATTTTTTTCGTATGTGTTTTACCTTAATACAAACATTCCGGAACAGCTTTTGTTTTGTCTATATCTAAAAAAATGGCTGAGTTATAGCATTTTGAATTTCTATTGTGGCTGACATTTTAAAACGACCTGATTTTTGTCACGCGATAACAGGCGTATTTATGAACCGATTTGGATGTAACTTGCTCTGTAGATAGTACATACGAATGTCTCGACCGAGTTCGTTGGCCAGCTTCATTCGCCATCTTGTTTCAAAAGGGTTGCCATTTAAAAAAAAATTAAATTTAAAATTTAAAATGAGGTATTAAAAAATTGGAAAATGAAAAAGACTTTTTTTATGTGTTTGGCCTTGATACAAAGATTCTGGAGGAGTTTTTGTTTCTGAAAATTTGTTCTTTTGCTTATATCTTAAAAAATGGTTGAATTATAGCACTTTGAATTTCAAGCATGGCTAACACTTTGAAACGATCTTGTATTTGTCACGCGATAACACAAGTATTCATCTATTTCGATGTAAGAAGGCATGTGGATAGTATACATCAATATCTCGACCAAGTTCGCTGGCCAGCTTCATCATCCATTTTGTTTCAAAATGGCGGCCATTAAATTAAAAAATATATATACTTAAAGTGAGGTCCAAAAAAAATTAGAAATTGAAAAAGGTTTCTTTCTTAAGTATTTGACCATGATATAAGGATTCAGAAGCATTTTTTGTTTGTCTTTATCTTAAAAAATGGCTCAGATATAGCAATTTCAATATCTATTGTGGGTGACATTTTGAAAAATCTGATTTTTTGCCTGCGACAGCACTCATCTATATCAATGGATTCCGATGTGAGTGAGCATGTGCACAGCAATTACTAAGGTCTCGACCAATTTCACTCGTTAGCCTCATCCACCATGTTGTCTTAAAATGGCAGGCACTTTAAGAAATCGCCGAATTTGGCAGCCAAATATAAGTTACTTTAAATAAAAGCAACTTGGATAAAGCTGACTAATTTCGCGAAATTCTCATTCATAATGATTTAGTATTGATAAAAATTAGTATTGAATCTTCTATATTCGGTTTCCACTAAATTGAGCTTCGTGTGTTTGAATAATATAAGTTAGCTTTTTTAAAATAAGGAATATGAAAGCTACCTCTTCCTCCCGGCACTGGCCGAAAGGACTTTTTTTTTTTTTCGTTTTTATTTTTTATTTATTTATTTATTTATTTATTTATTTATTTTTGCGGTACGAATTGGCCCTATCAAAAACTTGAGAATATAAAAGTTGTAGATAATATTAAGGAGATGTATAATAAAATTAATCGGATTTGATATCTTGAGAATTGACGAAGTTATGATTTTTTTTTCTCCTAAAAACCCTATTTTTGCGCCCCTTGAGCCCATTTTTAATTTTATCAAAAATCTGTGATACATAAATTTTTGGTCATATTTTTAGAAGTAATAAAAACTTTAAACTGATTTGATATGTACAAAAATTAAGAAGTTATGAGGGTTTTTCGGTTTTCACAAAACCCTTCCCTATTTCCATCCCCTTGGTCCGATTTTGCCATTAACGAACTTGACCGAGATTTTATACCCCTTGATTTTATGTATCAGTTTGGAAGAGATTTCTGCAGAATTGTGGAAGTTATCGTGTCCAGAAGAAAGTGATTTATATAGATAGATAGATAGATAGAGAGATAGATAAATTTTTTTACTGAGTGTGGTTTTGAGTTCTATGGGTCATGATCGACGTAGATCTGCAAAAATTTTTCAGAAATTCCAACATAGGAATGACGCCAATAGGTAGTATTTCATACGAAATCTACCTAAAAGTAAGAAAGGAAGGAAAATGAAAGAAATATAAGCGAAATAAAAGATTTTTTTTTAATCGTTAGACCATTAAGATTACTAAATCAAAAGAAAAGTTCACGATTAATTCCCAAAAAGTCAGAATGAATAAATTTCAAAATACATAATATGTGTAATCCTATTTTAAAAAGCTTTTTTCCAAAGTAAGAATTCATTCACATACACTGACAATAAAATTATCAGTGTTTTGGTTGGTGGGAAAACATTTAATGTATTTTATCAGCGCTGTCCAACATGGCATAATTTTGGGGGGAGGGGGGGGGGAGGATTATTTTTTTCCCAATGATTTCTTGAGAACATCACTTTTATTTTCAAGAGCAAGGGGTGATTCTGTTCTGAAATTTCAGCCATTCAGTTCTGAAAAAGGAAAAAAAATCATTCCTTCTTAACCTAAAAACCTCATAATGGATATTAATTATGAATGGATCGTATGTTTTCTCCTACGGATTGGCAATTTTTGTGTGTTTTTTATGTGACCACTTGACAAATTTTATGATTTTTCCCCTAACAACCGACTACCGATTTTTCTTTTTCATCTGCGACTAATTGATGAATTTTGTGATTTTTTAAGCAGTAGATGGGCAAATTAATCGATTTTTTTTTTCTTCATGACTAACTGAAGAATTTCTTGTAACCAACTTGTGAATTTTTTCCTTCACAAGAGCGATTTAGAAATTTCTCTACATACATTTATAATCTACAGTGATTATAGACAAAATTCATGCATTAATAAGATTCCTGTGGTAAGATTCGTCAAATGGTCGCAGAAAAAGACTAATTTTGTCAAGGGATCGCAGAATAAATGAAAATTTCCTCAAAATGTTACGGAAAATTTCGAATTTCGTAAAAAGTCTGTGAGGCTGTGAAAGTTCAGCTTTTTTTTTTTGCTGAGCCTGTACCATGTCTGATTTTAAGTCAACACGACCCGAACCTGCAAAAATAATTTTCAAAATATGAAAAATATTATCAGTATTTTGTTTTTGATACACACAAAAACCACATGTATCATATTTTTGATAGTTTATGTACACATGTTACATGTATTTAAATTGAGAGGTGCCTGTTATTCAAACTTATATAAAAGTTCAAATATATAAAGTTAAATATAGTTATATAAAAAAACGGGAAGAGTTCCATATCCTGTGCCAGAAGATTTGGCGATTTTTTTGGCGCGCTTTGTTTGGTGATAAATGTTTCGATCTGGTTTAAGTTTGTTCGTCGGATTTCGGATCGTTCGAACGGCTTTAGGGTTGCTTTTTTTCGGAAATACCTTTTCAAAACCGGCCAACTGGATGACGTGAGATCTTGAAGCTTATTGGTTTACTAGTATCACGGGAACTGTTAGTCAGCAAATTTTGAATTCGGTTAGATAAGAATTTGCTCCCGCGATCACGCCGACGCCACACTTGGATTACTCTCTGTGCCGGTGGATGTAAGTAAAATATCGTTAATTTTTCCAAGATTGCGGAAAAACATCATTTTTAAATCTTTATATTATTTATAAATCAATGATTTTACACCATTTTTAAAAATAGAAAATGATGTAAAAACATGGATTTATAAATTACATAAAGATTTAAAAACGAAGTTTTTGCACCACTTCGAAAATTTCTTCCGATGCAATTGCACAAATTTTAGCAGTATTTTAAATAAATCTAAACATGTGCTTTTTCAAATGAATAGTTGGTATCCTGTTTCAGACCCTAACTGGGATCATTTTATAAACATTAAATTCTTGCTGATTGTTTTTTTGTTGTTGTTGTTGTTGTTGATGTTGTGTGTAAACATTTTAAAATTATTTTTATACATTTTTTCTATGATTTAATACTTTTTTTTCTTTTTGGCAGTTGTGAGCGGGATTTTACCTGCATTAAAAATAATAGTTTTTGAAATATTGTTGAAATTTATAAAAAGTTCCTGGCCAGTTTTTTTCTCTTTTTTATTGTCGAAAATGTTTTAAGAACGGGGGGTTCAGGGGGGCAGAGCCCCCCTGACAATAACAAGTATTCATCTCAAAAAGAACATTTATTTAGAATGTTGCTAAAATTTGTGTAATTGTATCGGAAGAAAATTTCCAAGATGGCGCAAAAACTTCGTTTTTAAATCTTTGTGTAATTTATAAATCCATGTTTTTATATCATTTTCTATCTTTAAAAATGGTGCAAAATCATTGATTTATAAATAATATAAAGATTTTAAAATGATGTTTTTCTGCAATCTAGGAAAAATTTTCATGTTGCCAAAACGGCATTTTGGCGAGATTTTTTTTCGCCAAAAATCTTCCGGCACAGGATATGGAACTCATCCCAAAGTTTAGGAATTAAAAAGTGTTTGCTAAATAGAAATGTCTGCCTTTTGAAAGAAAAGCCATTATGGAGGTCTTATTGTACATAGACAGGGATAGGGAAATGCATCATTTTACTCGCTATTGGCGAGTGAATCTTTAGGTAGTTTTTGAAAACTGTAAACTATAGAGATATGCCGAAAACTTTTTTTTTTATTAGTTAGCTATATTTTTCAACTTTCCTAATTATTGCGATGTAAACATGGTAATAAGCTCTATTTTATATTAAACTTTCATCTCTTGTTTATTTTTTTTAAATTTATAGGGAAGAAAAATATGAAAATGCATTATAGTAATAGTAACCAACTATTTTTGAGTTGCGTAATTTTGTCATAAAAATTTTCAACTGTAGATTGCATTTTACTGGCTGGTGAAATAAATCCTTGGGTGGTAAGATTTTCTAGAAATTCCCCACCCCTGTACATAGATCTTCAACCTGAAAAAATACTTTGGATATCATTTGAAATTCAGGTCGACCAATTAGAGTCAAAACCCAAACCGAAACAATGAAAGTGAACCCGGGCTGCAACAAAAAATCTACTATTGATCCGATCCGAACCAAGAGTCGGTTCGGGTAAAAGCAAGTAACCCGACCTGATGCAGGACTCTAATGCAGATATCTTTCAGTTAGTGTAGTAAATTGTTTTACATGCTTCCTCAATTAGTGTGTGAAGCACAAAACTGGTTACACTATTTTTTTCCCAGCAAGATGGTGATCATTATTCAGCAATTGGTAAGTTTTCTATTAAATAAATTAACCAGTTTGTAGGTTTAAAGCAATTAAACTGTAATGCAAAATATTTTAATCAAGTCGTGTATTTAAAAAAGTACTCTATGATAAGTAAGCTAACATAATTAAAGAATTTTTGTAATGCAGATTAAAAATTAAGAGACTTTGTACTGTTTCTTGACTGATTGTTTATATTTTTAAAATGTATACATTAATATGCGAGTGCACATATGTATGTACACCAGTGATTTTTTTTTTTTTTTAATTGTGTATTTGCAGAGTGCACGACATCTGGCCGAAAAAGTAGCAAAACTAAACACTGTATATGTACTGTATAAACAAGAAAATTAATCGGCACTGTTTGTTTTTAAGCATTTTGCATATTACAGGTCATCTCTTTAATCATTGTTTCTATCAGTGTTGAATTCAGACACTTTTCTCCAGGAGGGATTGCACTTTTTGACCATTGAAAACACAAAATCTCAAATCTTCTTGGGGTGGGGGTGGGGTGGGGGTGTTCCCCCCAGGGTCACCCCCTGAAATCAACACTGATTTATATTTAAAAAAATTTATACTTTAATATGCGAGTGCACTTATGTGTGCACAAGTTTTTTTTTTTTTTTTTTTAATTCGGTATTTGCACAGTTCATGACACCTGGCCGAAACAGTACTCAGTACAATATTACTCAGAAATAAATTAAGAAATATTTTAACTCTCTGAGCAGTTTGAGCATATTTTTCAGTTTCCCAAAAACAACTTTAATCTGTTGTAGACAAAAATATTTTCAGCAGAATTGTATTTCAAGATGTCTATCAAATAAAGGAGCATGAAGTGTATTTTAGAAACAAACAGGAAAAGAAAATTTTAATTAAAATTATTTTTATAAGCATTTTTATGAAAATGCCGGAACGCCTTCAAGATGCTTGGAGGGTTTAAAATATATATATATATATATATTCCAATCAACCCAGTAGCAGAAACAGTGCAGCACGGAAGCAGGCGCTGCAGATTATTTTAAACCTTGCAGATTAATCCACCAACTTAAAAATAAATGCTGGGCTTAAAAAATAGCTGAAATTTGCTTTAAGTCTCTAGATTTATGGTATTTGTTGTATCCTAATATTATATATATTCTTTATAAATGGAAATTTTGCTTACTTTAAGTGTTTCTGTTATTTCTTATGATAGTAGGCTTATTGGGTCACAGATAAATTTTTGTTTGCTGCAGACTGACGCAGAAAATTCTGCTTCTGGGCCAATCAATAAATATAAAGACGTTTGATTTATGTTGTGTAAAAAAAAAAAAAATTAGTGTATTTATATATTTATGCATGTAAGCATTCGCTGTTTTCTGTGGTAAAAATCTGTAAGTACTTCAATGCAAATAACTTAAAAGTAGAGCTGGGCGATATATTGATAAAATTGATATAAAATGGTAATTGTGATAACGATATTAAAAAACCTTACAAAACGGTATATCATGAATATCATAATCGTGATGTAAACCGTGATTATCGTGGTTCTTCATTAAACCGCAACATTAAGCAGCGCTTCTTCAGCTTCGACCCAGTCTAAACCGTGGTATTAAATACTGAATCGTCTGTTCCGATTATTATGATACTAACGGAGTGTCTCCTCTCAAGTCTAAACCGTGGTATTAAAAATACCAATTCCTCGGTTTCAGTATTCTTGATATTAACGGTGCGACTTCTGCCAGCCTAAATTGTGATATTAAATACCGACTCCTCGGGTTCCATGTTCATGATACTAATGGTATGTGATTTCGTTTTGGTGGGTGATAAGTATCGTACATGCAGTTTTCTGTGTGATCATTGACATCAGATGATACATATATATATATATTTATGGTATTGACGGTGTAAGCTGAATCTCTGAGCATATGCGTTTTATGCTTCAGACACCATGTCTTTCATTTCATTATGGTATTTAGATTTCAGCGGTGTTGATGAATATTTGCTCTTTGTTATTGAACAATGTGTGATTCAGGACGATAAAGAAATAAAATATAACATTTTATTTGCAACAGTGGATTTAATTAGACAAATGAAATAATAATTATATAGCTGGGTCCTCAGGGCCACTTTTCTAACTTTGGCCGAGACCCCTCATGTGGCATATCATTGGAAAGGCCTGTGACCACTTATTCATGTTATGCACCTCCGGTGACCACCCCCCACTTCCACGTCTGGGGGGCACTTTTCTAAATTTTACCGAGACCCCTCATGTGACATATCGTTGGAATGGCCTGTTGCCGCTTATTCATGTTATGCCCCTCCAGTGTCCCTATCCCCCCCCCGTGGGAGGGCCTTTTCTAAATTTTGCCCCCCCCCTTATGTGACGTATCTTGCAAAGACCTGTGACCGCTTGATCATTTTATGCATTTCCGGTGCTCCGCCATCACTTTGCCCCCCAAGGTGGCACTTTCCTAAATTTTGCCGACACTCATCATGTGACCATTTATTCATGTTATGCACCTTCAGTATTCCTCTCCCCACTTGTCCCCCCCTTGCGGGAGGGCTTTTTTCTAAGTTTTACCGACACCCCTCATGTGACATATCGTTGCAAAGGCCAGTGACTGCTTAATCATTTTATGGCCTTCCGGTGCCCCGCCCACCACTTTGACACCCCTGGCACTTTTCTAAATTTTGCTAACACCCATCATGTGACATCATTGGAAAGGCCTGTGACTGCTTATTCATGTTATGCACCATCAGGGTCCCACTCCCCACTTGTCGCCCCCCCCCCCCGAGGGAGGGTCTTTTTGTATATTTTGCCATCACCCCTCATAAGACATATCGTTGCAAAGGCCTGTGACCGCTTAATCATTTTATGGCCCTCCGGTGCACCACTCACCACTTTTCTCCCATGGGGGGCACTTTCCTAAATTTTGCCGACACCCGTTATGTGACATATTGTTGGAAAGGCCTGTGACTGCTTAATCATTTTATGCACTTCCAGTGCTCCGCCCACCACTTTGCTCCTCCCCCTCCCCGGGGGGCACTTTCCTAAATCGATATATCGGAATATGATATAAAGATGCTGATTTATCATGATATTTAATTCTAGACATTGCCCATCCCTACTTAAAAGTGCTTTGCCATCGATCAGCATGATACCGATATATATTGTACAATACATTTTCGTCATTATCTAACATTAGTGCACACAAAATGCATTTGTATGCACTACATAGTTTATTATCTACCGATTCTAATAAGGATTTTATGATCGTAGTAGATATGAATGTATTTTATATAAAATTAGTACCAAATAATGAGAGATTTATTGATGTTGTTATGTCAGTAAATACATTTTAAAGAGTTAGACTTTTTTGTTTGGTGCCATCAAGTTTTGATGGGTTCCATCTAGTGAATCTTTAAGACTTTTTTACTGTTGCTATAGAAATATCAATACAAAAACCCTTAACGGGTTAAAAGTTTGACGCAGCACTTTACTTTATGGCTATATGAATCTGAAATATGGGTCTTAAAAATTCTGATATCAAATTTTAAGTGACGCTGTGCTATTAAAATGAATTTATATACATTTAATTTTTCTTTTTTGTTGTATTTATTTTTAATCAGTGATACTTTTTCATTCAAAATATGAGTTTTAAAAGATATGATATCAAAATTAAAGTGACGCTGTGATCTGACTTAGATTAGTTAAAAAATTACTTTACACATACTTATGTTTTGTCTTCTGAAATATATTTAGAAATTGAAACATTTTTTTTTTTTCAATACACTATCAAATATGTCATACATTTTTTCAGCTGATGTTATGTATTAAATGTATTTAATTCAATAAATTTATTTATCTTTTGCGTCACGATATCCAGCACCATCCGTAAAACTTGTGTAAACGTTTATTTTGCGTCATAGTATCTAAACTAAGTAAATAGTATGCAAATAGATAGTGTGATGCAAAGAAAACATTTACACAAATTTTACCGATGGTTCTGGATATCGTGACGCAAAAGATAAATAAATTTATTGAATTAAATACATTTAATACATAACATCAGCTGAAAAAATGTATGACATATTTGATAGTGTATTGAAAAAAAAAATGTTTCAATTTCTAAATATATTTCAGAAGACAAAACATAAGTATGTGTAAAGTAATTTTTTAACTAATCTAAGTCAGATCACAGCGTCACTTTAATTTTGATATCATATCTTTTAAAACTCATATTTTGAATGAAAAAGTATCACTGATTAAAAATAAATACAACAAAAAAGAAAAATTAAATATATATAAATTCATTTTAATAGCACAGCGTCACTTAAAATTTGATATCAGAATTTTTAAGACCCATATTTCAGATTCATATAGCCATAAAGTAAAGTGCTGCGTCAAACTTTTAACCCGTTAAGGGTTTTTGTATTGATATCATTACTTTTTTGAGGTTTAGGATCAAAAGATTAAAAAAGTACACCTTCATAGATAAAATTGGATTAAATTTTCCTAGAAACAAAATAAACTTAATGAAATACCAAAATTTTAGAAAAAGTGCATGAAAAATAGAATACTTTTAATTCATATCTTGGTACTACTTGCGGATTCGCCCGGAGTCCACCTTGTTTCTTTGTTGATCATCGCCGATGTTAAATTTATTTATTTTATGTTATGTTTGTTGTTGTTTATATTATGTTTGTTGCTGTTATGTTATTAAATTAAGCATAAAGTGATTATAAAAGACCAACAAAGAAACAAGATAGTGGACTCCGAGTGAATTCGCAAGTAGTTTCCATATCTTTTTAAACTCATACTTTGAATTTATGAGAGATATGAATGATAAAGCATCAATGATTAAACTTTTATACATCTTTTTAAATTGAACATAATTTTTGCACATGCAATTATAAAAAAATAAAATGATGAAATATATATAGAGATTATAATTGATAGCATAGCGTCACTCAAAATTTGATATCATTATTTTTAAGTTCCATATTTAAAATTCTTAGAGAATAAGATAAGTGCTGCATCACTAACTTTTAACCCATTAAGGGTTTTTGTATTGATACTACTACTTACAGGGATGGGGAATTTTCAGAAAATCTTACCAAACAAAGATTTATTTTATGAGCCAGCAAGATACAACGTACAGTTCAAAAACAATGAGAAAACACACAGCAAAAATAGTTTACACTGTTACTAAGAAATTGTTACTATAGTAGTCACTGTAACTAAGAAATTATTAATTGTTATTAAAAAATATATACAACAGAGGAAAGTTTAGTATAAGATAGAACTTAGCACTATCGAAGTAAATTTGAAAAATATAACCAACTATTAAAAAAATGTTTTTGCCAGACCTTATATAGCCTGCAGTATTTTCAAAGATTGCCTAAAAATCCACTCGCCCTGCGAGGAAAGGTACTCGCCAGTGGCAAGCAAAATGATATATTTCCCATTCCTGACTATTTAAAGTGTTTTCAACTGGTTTTAATTGCAAAAGAAGATCTTTAACATTATAAAGATTATAGTCTGATAATTTCAAAGAAATGTTAATAGTGTATTAATAATTTTAGTATAATGGCTGTGGTTATTGATAAAAGTTTCAAAACAAGTTATCTGACTGTTCTAGTAAAAGTTGCAAGGTAAGAGTAGTGTAAAATGATCATTGCATTCTTTTAACCAAGGATATACAGCATGGTAATTGTGAAAGTACTTTTGTATTTCAATGACATGTTTTGTAATTGTTTGTGGAGTTATATTGTCACCTAGAAGATTTAACCAATGAGTAGAGCAACCATATGCTTTAAGTTTATCAGTATCTCTTCATTCTTGCCTCATGTAGTTAAAATAAAATCCTTAAAACCCTGTTTTAAAATACTAGTATAATTTTTGCCAGCAACAAAAATTGTGACAAAAGGTATTTTTGATGTGATGGTCTTTTCCACTTCGGCACAAATTGGCCATCAATGGTTGAAGTTCACAATAATTTTCAGAATCAGATAGGTGAAATTTGTGATATTTACTTTTGCTAAGCAACGTAGATTATAGAAAATTGCAGACAATGGATGCACATATTATTAGTGACATTTTAGATACCGTGTCCTTGCACCATTTAAAAAAAAAAAAAGCTAAACGTAACTAGAGATGAAAAAGCTGTATTTTATTTGGCGATAGATAATAGATTTTTTAATTGCCACTTCTTTTATGATTCATTCGAGACAAATTATTAATAATCTAAAATCATGGAAGACGGTAGTATTCCGAGTGACGCAGCCTTAAGCCTAAAATCGTATCGTATCGTATCGTTAAAATCGTATCGTATCGTATCGTAGAATTCGTAGATGGCGGAACTCATATATACAGCTAACTCGACATCAAAGAAAACGCGAAAAGCCGCCTTTTAATAACTCAGCAGATATAGGTCCTATTGTTCTGAATTTTCTAGAACAGTCTTATATCTGCAGTCTAATCGTATACTGAAATTTTTACATTTCTACGTGCAGTATATTTTGAGATCTAAATAGCCATTTTTAAAGTGAAAACGTTGGTATGATTATCGAGGAAGTTCCTAATTTGAAAATCTCGAAAACGGTTCTTACGATTTTTTTCAAATTGATATATAATATAAATCTGATTAATACGAGGTGAATAACACTTTTCTTTTTTCTGGGAAAACTCGTTTTATTTTAAAAATCGTTATTTTAAAAAATCGATTTTTTTACTTTTCTCGTCTGTGATTGGTGAATAGGTTTGACGTCACTTCGTATGTAGGAGGAGTCCTAATCCATCTGCTGTAGGCAAATGTAGGTAAGTATAATAAAATCAGAAGATTTGCAAAGTCATTTTAGGTATTCTAAGTTGAGTTAACAATCTGAATGTAGGCAGTAAATCTTTTTTTTTTAAATATTAAAATTTTAAATGTTAATTATTATGTGTTTTAAAATATTAAATATATTAAATGAAATTTCGATTGATATTATCTTTCTCTTTTGTTATGAAGAAATTATTATTCCATATTACTGCTTTTTGTCGAAAAAATATTTAGATTCATTTTTAAAAAAGGGGGAAATTTTTTTTAATTATATGTATTCAATATAATTGTTATTTATCATTCTTTTTCATTTTTCAAAAAAAATTATTTTTAATTTTTTGTTTATGATCGTGTCTTGAGGTTTTCGATTTGTGACTCAACTGTCAACTCAATCATTGCTATTTCTCATTGCTATGCATAATTATTGGATTACACTTTATTAGGTATTTTGTTAATTTATTGTTTGTTTTTTTAATCTGATTTACGATTACATTTGTAACTTTTCTTTTGATTTACTTAGATTTAATGTGTCCTTTTTTATTTTCTGCCGATTTAACCTAACCACGCTATCGTTTTGTAGATATTACGAACCTTTTATTTTCTCTTGAAATATCTATTAATGTTTTAATATCCAGCATCAATAATTATTTTTACAATACCTTATGGCTTCATAGTTGAATAGCTTCTTCTGAAAAGGGCAACAGAAATTTCTGAAAACTTTTGTTTACATATCGATTACGATAGGAATGTTTTAATATCCAGCAGTAACTTAAACTTTTGTTTTGATTACATATCGAGTAACAAAAAATATGTTCTTGACTCTTTAGAAAATGTAACTAAAATGATAATTTTAACAATTGAATCATTAATAAAAAATTATATGTTAAATTAAGCCTGAAAATTCTAATACTTGGAAAGGCTGAGACAAATATAAATTTTTAAAGCAGATATCTTACAATGAATGTTTAACAATGTTTTAACTAAAATATCTTTAAATATTAACAAATTTAAACAAACTGAAGTTCTTAATTTTGCCGATTGATTTTTCGCGAAAAAAGGTACTAAAAAAACTTAAAACTATTTAGCTAGAAAAGATTACAATGTTTCTGATGGGAACAAATAAATGGATTTTTCAATGCTTTCACTAAAGTAAATTTAAAATTCAAAGTCAGAATTACAACTTAATTAAATTGTTTATTGTGGGATCCCCATAACTCAAAAAATATTTTAAACCAAGTTATCATTGTTTTTTCAATGTTTGTTGACAGACGGTTGCGATTTGTGTTAAAAACCACCGAAGTTACATTCTCTATGCCCTATCATATGATACATACCAATAGATTTCTAAACAGCTTCCACTTGAAAATCTGAAGACCATTAAGATTACTAAATCAAAAGAAAAGTTCACGATTAATTCCCAAAAAGTCAGAATGAATAAATTTCAAAATACATAATATGTGTAATCCTATTTTAAAAAGCTTTTTTCCAAAGTAAGAATTCATTCACATACACTGACAATAAAATTATCAGTGTTTTGGTTGGTGGGAAAACATTTAATGTATTTTATCAGCGCTGTCCAACATGGCATGATTTTGGGGGGAGGGGGGGGGAGGATTATTTTTTTCCCAATGATTTCTTGAGAACATCACTTTTATTTTCAAGAGCAAGGGGTGATTCTGTTCTGAAATTTCAGCCATTCAGTTCTGAAAAAGGAAAAAAAATCATTCCTTCTTAACCTAAAAACCTCATAATGGATATTAATTATGAATGGATCGTATGTTTTCTCCTACGGATTGGCAATTTTTGTGTGTTTTTTATGTGACCACTTGACAAATTTTATGATTTTTCCCCTAACAACCGACTACCGATTTTTCTTTTTCATCTGCGACTAATTGATGAATTTTGTGATTTTTTAAGCAGTAGATGGGCAAATTAATCGATTTTTTTTTTCTTCATGACTAACTGAAGAATTTCTTGTAACCAACTTGTGAATTTTTTCCTTCACAAGAGCGATTTAGAAATTTCTCTACATACATTTATAATCTACAGTGATTATAGACAAAATTCATGCATTAATAAGATTCCTGTGGTAAGATTCGTCAAATGGTCGCAGAAAAAGACTAATTTTGTCAAGGGATCGCAGAATAAATGAAAATTTCCTCAAAATGTTACGGAAAATTTCGAATTTCGTAAAAAGTCTGTGAGGCTGTGAAAGTTCAGCTTTTTTTTTTTGCTGAGCCTGTACCATGTCTGATTTTAAGTCAACACGACCCGAACCTGCAAAAATAATTTTCAAAATATGAAAAATATTATCAGTATTTTGTTTTTGATACACACAAAAACCACATGTATCATATTTTTGATAGTTTATGTACACATGTTACATGTGTTTAAATTGAGAGGTGCCTGTTATTCAAACTTATATAAAAGTTCAAATATATAAAGTTAAATATAGTTATATAAAAAAACGGGAAGAGTTCCATATCCTGTGCCAGAAGATTTGGCGATTTTTTTGGCGCGCTTTGTTTGGTGATAAATGTTTCGATCTGGTTTAAGTTTGTTCGTCGGATTTCGGATCGTTCGAACGGCTTTAGGGTTGCTTTTTTTCGGAAATACCTTTTCAAAACCGGCCAACTGGATGACGTGAGATCTTGAAGCTTATTGGTTTACTAGTATCACGGGAACTGTTAGTCAGCAAATTTTGAATTCGGTTAGATAAGAATTTGCTCCCGCGATCACGCCGACGCCACACTTGGATTACTCTCTGTGCCGGTCGATGTAAGTAAAATATCGTTAATTTTTCCAAGATTGCGGAAAAACATCATTTTTAAATCTTTATATTATTTATAAATCAATGATTTTACACCATTTTTAAAAATAGAAAATGATGTAAAAACATGGATTTATAAATTACATAAAGATTTAAAAACGAAGTTTTTGCACCACTTCGAAAATTTCTTCCGATGCAATTGCACAAATTTTAGCAGTATTTTAAATAAATCTAAACATGTGCTTTTTCAAATGAATAGTTGGTATCCTGTTTCAGACCCTAACTGGGATCATTTTATAAACATTAAATTCTTGCTGATTGTTTTTTTGTTGTTGTTGTTGTTGTTGATGTTGTGTGTAAACATTTTAAAATTATTTTTATACATTTTTTCTATGATTTAATACTTTTTTTTCTTTTTGGCAGTTGTGAGCGGGATTTTACCTGCATTAAAAATAATAGTTTTTGAAATATTGTTGAAATTTATAAAAAGTTCCTGGCCAGTTTTTTTCTCTTTTTTATTGTCGAAAATGTTTTAAGAACGGGGGGTTCAGGGGGGCAGAGCCCCCCTGACAATAACAAGTATTCATCTCAAAAAGAACATTTATTTAGAATGTTGCTAAAATTTGTGTAATTGTATCGGAAGAAAATTTCCAAGATGGCGCAAAAACTTCGTTTTTAAATCTTTGTGTAATTTATAAATCCATGTTTTTATATCATTTTCTATCTTTAAAAATGGTGCAAAATCATTGATTTATAAATAATATAAAGATTTTAAAATGATGTTTTTCTGCAATCTAGGAAAAATTTTCATGTTGCCAAAACGGCATTTTGGCGAGATTTTTTTTCGCCAAAAATCTTCCGGCACAGGATATGGAACTCATCCCAAAGTTTAGGAATTAAAAAGTGTTTGCTAAATAGAAATGTCTGCCTTTTGAAAGAAAAGCCATTATGGAGGTCTTATTGTACATAGACAGGGATAGGGAAATGCATCATTTTACTCGCTATTGTCGAGTGAATCTTTAGGTAGTTTTTGAAAACTGTAAACTATAGAGATATGCCGAAAACTTTTTTTTTTATTAGTTAGCTATATTTTTCAACTTTCCTAATTATTGCGATGTAAACATGGTAATAAGCTCTATTTTATATTAAACTTTCATCTCTTGTTTATTTTTTTTAAATTTATAGGGAAGAAAAATATGAAAATGCATTATAGTAATAGTAACCAACTATTTTTGAGTTGCGTAATTTTGTCATAAAAATTTTCAACTGTAGATTGCATTTTACTGGCTGGTGAAATAAATCCTTGGGTGGTAAGATTTTCTAGAAATTCCCCACCCCTGTACATAGATCTTCAACCTGAAAAAATACTTTGGATATCATTTGAAATTCAGGTCGACCAATTAGAGTCAAAACCCAAACCGAAACAATGAAAGTGAACCCGGGCTGCAACAAAAAATCTACTATTGATCCGATCCGAACCAAGAGTCGGTTCGGGTAAAAGCAAGTAACCCGACCTGATGCAGGACTCTAATGCAGATATCTTTCAGTTAGTGTAGTAAATTGTTTTACATGCTTCCTCAATTAGTGTGTGAAGCACAAAACTGGTTACACTATTTTTTTCCCAGCAAGATGGTGATCATTATTCAGCAATTGGTAAGTTTTCTATTAAATAAATTAACCAGTTTGTAGGTTTAAAGCAATTAAACTGTAATGCAAAATATTTTAATCAAGTCGTGTATTTAAAAAAGTACTCTATGATAAGTAAGCTAACATAATTAAAGAATTTTTGTAATGCAGATTAAAAATTAAGAGACTTTGTACTGTTTCTTGACTGATTGTTTATATTTTTAAAATGTATACATTAATATGCGAGTGCACATATGTATGTACACCAGTGATTTTTTTTTTTTTTTTTAATTGTGTATTTGCAGAGTGCACGACATCTGGCCGAAAAAGTAGCAAAACTAAACACTGTATATGTACTGTATAAACAAGAAAATTAATCGGCACTGTTTGTTTTTAAGCATTTTGCATATTACAGGTCATCTCTTTAATCATTGTTTCTATCAGTGTTGAATTCAGACACTTTTCTCCAGGAGGGATTGCACTTTTTGACCATTGAAAACACAAAATCTCAAATCTTCTTGGGGTGGGGGTGGGGTGGGGGTGTTCCCCCCAGGGTCACCCCCTGAAATCAACACTGATTTATATTTAAAAAAATTTATACTTTAATATGCGAGTGCACTTATGTGTGCACAAGTTTTTTTTTTTTTTTTTTAATTCGGTATTTGCACAGTTCATGATACCTGGCCGAAACAGTACTCAGTACAATATTACTCAGAAATAAATTAAGAAATATTTTAACTCTCTGAGCAGTTTGAGCATATTTTTCAGTTTCCCAAAAACAACTTTAATCTGTTGTAGACAAAAATATTTTCAGCAGAATTGTATTTCAAGATGTCTATCAAATAAAGGAGCATGAAGTGTATTTTAGAAACAAACAGGAAAAGAAAATTTTAATTAAAATTATTTTTATAAGCATTTTTATGAAAATGCCGGAACGCCTTCAAGATGCTTGGAGGGTTTAAAATATATATATATATATATATTCCAATCAACCCAGTAGCAGAAACAGTGCAGCACGGAAGCAGGCGCTGCAGATTATTTTAAACCTTGCAGATTAATCCACCAACTTAAAAATAAATGCTGGGCTTAAAAAATAGCTGAAATTTGCTTTAAGTCTCTAGATTTATGGTATTTGTTGTATCCTAATATTATATATATTCTTTATAAATGGAAATTTTGCTTACTTTAAGTGTTTCTGTTATTTCTTATGATAGTAGGCTTATTGGGTCACAGATAAATTTTTGTTTGCTGCAGACTGACGCAGAAAATTCTGCTTCTGGGCCAATCAATAAATATAAAGACGTTTGATTTATGTTGTGTAAAAAAAAAAAAATTAGTGTATTTATATATTTATGCATGTAAGCATTCGCTGTTTTCTGTGGTAAAAATCTGTAAGTACTTCAATGCAAATAACTTAAAAGTAGAGCTGGGCGATATATTGATAAAATTGATATAAAATGGTAATTGTGATAACGATATTAAAAAACCTTACAAAACGGTATATCATGAATATCATAATCGTGATGTAAACCGTGATTATCGTGGTTCTTCATTAAACCGCAACATTAAGCAGCGCTTCTTCAGCTTCGACCCAGTCTAAACCGTGGTATTAAATACTGAATCGTCTGTTCCGATTATTATGATACTAACGGAGTGTCTCCTCTCAAGTCTAAACCGTGGTATTAAAAATACCAATTCCTCGGTTTCAGTATTCTTGATATTAACGGTGCGACTTCTGCCAGCCTAAATTGTGATATTAAATACCGACTCCTCGGGTTCCATGTTCATGATACTAATGGTATGTGATTTCGTTTTGGTGGGTGATAAGTATCGTACATGCAGTTTTCTGTGTGATCATTGACATCAGATGATACATATATATATATATTTATGGTATTGACGGTGTAAGCTGAATCTCTGAGCATATGCGTTTTATGCTTCAGACACCATGTCTTTCATTTCATTATGGTATTTAGATTTCAGCGGTGTTGATGAATATTTGCTCTTTGTTATTGAACAATGTGTGAATCAGGACGATAAAGAAATAAAATATAACATTTTATTTGCAACAGTGGATTTAATTAGACAAATGAAATAATAATTATATAGCTGGGTCCTCAGGGCCACTTTTCTAACTTTGGCCGAGACCCCTCATGTGGCATATCATTGGAAAGGCCTGTGACCAATTATTCATGTTATGCACCTCCGGTGACCACCCCCCACTTCCACGTCTGGGGGGCACTTTTCTAAATTTTACCGAGACCCCTCATGTGACATATCGTTGGAATGGCCTGTTGCCGCTTATTCATGTTATGCCCCTCCAGTGTCCCTATCCCCCCCCGTGGGAGGGCCTTTTCTAAATTTTGCCCCCCCCCCCCCCTTATGTGACGTATCTTGCAAAGACCTGTGACCGCTTGATCATTTTATGCATTTCCGGTGCTCCGCCCATCACTTTGCCCCCCAAGGTGGCACTTTCCTAAATTTTGCCGACACTCATCATGTGACCATTTATTCATGTTATGCACCTTCAGCATTCCTCTCCCCACTTGTCCCCCCCTTGCGGGAGGGCTTTTTTCTAAGTTTTACCGACACCCCTCATGTGACATATCGTTGCAAAGGCCAGTGACTGCTTAATCATTTTATGGCCTTCCGGTGCCCCGCCCACCACTTTGACACCCCTGGCACTTTTCTAAATTTTGCTAACACCCATCATGTGACATCATTGGAAAGGCCTGTGACTGCTTATTCATGTTATGCACCATCAGGGTCCCACTCCCCACTTGTCGCCCCCCCCCGAGGGAGGGTCTTTTTGTATATTTTGCCATCACCCCTCATAAGACATATCGTTGCAAAGGCCTGTGACCGCTTAATCATTTTATGGCCCTCCGGTGCACCACTCACCACTTTTCTCCCATGGGGGGCACTTTCCTAAATTTTGCCGACACCCGTTATGTGACATATTGTTGGAAAGGCCTGTGACTGCTTAATCATTTTATGCACTTCCAGTGCTCCGCCCACCACTTTGCTCCTCCCCCTCCCCGGGGGGCACTTTCCTAAATCGATATATCGGAATATGATATAAAGATGCTGATTTATCATGATATTTAATTCTAGACATTGCCCATCCCTACTTAAAAGTGCTTTGCCATCGATCAGCATGATACCGATATATATTGTACAATACATTTTCGTCATTATCTAACATTAGTGCACACAAAATGCATTTGTATGCACTACATAGTTTATTATCTACCGATTCTAATAAGGATTTTATGATCGTAGTAGATATGAATGTATTTTATATAAAATTAGTACCAAATAATGAGAGATTTATTGATGTTGTTATGTCAGTAAATACATTTTAAAGAGTTAGACTTTTTTGTTTGGTGCCATCAAGTTTTGATGGGTTCCATCTAGTGAATCTTTAAGACTTTTTTACTGTTGCTATAGAAATATCAATACAAAAACCCTTAACGGGTTAAAAGTTTGACGCAGCACTTTACTTTATGGCTATATGAATCTGAAATATGGGTCTTAAAAATTCTGATATCAAATTTTAAGTGACGCTGTGCTATTAAAATGAATTTATATATATTTAATTTTTCTTTTTTGTTGTATTTATTTTTAATCAGTGATACTTTTTCATTCAAAATATGAGTTTTAAAAGATATGATATCAAAATTAAAGTGACGCTGTGATCTGACTTAGATTAGTTAAAAAATTACTTTACACATACTTATGTTTTGTCTTCTGAAATATATTTAGAAATTGAAACATTTTTTTTTTTTTCAATACACTATCAAATATGTCATACATTTTTTCAGCTGATGTTATGTATTAAATGTATTTAATTCAATAAATTTATTTATCTTTTGCGTCACGATATCCAGCACCATCCGTAAAACTTGTGTAAACGTTTATTTTGCGTCATAGTATCTAAACTAAGTAAATAGTATGCAAATAGATAGTGTGATGCAAAGAAAACATTTACACAAATTTTACCGATGGTTCTGGATATCGTGACGCAAAAGATAAATAAATTTATTGAATTAAATACATTTAATACATAACATCAGCTGAAAAAATGTATGACATATTTGATAGTGTATTGAAAAAAAAAAATGTTTCAATTTCTAAATATATTTCAGAAGACAAAACATAAGTATGTGTAAAGTAATTTTTTAACTAATCTAAGTCAGATCACAGCGTCACTTTAATTTTGATATCATATCTTTTAAAACTCATATTTTGAATGAAAAAGTATCACTGATTAAAAATAAATACAACAAAAAAGAAAAATTAAATATATATAAATTCATTTTAATAGCACAGCGTCACTTAAAATTTGATATCAGAATTTTTAAGACCCATATTTCAGATTCATATAGCCATAAAGTAAAGTGCTGCGTCAAACTTTTAACCCGTTAAGGGTTTTTGTATTGATATCATTACTTTTTTGAGGTTTAGGATCAAAAGATTAAAAAAATACACCTTCATAGATAAAATTGGATTAAATTTTCCTAGAAACAAAATAAACTTAATGAAATACCAAAATTTTAGAAAAAGTGCATGAAAAATAGAATACTTTTAATTCATATCTTGGTACTACTTGCGGATTCGCCCGGAGTCCACCTTGTTTCTTTGTTGATCATCGCCGATGTTAAATTTATTTATTTTATGTTATGTTTGTTGTTGTTTATATTATGTTTGTTGCTGTTATGTTATTAAATTAAGCATAAAGTGATTATAAAAGACCAACAAAGAAACAAGATAGTGGACTCCGAGTGAATTCGCAAGTAGTTTCCATATCTTTTTAAACTCATACTTTGAATTTATGAGAGATATGAATGATAAAGCATCAATGATTAAACTTTTATACATCTTTTTAAATTGAACATAATTTTTGCACATGCAATTATAAAAAAATAAAATGATGAAATATATATAGAGATTATAATTGATAGCATAGCGTCACTCAAAATTTGATATCATTATTTTTAAGTTCCATATTTAAAATTCTTAGAGAATAAGATAAGTGCTGCATCACTAACTTTTAACCCATTAAGGGTTTTTGTATTGATACTACTACTTACAGGGATGGGGAATTTTCAGAAAATCTTACCAAACAAAGATTTATTTTATGAGCCAGCAAGATACAACGTACAGTTCAAAAACAATGAGAAAACACACAGCAAAAATAGTTTACACTGTTACTAAGAAATTGTTACTATAGTAGTCACTGTAACTAAGAAATTATTAATTGTTATTAAAAAATATATACAACAGAGGAAAGTTTAGTATAAGATAGAACTTAGCACTATCGAAGTAAATTTGAAAAATATAACCAACTATTAAAAAAATGTTTTTGCCAGACCTTATATAGCCTGCAGTATTTTCAAAGATTGCCTAAAAATCCACTCGCCCTGCGAGGAAAGGTACTCGCCAGTGGCAAGCAAAATGATATATTTCCCATTCCTGACTATTTAAAGTGTTTTCAACTGGTTTTAATTGCAAAAGAAGATCTTTAACATTATAAAGATTATAGTCTGATAATTTCAAAGAAATGTTAATAGTGTATTAATAATTTTAGTATAATGGCTGTGGTTATTGATAAAAGTTTCAAAACAAGTTATCTGACTGTTCTAGTAAAAGTTGCAAGGTAAGAGTAGTGTAAAATGATCATTGCATTCTTTTAACCAAGGATATACAGCATGGTAATTGTGAAAGTACTTTTGTATTTCAATGACATGTTTTGTAATTGTTTGTGGAGTTATATTGTCACCTAGAAGATTTAACCAATGAGTAGAGCAACCATATGCTTTAAGTTTATCAGTATCTCTTCATTCTTGCCTCATGTAGTTAAAATAAAATCCTTAAAACCCTGTTTTAAAATACTAGTATAATTTTTGCCAGCAACAAAAATTGTGACAAAAGGTATTTTTGATGTGATGGTCTTTTCCACTTCGGCACAAATTGGCCATCAATGGTTGAAGTTCACAATAATTTTCAGAAACAGATAGGTGAAATTTGTGATATTTACTTTTGCTAAGCAACGTAGATTATAGAAAATTGCAGACAATGGATGCACATATTATTAGTGACATTTTAGATACCGTGTCCTTGCACCATTTAAAAAAAAAAAAAGCTAAACGTAACTAGAGATGAAAAAGCTGTATTTTATTTGGCGATAGATAATAGATTTTTTAATTGCCACTTCTTTTATGATTCATTCGAGACAAATTATTAATAATCTAAAATCATGGAAGACGGTAGTATTCCGAGTGACGCAGCCTTAAGCCTAAAATCGTATCGTATCGTATCGTTAAAATCGTATCGTATCGTATCGTAGAATTCGTAGATGGCGGAACTCATATATACAGCTAACTCGACATCAAAGAAAACGCGAAAAGCCGCCTTTTAATAACTCAGCAGATATAGGTCCTATTGTTCTGAATTTTCTAGAACAGTCTTATATCTGCAGTCTAATCGTATACTGAAATTTTTACATTTCTACGTGCAGTATATTTTGAGATCTAAATAGCCATTTTTAAAGTGAAAACGTTGGTATGATTATCGAGGAAGTTCCTAATTTGAAAATCTCGAAAACGGTTCTTACGATTTTTTTCAAATTGATATATAATATAAATCTGATTAATACGAGGTGAATAACACTTTTCTTTTTTCTGGGAAAACTCGTTTTATTTTAAAAATCGTTATTTTAAAAAATCGATTTTTTTACTTTTCTCGTCTGTGATTGGTGAATAGGTTTGACGTCACTTCGTATGTAGGAGGAGTCCTAATCCATCTGCTGTAGGCAAATGTAGGTAAGTATAATAAAATCAGAAGATTTGCAAAGTCATTTTAGGTATTCTAAGTTGAGTTAACAATCTGAATGTAGGCAGTAAATCTTTTTTTTTTTAAATATTAAAATTTTAAATGTTAATTATTATGTGTTTTAAAATATTAAATATATTAAATGAAATTTCGATTGATATTATCTTTCTCTTTTGTTATGAAGAAATTATTATTCCATATTACTGCTTTTTGTCGAAAAAATATTTAGATTCATTTTTAAAAAAGGGGGAAATTTTTTTTAATTATATGTATTCAATATAATTGTTATTTATCATTCTTTTTCATTTTTCAAAAAAAATTATTTTTAATTTTTTGTTTATGATCGTGTCTTGAGGTTTTCGATTTGTGACTCAACTGTCAACTCAATCATTGCTATTTCTCATTGCTATGCATAATTATTGGATTACACTTTATTAGGTATTTTGTTAATTTATTGTTTGTTTTTTTAATCTGATTTACGATTACATTTGTAACTTTTCTTTTGATTTACTTAGATTTAATGTGTCCTTTTTTATTTTCTGCCGATTTAACCTAACCACGCTATCGTTTTGTAGATATTACGAACCTTTTATTTTCTCTTGAAATATCTATTAATGTTTTAATATCCAGCATCAATAATTATTTTTACAATACCTTATGGCTTCATAGTTGAATAGCTTCTTCTGAAAAGGGCAACAGAAATTTCTGAAAACTTTTGTTTACATATCGATTACGATAGGAATGTTTTAATATCCAGCAGTAACTTAAACTTTTGTTTTGATTACATATCGAGTAACAAAAAATATGTTCTTGACTCTTTAGAAAATGTAACTAAAATGATAATTTTAACAATTGAATCATTAATAAAAAATTATATGTTAAATTAAGCCTGAAAATTCTAATACTTGGAAAGGCTGAGACAAATATAAATTTTTAAAGCAGATATCTTACAATGAATGTTTAACAATGTTTTAACTAAAATATCTTTAAATATTAACAAATTTAAACAAACTGAAGTTCTTAATTTTGCCGATTGATTTTTCGCGAAAAAAGGTACTAAAAAAACTTAAAACTATTTAGCTAGAAAAGATTACAATGTTTCTGATGGGAACAAATAAATGGATTTTTCAATGCTTTCACTAAAGTAAATTTAAAATTCAAAGTCAGAATTACAACTTAATTAAATTGTTTATTGTGGGATCCCCATAACTCAAAAAATATTTTAAACCAAGTTATCATTGTTTTTTCAATGTTTGTTGACAGACGGTTGCGATTTGTGTTAAAAACCACCGAAGTTACATTCTCTATGCCCTATCATATGATACATACCAAAAGATTTCTAAACAGCTTCCACTTGAAAATCTGAAGACCATTAAGATTACTAAATCAAAAGAAAAGTTCACGATTAATTCCCAAAAAGTCAGAATGAATAAATTTCAAAATACATAATATGTGTAATCCTATTTTAAAAAGCTTTTTTCCAAAGTAAGAATTCATTCACATACACTGACAATAAAATTATCAGTGTTTTGGTTGGTGGGAAAACATTTAATGTATTTTATCAGCGCTGTCCAACATGGCATGATTTCGGGGGGAGGGGGGGGGGAGGATTATTTTTTTCCCAATGATTTCTTGAGAACATCACTTTTATTTTCAAGAGCAAGGGGTGATTCTGTTCTGAAATTTCAGCCATTCAGTTCTGAAAAAGGAAAAAAAATCATTCCTTCTTAACCTAAAAACCTCATAATGGATATTAATTATGAATGGATCGTATGTTTTCTCCTACGGATTGGCAATTTTTGTGTGTTTTTTATGTGACCACTTGACAAATTTTATGATTTTTCCCCTAACAACCGACTACCGATTTTTCTTTTTCATCTGCGACTAATTGATGAATTTTGTGATTTTTTAAGCAGTAGATGGGCAAATTAATCGATTTTTTTTTTTCTTCATGACTAACTGAAGAATTTCTTGTAACCAACGTGTGAATTTTTTCCTTCACAAGAGCGATTTAGAAATTTCTCTACATACATTTATAATCTACAGTGATTATAGACAAAATTCATGCATTAATAAGATTCCTGTGGTAAGATTCGTCAAATGGTCGCAGAAAAAGACTAATTTTGTCAAGGAATCGCAGAATAAATGAAAATTTCCTCAAAATGTTACGGAAAATTTCGAATTTCGTAAAAAGTCTGTGAGGCTGTGAAAGTTCAGCTTTTTTTTTTTGCTGAGCCTGTACCATGTCTGATTTTAAGTCAACACGACCCGAACCTGCAAAAATAATTTTCAAAATATGAAAAATATTATCAGTATTTTGTTTTTGATACACACAAAAACCACATGTATCATATTTTTGATAGTTTATGTACACATGTTACATGTGTTTAAATTGAGAGGTGCCTGTTATTCAAACTTATATAAAAGTTCAAATATATAAAGTTAAATATAGTTATATAAAAAACGGGAAGAGTTCCATATCCTGTGCCAGAAGATTTGGCGATTTTTTTGGCGCGCTTTGTTTGGTGATAAATGTTTCGATCTGGTTTAAGTTTGTTCGTCGGATTTCGGATCGTTCGAACGGCTTTAGGGTTGCTTTTTTTCGGAAATGCCTTTTCAAAACCGGCCAACTGGATGACGTGAGATCTTGAACCTATTGGTTTACTAGTATCACGGGAACTGTTAGTCAGCAAATTTTGAATTCGGTTAGATAAGAATTTGCTCCCGCGATCACGCCGACGCCACACTTGGATTACTCTCTGTGCCGGTCGATGTAAGTAAAATATCGTTAATTTTTCCAAGATTCCGGAAAAACATCATTTTTAAATCTTTATATTATTTATAAATCAATGATTTTACACCATTTTTAAAAATAGAAAATGATGTAAAAACATGGATTTATAAATTACATAAAGATTTAAAAACGAAGTTTTTGCACCACTTCGAAAATTTCTTCCGATGCAATTGCACAAATTTTAGCAGTATTTTAAATAAATCTAAACATGTGCTTTTTCAGATGAATAGTTGGTATCCTGTTTCAGACCCTAACTGGGATCATTTTATAAACATTAAATTCTTGCTGATTGTTTTTTTTGTTGTTGTTGTTGTTGATGTTGTGTGTAAACATTTTAAAATTATTTTTATACATTTTTTCTATGATTTAATACTTTTTTTTCTTTTTGGCAGTTGTGAGCGGGATTTTACCTGCATTAAAAATAATAGTTTTTGAAATATTGTTGAAATTTATAAAAAGTTCCTGGCCAGTTTTTTTCTCTTTTTTATTGTCGAAAATGTTTTAAGAACGGGGGGTTCAGGGGGGCAGAGCCCCCCTGACAATAACAAGTATTCATCTCAAAAAGAACATTTATTTAGAATGTTGCTAAAATTTGTGTAATTGTATCGGAAGAAAATTTCCAAGATGGCGCAAAAACTTCGTTTTTAAATCTTTGTGTAATTTATAAATCCATGTTTTTATATCATTTTCTATCTTTAAAAATGGTGCAAAATCATTGATTTATAAATAATATAAAGATTTTAAAATGATGTTTTTCTGCAATCTTGGAAAAATTTTTATGTTGCCAAAACAGCATTTTGGCGAGATTTTTTTTCGCCAAAAATCTTCCGGCACAGGATATGGAACTCATCCCAAAGTTTAGGAATTAAAAAGTGTTTGCTAAATAGAAATGTCTGCCTTTTGAAAGAAAAGCCATTATGGAGGTCTTATTGTACATAGACAGGGATAGGGAAATGCATCATTTTACTCGCTATTGGCGAGTGAATTTTTAGGTAGTTTTTGAAAACTGCAAACTATAGAGATATGCCGAAAACTTTTTTTTTATTAGTTAGCTATATTTTTCAACTTTCCTAATTATTGCGATGTAAACATGGTAATAAGCTCTATTTTATATTAAACTTTCATCTCTTGTTTATTTTTTTTAAATTTATAGGGAAGAAAAATATGAAAATGCATTATAGTAATAGTAACCAACTATTTTTGAGTTGCGTAATTTTGTCATAAAAATTTTCAACTGTAGATTGCATTTTACTGGCTGGTGAAATAAATCCTTGGGTGGTAAGATTTTCTAGAAATTCCCCACCCCTGTGCATAGATCTTCAACCTGAAAAAATACTTTGGATATCATTTGAAATTCAGGTCGACCAATTAGAGTCAAAACCCAAACCGAAACAATGAAAGTGAACCCGGGCTGCAACAAAAAATCTACTATTGATCCGATCCGAACCAAGAGTCGGTTCGGGTAAAAGCAAGTAACCCGACCTGATGCAGGACTCTAATGCAGATATCTTTCAGTTAGTGTAGTAAATTGTTTTACATGCTTCCTCAATTAGTGTGTGAAGCACAAAACTGGTTACACTATTTTTTTCCCAGCAAGATGGTGATCATTATTCAGCAATTGGTAAGTTTTCTATTAAATAAATTAACCAGTTTGTAGGTTTAAAGCAATTAAACTGTAATGCAAAATATTTTAATCAAGTCGTGTATTTAAAAAAGTACTCTATGATAAGTAAGCTAACATAATTAAAGAATTTTTGTAATGCAGATTAAAAATTAAGAGACTTTGTACTGTTTCTTGACTGATTGTTTATATTTTTAAAATGTATACATTAATATGCGAGTGCACATATGTGTGCACCAGTGATTTTTTTTTTTTTATTGTGTATTTGCAGAGTGCACGACATCTGGCCGAAAAAGTAGCAAAACTAAACACTGTATATGTACTGTATAAACAAGAAAATTAATCGGCACTGTTTGTTTTAAGCATTTTGCATATTACAGGTCATCTCTTTAATCATTGTTTCTATCAGTGTTGAATTCAGACACTTTTCTCCAGGAGGGATTGCACTTTTTGACCATTGAAAACACAAAATCTCAAATCTTCTTGGGGGGGAGGGGGGGGTGTTCCCCCCAGGGTCACCCCCTGAAATCAACACTGATTTATATTTAAAAAAATTTATACTTTAATATGCGAGTGCACTTATGTGTGCACAAGTTTTTTTTTTTTTTTTTTTTTTTAATTCGGTATTTGCACAGTTCATGACACCTTGCGGAAACAGTACTCAGTACAATATTACTCAGAAATAAATTAAGAAATATTTTAACTCTCTGAGCAGTTTGAGCATATGTTTCAGTTTCCCAAAAACAACTTTAATCTGTTGTAGACAAAAATATTTTCAGCAGAATTGTATTTCAAGATGTCTATCAAATAAAGGAGCATGAAGTGTATTTTAGAAACAAACAGGAAAAGAAAATTTTAATTAAAATTATTTTTATAAGCATTTTTATGAAAATGCCGGAACGCCTTCAAGATGCTTGGAGGGTTTAAAATATATATATATATATATATATTCCAATCAACCCAGTAGCAAAAACAGTGCAGCACGGAAGCGGGCGCTGCAGATTATTTTAAACCTTGCAGATTAATCCACCAACTTAAAAATAAATGCTGGGCTTAAAAAATAGCTGAAATTTGCTTTAAGTCTCTAGATTTATGGTATTTGTTGTATCCTAATATTATATATATTCTTTATAAATGGAAATTTTGCTTACTTTAAGTGTTTATGTTATTTCTTATGATAGTAGGCTTATTGGGTCACAGATAAATTTTTGTTTGCTGCAGACTGACGCAGAAAATTCTGCTTCTGGGCCAATCAATAAATATAAAGACGTTTGATTTATGTTGTGTAATAAAAAAAAAATTAGTGTATTTATATATTTATGCATGTAAGCATTCGCTGTTTTCTGTGGTAAAAATCTGTATGTACTTCAATGCAAATAACTTAAAAGTAGAGCTGGGCGATATATTGATAAAATTGATATAAAATGGTAATTGTGATAACGATATTAAAAAACCTTACAAAACGGTATATCATGAATATCATAATCGTGATGTAAACCGTGATTATCGTGGTTCTTCATTAAACCGCAACATTAAGCAGCGCTTCTTCAGCTTCGACCCAGTCTAAACCGTGGTATTAAATACTGAATCGTCTGTTCCGATTATTATGATACTAACGGAGTGTCTCCTCTCAAGTCTAAACCGTGGTATTAAAAATACCAATTCCTCGGTTTCAGTATTCTTGATATTAACGGTGCGACTTCTGCCAGCCTAAATTGTGATATTAAATACCGACTCCTCGGGTTCCATGTTCATGATACTAATGGTATGTGATTTCGTTTTGGTGGGTGATAAGTATCGTACATGCAGTTTTCTGTGTGATCATTGACATCAGATGATACATATATATATATATATTTATGGTATTGACGGTGTAAGCTGAATCTCTGAGCATATGCGTTTTATGCTTCAGACACCATGTCTTTCATTTCATTATGGTATTTAGATTTCAGCGGTGTTGATGAATATTTGCTCTTTGTTATTGAACAATGTGTGAATCAGGGCGATAAAGAAATAAAATATAACATTTTATTTGCAACAGTGGATTTAATTAGACAAATGAAATAATAATTATATAGCTGGGTCCTCAGGGCCACTTTTCTAACTTTGGCCGAGACCCCTCATGTGGCATATCATTGGAAAGGCCTGTGACCACTTATTCATGTTATGCACCTCCGGTGACCACCCCCCACTTCCACGTCTGGGGGGCACTTTTCTAAATTTTACCGAGACCCCTCATGTGACATATCGTTGGAATGGCCTGTTGCCGCTTATTCATGTTATACCCTTCCAGTGTCCCTATCCCCCCCGTGGGAGGGCCTTTTCTAAATTTTGCCCCCCCCCTTTATGTGACGTATCTTGCAAAGACCTGTGACCGCTTGATCATTTTATGCATTTCCGGTGCTCCGCCCACCACTTTGCCCCCCAAGGTGGCACTTTCCTAAATTTGGCCGGCACTCATCATGTGACCATTTATTCATGTTATGCACCTTCAGCATTCCTCTCCCCACTTGTCCCCCCCTTGCGGGAGGGCTTTTTTCTAAGTTTTACCGACACCCCTCATGTGACATATCGTTGCAAAGGCCAGTGACTGCTTAATCATTTTATGGCCTTCCGGTGCCCCGCCCACCACATAGACACCCCTGGCACTTTTCTAAATTTTGCTAACACCCATCATGTGACATCATTGGAAAGGCCTGTGACTGCTTATTCATGTTATGCACCATCAGGGTCCCACTCCCCACTTGTCGCCCCTCCCCCGAGGGAGGGTCTTTTTGTATATTTTGCCATCACCCCTCATAAGACATATCGTTGCAAAGGCCTGTGACCGCTTAATCATTTTATGGCCCTCCGGTGCACCACTCACCACTTTTCCCCCATGGGGGGCACTTTCCTAAATTTTGCCGACACCCGTTATGTGACATATTGTTGGAAAGGCCTGTGACTGCTTAATCATTTTATGCACTTCCAGTGCTCCGCCCACCACTTTGCTCCCCCCCCTCCCCGGGGGGCACTTTCCTAAATCGATATATCGGAATATGATATAAAGATGCTGATTTATCATGATATTTAATTCTAGACATTGCCCATTCCTACTTAAATGTGCTTTGCCATCGATCAGCATGATACCGATATATATTGTACAATACATTTTCGTCATTATCTAACATTAGTGCACACAAAATGCATTTGTATGCACTACATAATTTATTATCTACCGATTCTAATAAGGATTTTATGATCGTAGTAGATATGAATGTATTTTATATAAAATTAGTACCAAATAATGAGAGATTTATAATGTTGTTATGTCAGTAAATACATTTTAAAGAGTTAGACTTTTTTGTTTGGTGCCATCAAATTTTGATGGGTTCCATCTAGTGAATCTTTAAGACTTTTTTACTGTTGCTATAGAAATATTTTAGATTATTAATAATTTGTCTCGAATGAATCATAAAAGAAGTGGCAATTAAAAAATCTATTATCTATCGCCAAATAAAATACAGCTTTTTCATCTCTAGTTACGTTTAGCTTTTTTTTTTAAATGGTGCAAGGACACGGTATCTAAAATGTCACTAATAATATGTGCATCCATTGTCTGCAATTTTCTATAATCTACGTTGCTTAGCAAAAGTAAATATCACAAATTTCACCTATCTGTTTCTGAAAATTATTGTGAACTTCAACCATTGATGGCCAATTTGTGCCGAAGTGGAAAGGACCATCACATCAAAAATACCTTTTGTCACAATTTTTGTTGCTGGCAAAAATTATACTAGTATTTTAAAACAGGGTTTTAAGGATTTTATTTTAACTACATGAGGCAAGAATGAAGAGATACTGATAAACTTAAAGCATATGGTTGCTCTACTCATTGGTTAAATCTTCTAGGTGACAATATAACTCCACAAACAATTACAAAACATGTCATTGGAATACAAAAGTACTTTCACAATTACCATGCTGTATATCCTTGGTTAAAAGAATGCAATGATCATTTTACACTACTCTTACCTTGCAACTTTTACTAGAACAGTCAGATAACTTGTTTTGAAACTTTTATCAATAACCACAGCCATTATACTAAAATTATTAATACACTATTAACATTTCTTTGAAATTATCAGACTATAATCTTTATAATGTTAAAGATCTTCTTTTGCAATTAAAACCAGTTGAAAACACTTTAAATAGTCAGGAATGGGAAATATATCATTTTGCTTGCCACTGGCGAGTACCTTTCCTCGCAGGGCGAGTGGATTTTTAGGCAATCTTTGAAAATACTGCAGGCTATATAAGGTCTGGCAAAAACATTTTTTTAATAGTTGGTTATATTTTTCAAATTTACTTCGATAGTGCTAAGTTCTATCTTATACTAAACTTTCCTCTGTTGTATATATTTTTTAATAACAATTAATAATTTCTTAGTTACAGTGACTACTATAGTAACAATTTCTTAGTAACAGTGTAAACTATTTTTGCTGTGTGTTTTCTCATTGTTTTTGAACTGTACGTTGTATCTTGCTGGCTCATAAAATAAATCTTTGTTTGGTAAGATTTTCTGAAAATTCCCCATCCCTGTAAGTAGTAGTATCAATACAAAAACCCTTAATGGGTTAAATGTTAGTGATGCAGCACTTATCTTATTCTCTAAGAATTTTAAATATGGAACTTAAAAATAATGATATCAAATTTTGAGTGACGCTATGCTATCAATTATAATCTCTATATATATTTCATCATTTTATTTTTTTATAATTGCATGTGCAAAAATTATGTTCAATTTAAAAAGATGTATAAAAGTTTAATCATTGATGCTTTATCATTCATATCTCTCATAAATTCAAAGTATGAGTTTAAAAAGATATGGAAACTACTTGCGAATTCACTCGGAGTCCACTATCTTGTTTCTTTGTTGGTCTTTTATAATCACTTTATGCTTAATTTAATAACATAACAGCAACAAACATAATATAAACAACAACAAACATAACATAAAATAAATAAATTTAACATCGGCGATGATCAACAAAGAAACAAGGTGGACTCCGGGCGAATCCGCAAGTAGTACCAAGATATGAATTAAAAGTATTCTATTTTTCATGCACTTTTTCTAAAATTTTGGTATTTCATTAAGTTTATTTTGTTTCTAGGAAAATTTAATCCAATTTTATCTATGAAGGTGTACTTTTTTAATCTTTTGATCCTAAATCTCAAAAAAGTAATGATATCAATACAAAAACCCTTAACGGGTTAAAAGTTTGACGCAGCACTTTACATTATGGCTATATGAATCTGAAATATGGGTCTTAAAAATTCTGATATCAAATTTTAAGTGACGCTGTGCTATTAAAATGAATTTATATATATTTAATTTTTCTTTTTTGTTGTATTTATTTTTAATCAGTGATACTTTTTCATTCAAAATATGAGTTTTAAAAGATATGATATCAAAATTAAAGTGACGCTGTGATCTGACTTAGATTAGTTAAAAAATTACTTTACACATACTTATGTTTTGTCTTCTGAAATATATTTAGAAATTGAAACATTTTTTTTTTCAATACACTATCAAATATGTCATACATTTTTTCAGCTGATGTTATGTATTAAATGTATTTAATTCAATAAATTTATTTATCTTTTGCGTCACGATATCCAGCACCATCCGTAAAACTTGTGTAAACGTTTATTTTGCGTCATAGTATCTAAACTAAGTAAATAGTATGCAAATAGATAGTGTGATGCAAAGAAAACATTTACACAAATTTTACCGATGGTTCTGGATATCGTGACGCAAAAGATAAATAAATTTATTGAATTAAATACATTTAATACATAACATCAGCTGAAAAAATGTATGACATATTTGATAGTGTATTGAAAAAAAAAATGTTTCAATTTCTAAATATATTTCAGAAGACAAAACATAAGTATGTGTAAAGTAATTTTTTAACTAATCTAAGTCAGATCACAGCGTCACTTTAATTTTGATATCATATCTTTTAAAACTCATATTTTGAATGAAAAAGTATCACTGATTAAAAATAAATACAACAAAAAAGAAAAATTAAATATATATAAATTCATTTTAATAGCACAGCGTCACTTAAAATTTGATATCAGAATTTTTAAGACCCATATTTCAGATTCATATAGCCATAAAGTAAAGTGCTGCGTCAAACTTTTAACCCGTTAAGGGTTTTTGTATTGATATTTCTATAGCAACAGTAAAAAAGTCTTAAAGATTCACTAGATGGAACTCATCAAAACTTGATGGCACCAAACAAAAAAGTCTAACTCTTTAAAATGTATTTACTGACATAACAACATCAATAAATCTCTCATTATTTGGTACTAATTTTATATAAAATACATTCATATCTACTACGATCATAAAATCCTTATTAGAATCGGTAGATAATAAACTATGTAGTGCATACAAATGCATTTTGTGTGCACTAATGTTAGATAATGACGAAAATGTATTGTACAATATATATCGGTATCATGCTGATCGATGGCAAAGCACTTTTAAGTAGGGATGGGCAATGTCTAGAATTAAATATCATGATAAATCAGCATCTTTATATCATATTCCGATATATCGATTTAGGAAAGTGCCCCCCGGGGAGGGGGGGAGCAAAGTGGTGGGCGGAGCACTGGAAGTGCATAAAATGATTAAGCAGTCACAGGCCTTTCCAACAATATGTCACATAACGGGTGTCGGCAAAATTTAGGAAAGTGCCCCCCATGGGGGAAAAGTGGTGAGTGGTGCACCGGAGGGCCATAAAATGATTAAGCGGTCACAGGCCTTTGCAACGATATGTCTTATGAGGGGTGATGGCAAAATATACAAAAAGACCCTCCCTCGGGGGGGGGGGCGACAAGTGGGGAGTGGGACCCTGATGGTGCATAACATGAATAAGCAGTCACAGGCCTTTCCAATGATGTCACATGATGGGTGTTAGCAAAATTTAGAAAAGTGCCAGGGGTGTCAAAGTGGTGGGCGGGGCACCGGAAGGCCATAAAATGATTAAGCAGTCACTGGCTTTTGCAACGATATGTCACATGAGGGGTGTCGGTAAAACTTAGAAAAAAGCCCTCCCGCAAGGGGGGGACAAGTGGGGAGAGGAATGCTGAAGGTGCATAACATGAATAAATGGTCACATGATGAGTGTCGGCAAAATTTAGGAAAGTGCCACCTTGGGGGGCAAAGTGATGGGCGGAGCACCGGAAATGCATAAAATGATCAAGCGGTCACAGGTCTTTGCAAGATACGTCACATAAGGGGGGGGGGGCAAAATTTAGAAAAGGCCCTCTCACGGGGGGGGGATAGGGACACTGGAGGGGCATAACATGAATAAGCGACAACAGGCCATTCCAACGATATGTCACATGAGGGGTCTCGGTAAAATTTAGAAAAGTGCCCCCCAGACGTGGAAGTGGGGGGTGGTCACCGGAGGTGCATAACATGAATAAGTGGTCACAGGCCTTTCCAATGATATGCCACATGAGGGGTCTCGGCCAAAGTTAGAAAAGTGGCCCTGAGGACCCAGCTATATAATTATTATTTCATTTGTCTAATTAAATCCACTGTTGCAAATAAAATGTTATATTTTATTTCTTTATCGTCCTGATTCACACATTGTTCAATAACAAAGAGCAAATATTCATCAACACCGCTGAAATCTAAATACCATAATGAAATGAAAGACATGGTGTCTGAAGCATAAAACGCATATGCTCAGAGATTCAGCTTACACCGTCAATACCATAAATATATATATATATGTATCATCTGATGTCAATGATCACACAGAAAACTGCATGTACAATACTTATCACCCACCAAAACGAAATCACATACCATTAGTATCATGAACATGGAACCCGAGGAGTCGGTATTTAATATCACAATTTAGGCTGGCAGAAGTCGCACCGTTAATATCAAGAATACTGAAACCGAGGAATTGGTATTTTTAATACCACGGTTTAGACTTGAGAGGAGACACTCCGTTAGTATCATAATAATCGGAACAGACGATTCAGTATTTAATACCACGGTTTAGACTGGGTCGAAGCTGAAGAAGCGCTGCTTAATGTTGCGGTTTAATGAAGAACCACGATAATCACGGTTTACATCACGATTATGATATTCATGATATACCGTTTTGTAAGGTTTTTTAATATCGTTATCACAATTACCATTTTATATCAATTTTATCAATATATCGCCCAGCTCTACTTTTAAGTTATTTGCATTGAAGTACATACAGATTTTTACCGCAGAAAACAGCGAATGCTTACATGCATAAATATATAAATACACTAATTTTTTTTTTATTACACAACATAAATCAAACGTCTTTATATTTATTGATTGGCCCAGAAGCAGAATTTTCTGCGTCAGTCTGCAGCAAACAAAAATTTATCTGTGACCCAATAAGCCTACTATCATAAGAAATAACAGAAACACTTAAAGTAAGCAAAATTTCCATTTATAAAGAATATATATAATATTAGGATACAACAAATACCATAAATCTAGAGACTTAAAGCAAATTTCAGCTATTTTTTAAGCCCAGCATTTATTTTTAAGTTGGTGGATTAATCTGCAAGGTTTAAAATAATCTGCAGCGCCCGCTTCCGTGCTGCACTGTTTCTGCTACTGGGTTGATTGGAATATATATATATATATATTTTAAACCCTCCAAGCATCTTGAAGGCGTTCCGGCATTTTCATAAAAATGCTTATAAAAATAATTTTAATTAAAATTTTCTTTTCCTGTTTGTTTCTAAAATACACTTCATGCTCCTTTATTTGATAGACATCTTGAAATACAATTCTGCTGAAAATATTTTTGTCTACAACAGATTAAAGTTGTTTTTGGGAAACTGAAAAATATGCTCAAACTGCTCAGAGAGTTAAAATATTTCTTAATTTATTTCTGAGTAATATTGTACTGAGTACTGTTTCGGCCAGGTGTCATGAACTGTGCAAATACCGAATTTAAAAAAAAAAAAAAAAAAAAAAAAAAAAAAAAAAAAACTTGTGCACACATAAGTGCACTCGCATATTAAAGTATAATTTTTTTTAAATATAAATCAGTGTTGATTTCAGGGGGTGACCCTGGGGGGAACACCCCCACCCCACCCCCACCCCAAGAAGATTTGAGATTTTGTGTTTTCAATGGTCAAAAAGTGCAATCCCTCCTGGAGAAAAGTGTCTGAATTCAACACTGATAGAAACAATGATTAAAGAGATGACCTGTAATATGCAAAATGCTTAAAAACAAACAGTGCCGATTAATTTTCTTGTTTATACAGTACATATACAGTGTTTAGTTTTGCTACTTTTTCGGCCAGATGTCGTGCACTCTGCAAATACACAATTAAAAAAAAAAAAATCACTGGTGCACACATATGTGCACTCGCATATTAATGTATACATTTTAAAAATATAAACAATCAGACAAGAAACAGTACAAAGTCTCTTAATTTTTAATCTGCATTACAAAAATTCTTTAATTATGTTAGCTTACTTATCATAGAGTACTTTTTTAAATACACGACTTGATTAAAATATTTTGCATTACAGTTTAATTGCTTTAAACCTACAAACTGGTTAATTTATTTAATAGAAAACTTACCAATTGCTGAATAATGATCACCATCTTGCTGGGAAAAAAATAGTGTAACCAGTTTTGTGCTTCACACACTAATTGAGGAAGCATGTAAAACAATTTACTACACTAACTGAAAGATATCTGCATTAGAGTCCTGCATCAGGTCAGGTTACTTGCTTTTACCCGAACCGACTCTTGGTTCGGATCGGATCAATAGTAGATTTTTTGTTGCAGCCCGGGTTCACTTTCATTGTTTCGGTTTGGGTTTTGACTCTAATTGGTCGACCTGAATTTCAAATGATATCCAAAGTATTTTTTCAGGTTGAAGATCTATGTACAGGGGTGGGGAATTTCTAGAAAATCTTACCACCCAAGGATTTATTTCACCAGCCAGTAAAATGCAATCTACAGTTGAAAATTTTTATGACAAAATTACGCAACTCAAAAATAGTTGGTTACTATTACTATAATGCATTTTCATATTTTTCTTCCCTATAAATTTAAAAAAAATAAACAAGAGATGAAAGTTTAATATAAAATAGAGCTTATTACCATGTTTACATCGCAATAATTAGGAAAGTTGAAAAATATAGCTAACTAATAAAAAAAAAAGTTTTCGACATATCTCTATAGTTTGCAGTTTTCAAAAACTACCTAAAGATTCACTCGCCAATAGCGAGTAAAATGATGCATTTCCCTATCACTGTCTATGTACAATAAGACCTCCATAATGGCTTTTCTTTCAAAAGGCAGACATTTCTATTTAGCAAACACTTTTTAATTCCTAAACTTTGGGATGAGTTCCATATCCTGTGCCGGAAGATTTTTGGCGAAAAAAAATCTCGCCAAAATGCCGTTTTGGCAACATGAAAATTTTTCCAAGATTGCAGAAAAACATCATTTTAAAATCTTTATATTATTTATAAATCAATGATTTTGCACCATTTTTAAAGATAGAAAATGATATAAAAACATGGATTTATAAATTACACAAAGATTTAAAAACGAAGTTTTTGCGCCATCTTGGAAATTTTCTTCCGATACAATTACACAAATTTTAGCAACATTCTAAATAAATGTTCTTTTTGAGATGAATACTTGTTATTGTCAGGGGGGGCTCTGCCCCCCTGAACCCCCCGTTCTTAAAACATTTTCGACAATAAAAAAGAGAAAAAAACTGGCCAGGAACTTTTTATAAATTTCAACAATATTTCAAAAACTATTATTTTTAATGCAGGTAAAATCCCGCTCACAACTGCCAAAAAGAAAAAAAAGTATTAAATCATAGAAAAAATGTATAAAAATAATTTTAAAATGTTTACACACAACATCAACAACAACAACAAAAAAAAAACAATCAGCAAGAATTTAATGTTTATAAAATGATCCCAGTTAGGGTCTGAAACAGGATACCAACTATTCATCTGAAAAAGCACATGTTTAGATTTATTTAAAATACTGCTAAAATTTGTGCAATTGCATCGGAAGAAATTTTCGAAGTGGTGCAAAAACTTCGTTTTTAAATCTTTATGTAATTTATAAATCCATGTTTTTACATCATTTTCTATTTTTAAAAATGGTGTAAAATCATTGATTTATAAATAATATAAAGATTTAAAAATGATGTTTTTCCGCAATCTTGGAAAAATTAACGATATTTTACTTACATCGACCGGCACAGAGAGTAATCCAAGTGTGGCGTCTGCGTGATCGCGGGAGCAAATTCTTATCTAACCGAATTCAAAATTTGCTGACTAACAGTTCCCGTGATACTAGTAAACCAATAAGCTTCAAGATCTCACGTCATCCAGTTGGCCGGTTTTGAAAAGGCATTTCCGAAAAAAGCAACCCTAAAGCCGTTCGAACGATCCGAAATCCGACGAACAAACTTAAACCAGATCGAAACATTTATCACCAAACAAAGCGCGCCAAAAAAATCGCCAAATCTTCTGGCACAGGATATGGAACTCTTCCCGTTTTTTTATATAACTATATTTAACTTTATATAAGTTAACTTTATTTAAGTTTGAATAACAGGCACCTCTCAATTTAAACACATGTAACATGTGTACATAAACTATCAAAAATATGATACATGTGGTTTTTGTGTGTATCAAAAACAAAATACTGATAATATTTTTCATATTTTGAAAATTATTTTTGCAGGTTCGGGTCGTGTTGACTTAAAATCAGACATGGTACAGGCTCAGCAAAAAAAAAAAGCTGAACTTTCACAGCCTCACAGACTTTTTACGAAATTCGAAATTTTCCGTAACATTTTGAGGAAATTTTCATTTATTCTGCGATCCCTTGACAAAATTAGTCTTTTTCTGCGACCATTTGACGAATCTTACCACAGGAATCTTATTAATGCATGAATTTTGTCTATAATCACTGTAGATTATAAATGTATGTAGAGAAATTTCTAAATCGCTCTTGTGAAGGAAAAAATTCACAAGTTGGTTACAAGAAATTCTTCAGTTAGTCATGAAGAAAAAAAAAAATCGATTAATTTGCCCATCTACTGCTTAAAAAATCACAAAATTCATCAATTAGTCGCAGATGAAAAAGAAAAATCGGTAGTCGGTTGTTAGGGGAAAAATCATAAAATTTGTCAAGTGGTCACATAAAAAACACACAAAAATTGCCAATCCGTAGGAGAAAACATACGATCCATTCATAATTAATATCCATTATGAGGTTTTTAGGTTAAGAAGGAATGATTTTTTTTCCTTTTTCAGAACTGAATGGCTGAAATTTCAGAACAGAATCACCCCTTGCTCTTGAAAATAAAAGTGATGTTCTCAAGAAATCATTGGGAAAAAAATAATCCTCCCCCCCCCCTCCCCCCGAAATCATGCCATGTTGGACAGCGCTGATAAAATACATTAAATGTTTTCCCACCAACCAAAACACTGATAATTTTATTGTCAGTGTATGTGAATGAATTCTTACTTTGGAAAAAAGCTTTTTAAAATAGGATTACACATATTATGTATTTTGAAATTTATTCATTCTGACTTTTTGGGAATTAATCGTGAACTTTTCTTTTGATTTAGTAATCTTAATGGTCTTCAGATTTTCAAGTGGAAGCTGTTTAGAAATCTATTGGTATGTATCATATGATAGGGCATAGAGAATGTAACTTCGGTGGTTTTTAACACAAATCGCAACCGTCTGTCAACAAACATTGAAAAAACAATGATAACTTGGTTTAAAATATTTTTTGAGTTATGGGGATCCCACAATAAACAATTTAATTAAGTTGTAATTCTGACTTTGAATTTTAAATTTACTTTAGTGAAAGCATTGAAAAATCCATTTATTTGTTCCCATCAGAAACATTGTAATCTTTTCTAGCTAAATAGTTTTAAGTTTTTTTTAGTACCTTTTTTCGCGAAAAATCAATCGGCAAAATTAAGAACTTCATTTTGTTTAAATTTGTTAATATTTAAAGATATTTTAGTTAAAACATTGTTAAACATTCATTGTAAGATATCTGCTTTAAAAATTTATATTTGTCTCAGCCTTTCCAAGTATTAGAATTTTCAGGCTTAATTTAACATATAATTTTTTATTAATGATTCAATTGTTAAAATTATCATTTTAGTTACATTTTCTAAAGAGTCAAGAACATATTTTTTGTTACTCGATATGTAATCAAAACAAAAGTTTAAGTTACTGCTGGATATTAAAACATTCCTATCGTAATCGATATGTAAACAAAAGTTTTCAGAAATTTCTGTTGCCCTTTTCAGAAGAAACTATTCAACTATGAAGCCATAAGGTATTGTAAAAATAATTATTGATGCTGGATATTAAAACATTAATAGATATTTCAAGAGAAAATAAAAGGTTCGTAATATCTACAAAACGATAGCGTGGTTAGGTTAAATCGGCAGAAAATAAAAAAGGACACATTAAATCTAAGTAAATCAAAAGAAAAGTTACAAATGTAATCGTAAATCAGATTAAAAAAACAAACAATAAATTAACAAAATACCTAATAAAGTGTAATCCAATAATTATGCATAGCAATGAGAAATAGCAATGATTGAGTTGACAGTTGAGTCACAAATCGAAAACCTCAAGACACGATCATAAACAAAAAATTAAAAATAATTTTTTTTGAAAAATGAAAAAGAATGATAAATAACAATTATATTGAATACATATAATTAAAAAAAATTTCCCCCTTTTTTAAAAATGAATCTAAATATTTTTTCGACAAAAAGCAGTAATATGGAATAATAATTTCTTCATAACAAAAGAGAAAGATAATATCAATCGAAATTTCATTTAATATATTTAATATTTTAAAACACATAATAATTAACATTTAAAATTTTAATATTTAAAAAAAAAAAAAGATTTACTGCCTACATTCAGATTGTTAACTCAACTTAGAATACCTAAAATGACTTTGCAAATCTTCTGATTTTATTATACTTACCTACATTTGCCTACAGCAGATGGATTAGGACTCCTCCTACATACGAAGTGACGTCAAACCTATTCACCAATCACAGACGAGAAAAGTAAAAAAAGCGATTTTTTAAAATAACGATTTTTAAAATAAAACGAGTTTTCCCAGAAAAAAGAAAAGTGTTATTCACCTCGTATTAATCAGATTTATATTATATATCAATTTGAAAAAAATCGTAAGAACCGTTTTCGAGATTTTCAAATTAGGAACTTCCTCGATAATCATACCAACGTTTTCACTTTAAAAATGGCTATTTAGATCTCAAAATATACTGCACGTAGAAATGTAAAAATTTCAGTATACGATTAGACTGCAGATATAAGACTGTTCTAGAAAATTCAGAACAATAGGACCTATATCTGCTGAGTTATTAAAAGGCGGCTTTTCGCGTTTTCTTTGATGTCGAGTTAGCTGTATATATGAGTTCCGCCATCTACGAATTCTACGATACGATACGATACGATTTTAACGATACGATACGATTTTAGGCTTAAGGCTGCGTCACTCGGAATACTACCGTCTTCCATGATAATACCAATATATTATGACGTGATTTAAAAATATAAAAAATAAATAAAAAGTACAAAATTATTTTTCTAAATATATGCATTTTGATTTAAATAATTATATGGCATTAAAGATTGAATTTAATAAAATATTTTTAAAATTCTTATAATGATTTCCAACCTTTTTATTGAAAATTCTATTAATAGAAATTTTTTAAAATTAAAGCTGATGCAATAATTCTGTGACCAGATGTCTCCACTTCTGCACATCACCCCAATGAAAAAATGGACTTTCCCTATATTCGTTTTTACATAGTGAGCCATCTAGGAATGAGACGCCATTGCTCTGGACTTCAGAGCAGTTTACAAGTATTGCGATTACAGCGCCATCTGTTAACTGTTTTTACAACTAAATTTTGAAACTTCTGGATAACATTCTTACAGCTTAGCTAATAAACAAACCGTTTACCGCATAATTCTATTGATCTTTATTTTTGAGATATTTAATTTTGAAATCAGGGTCTTATTCGCTGGACACCCTGTATATACATATATATATATATATATATATATATATATATATATATATAATAAATTTGAAATCACAAATATATGAAGAAATTGGTAAAGTTCTAAAGATGATTTAGAAATGAACATAGGAAGCCAGAATGTAAAATAAGAAACTATGAATGACCCACAGAATCATCAGAGGAGCTTGTGAGTTCATTCATAGAAGATTTGTTATTTCATCCAATTTTGTCGACATTAAGCCTAAATTGACAAAATTTAGCTCCTTATAACGCATACATTACAGAAAATAGGTAATAAAAATCTAAGAGATCTAAAGAAAGATACACCTCATGCAGGATATTAAACATTATTAGAGCACAATACCTAAATTGCATGCTAGAAGTCAAAACTACAGCATATCAGGTTGGAAAACATAGTTAGGACCTATTTTAACATGTGGGCTACATTTGAGCATCTGGCTGAAACCCATAACTGTGTTGCCATCTGGTGTGAGAAAGGAAAAAATGTAAATTGGAACTGGATGATTAACAATAATGTTTAGTGTTGCCATCTTTAGCCCCCCCCCCCCCTCAAAAAAAAAAAAAAAAAATTATATATATATATATACGAGAAATCTTGCTACTTGTTAGAAAATGTTGCGTTATAAATTTATTTTAATACAGCAAACGTCAATAAATGTTAAAGTTTAATTACTTGCGCTATCAAAAAAAATAACATCACAAAGTTATTAGCATAAATAATATTATTAATAATGGAAAAAGAAAGAAAAGGAAAAAATAACGAAAAGCATTCTTGTTATTTATAAACAACGTTATACGATTTTTTGTTTCTTTTATTTATCATAAAATAGGCTGGAAAACTTATCTCTTTGGAAGAAATTTCACGATCTTTCAAAAAAATAAAAAAACTTTCATAATTATTTTAGTAAAACAAATCTAAAAGTTTTAGTTAAACGAATATGCCTAGATGTGTTTTAAAATACTATTTTTAAATATGTTATATATTTTATATGTTGAATAAAAACTAATAAAAATCTAATCACTTTTTATATTATGTTAATTTTAAGTACACGGCTTTTATTATAATTATTAATAAACAGCATATTATTATAAAATATATTTTTATCTTCATATTTTTTATCATAAAAAAAATAAAAAGTTACCCGCTTTTTTTAAAAGTTTGCGAGAGAATTCGAGTGAGAACGACAACATTTATTAGAGAAAAGTTTCTTGGGAAATTTCACGGTATCTTTTCAAAAAACTCCTACAAGATTATCTAAAATTCTTCATTGAATAATTCTATCTAAAGGTTATTTGCTATATCATTAAATAAGTTCACAAAATTAAAAATTACAACAATAATTAAGAAGAAGAAGCACAACGAGATTAAAAGTGGAAAGACAGAAACGAAACAAAATGGAAGAAGAATAAAAAAAAAAATCAGTCTATTTTTTATTATTATTATTATTAATATTAATATGTAGGGGAGGTAGGGGAGGTATGATACACTTTTTTTTTACTAATTTTTTACAACCCTTAGAAAGCTATTTTTAAACAAATTTTTCGTGTTTTCTTATAAAGTGACCTTTTATTCATTTATTAAAAATACTGTGAATTTAAAAAATAGTCTTTCAAAAAATATATTCCAATTATTTTGAATGGCTACTACTGTATCAAATCTCTCCATTACTGGGGAGGATTGATACACTAGCAAGGGAGGTTTGATACATTGTTATGTAAATTGAAAAAAAAAATGCAGACAATTCAATTTATGCGTCATACAAGTTTTTATGATAAATATTGAAATATTTAAGTAAAATTTGAAACGAAATGACATTGACATATTTTTGTTTCAGAAATGTTTTTTACAAAAATATTTAAACTATTGCTGTTATTTAAACAATCCTACTAACACACTTTTTAGAAAATAAATAATGAAAAAAACCCCTAGAGGTCTAGCTGCAAGGAAAAATGAAGTGAACATTGCTGATTTGCAAACAATTTAACATAAATTTAGCACATTTAAGATTCTTTTAACCCTTTCAGAGGCAAAGCATTTTCAATGCTAAAGTGTTGAATAAATGAATGGAACCGTGATTTACCAACAAATTTAATTAGAAATAAGAAAAGGGATATATTTCACTTTCATACTAAAAGGAAAATATTTTACCAAAATGCTGATTCCAATGTGAAGTTTGGGAATTAAAATTAAGTGGTTTCATAAACATACCACCACCCCTGAAATGGTTAAAAGAAAAACTAATAACTCTATCATTTTGATAAGTAAAATCCGGTAGATTTAACGTTTTTTTCAATTTGCCCTTCCTAAATTATAGAAACATTTTCCCTTTCAGGCCATTTAAACTTTTTCCCTTCTACATGACGAGCAAAGCGAACTAACCATCTACCATCGCACTGCTTTTCTATGTAACCTACATAATGTCTATGAATAGTCTCTTTGTTCTTCCTTACCAATTTCAGCAGCTCTTGCTGTAAAACAATAATGAATATTACAGTCCCATATTAGTTTGCAAACTTAAAAAAACTATTAAATTTCAAATATACAAGGGTATCATTTCTCCCCAGTACTAATGTATCATTTCTCCCTATTATGCCTTATTGGATTTTCAATCACTTTGTACCAATGTAGTTCCAAAATGGTAAACTATTTTCTAGTAAAACTAATCCTAACAATGTGCTTTGTAAATAAAAAAAAATACAAGATATTATCTTCACAATAATAAGAGTTATGAAAGAAAATCAGTCAATGAAAAAATTTACATTGACATTCCAAAAACCTTCAAAATTAAAAGAAAAGAAAAGTTGTCAGTTCTTTACTGATTAGTCCAGCTAATGATGGCTTCAGCAAATAAAAGAATCCTTCACATGTGTTAGAATATCTGTGAATGCCATTTGTTGAGAAAAATCGTCAATGTGTCAACCCTCTTTATGTATCAAACCTCCCCTACCTCCCCTACCATATTGTTAAATGACTTCTTTCTACAGTGCAATCTTTTTTATAAATAAAATATTTATGGAAATTGATTAGTTTCATTTTTAAAATATAGCAATATCTGAAAAAAAAAATTACAAAAATATACCTCGCAAAAGTATTCTCTTGGAATTATTTAGCATTAATAAACAAACTTTTAAAAAATCCGATATTTTGTAAATGAAACAGCTGTTCTCTTGCAGCATAATATCATAATTATTACACTTAAAACAGTACGCATGCATGTTATAAAAATATCAGTATTAAAGATAAAACACAAATTTTAAAAGCTTCTTGGGAAAAAATTTCACAATCTTTCAGAAGAATAAAAAAAATTACATAATTATTTTAGTAAAACAAATATAAAAATGTTAGTAAAAAAAATCATATCTGGATGTGTTTTAAAGTATTATTTTTTAAATATATTATACATTTTTTACGTTTAAAAAAAAGTAATAAAAATATAATTACTTTTTATATTCGGTTAATTTTAAGTATAGCTTTTATTATAATTATTAATAAATAGAATATTTTTATAAAATATATTTTTCTGTTCATATTCTTTATCATAAAAAAATACCGGTTTCTTTTAAATATTGCGAGAGATTCGAGTGAATACAAGATTTATTAGAGAAAAGTTTCTGGAGAAATTTCATGGTTTCTTTTCAAAAAACTTCCGCAAGATTATCTACAATTTTTCATATAATAAATACATCTAAAAGTTATTTGCATTTAATATATCATTAAATAAGTTCACAAAACTAAAAATTGCTACAATATCTAATAAGAAAAAGAACAACGATGTTACTAGGAGAAAGACAGAAAAGAAACAAAATGAAAGAGGAATCGAAGAAACTTTTTAGTCTGATTTGTTTATTATTATTATCAATATTATTATGTACCATATTATTAAACGACTTCTTTCTATAATATAATCTTTCTTATAAAATTATATTTATGGAAATTTAATAGTTTCATTTTTAAAATGTAGCACTATCTGAAAAAAAAAAAAACATATATATATAGATGAAATAACGCATCTTCTATGAATGAACTCACAAGCTCCTCTGACGATTCTGAGTCATTCATAGTTTCTTATTTTACATGCTGGTTTCCTATGCTCATTTCTTAATCATCTTTGGAACTTTATCAATTTCTTCATATATTTGTGATTTCAAATTTATTATATATATATATAACCATTAATTAAACATTACCGACCACCCACAAAAATTGTGATAGTATGAATGAATTGACAATAACACAGTTTCCCCCAAACACACTGAATGGATACCAAAACCACAATATACAAGCTATATATATTAAATAAAGTCCCTTGTACTATATAACAAGAATTAACATGGAAGAAAAAAAAAGAACATGGATACCGAAAAAAATAATTGGAAAGCTTACATATTGAATTACGTTATCAAGAGTACAGAATTCAATTATATAAGCAAATCAGTCGTTTTCTGTGAGAAAAAAAGCTAAAAGCTGATTTTTTTTTCTCCTGTACTCAAACGACCAAAATAACCAAGAGAATAGTTTCAAGATGAAAACCGAACGATATTAAATGCCATGAAATGGAAAAAGCAATACAACCTTTTAAATATTTAATTTATAGCAAGGATAAATACCAATATTACACAACATACCCAATAAAATCTCAGTCCTTTTATCCAAGTCTCAGTCCTTTTATACTCCTGCACATGGTATCCAAAAGCTCGATAAGTTTAAGTTTATTTTTACAGTTAAGTTAACACAGATTTTAAAACCTAATGGATACAGTTAATCTATGTTGAAATACCGTGATAAATGCAATTAAAATAATGTAAATAGAAAATAATTACATAATTAGTTCTTAAAATACCTATAAACACTTTTAAATTTTTATATTGCTTAACTAAAGTAAAAAATACCAAAACTGTTAGTTTACAATATCGCAAAAAACTAGCAATAAGCACCACCATGTGTTAAAAATTGAAATTATTACTCTAATCGAAGCATCAGACAGAATGCAAATTAAATTTTGGTGCTGCCATCTAGTATAATAACTTGAAACTATTATTATCAAAATGTCATAAGATTAAGCTATTAGAAGCTAATTCTTTCAAAATATACCAACTGCTTTGCTCCAACAAATCCTAATATGAAAATATCATATTATATATCATTATTCATATAAATAGTAAATAAATACAAATGTTAATAGAATGCTTACAATATATTCTACTACCATACCCAATTAATCTATACGGAAAATTTAAATAATTTTATAACATTGATAATATGATATAGCAATATGCTATAACACAAAATAGATTTTATGTAATAAATTATATATAATAAAAATAAAAAAAAACTATAAAAATTACCTTTAAATATAAAAATAATTAATTAATAAAATGAACAGATAAAAATGGATATTTATAGAATTTTGTCAGAATCTTCAGTTCCCAATTGCCTAATGATCACAAATAAATTGTGTGGATTATTTTTATATTAACCAAAAAAAAACTTAAGAATATGAATATGGGATTAACATTCACATAAAACCGATAATTAATCATTTAATACTAAGTTAAAATTAAACAACATTAAAAAGTATAGAGGAATAATAAAAAACTAATAACCCAATTTTAATACAAACTGTAATAACATTAGCTATATCAAATAAAATTATTATGCATATTATTCTCTATAAAGATGAAAATATTAGATAATATCTATTAGAAATTAATATGATATTGTCCCGTGAAGACTAAAAATTAAAAACAAGTTAATTGTTAACTTGATTAAATATTAATTAAGCTAAATAAATTTAATATGAATTGAAATATAAATATAACGTCAGCATATACATATAAAATATCGAATCAACATCCATATAAAATGTGTATTAGCAATGTAGTTATAATTTAAATGCCCCATTTTTTTAAAATAAATTAACCATTGCGTATTATCCAGGCAACACCACCCTCCTCCGTACTCTAACATCTACCCACCCGACCGTCCTATAATATTTTTTTATTATTATTTTACAATTTTTAATTTTTTATAAATATTTTCTTATTTTATAAGGTTTTTTTTGTAATTTTGTTTACGCATGTGTTAATTTGTTTTTTTAAAAAGCTCATATAAGCACTAATTGTATATTAAAGAATATATGAATTTTTTTGGAAAACCATGATTTAATGCATCATAAATTAGTTTTTTTAATATTGTTATTAATTAGATGAGAAGAACATAAACATTTTATTCTATATAAATGGTTAAGTATTATATTTCGATATACAGAATTATGAAGACAAGATTTAAAATTTGTAAATGTATTAACTTTGAATTTAAATTCTTTACATTTATCATATAGATCTGTTACTGTTTTGTTGTCTTTTATTGTAATTTTAAGATCTAAGAAGTTGATTGTATTATTAGGTTACAGGTTTTCCGTTAATTCCAAATTAGTGGATAATCTACTGGAAATTGAGTAATTAGAGTTTGATCAGTGGCAATTAAAATTATGTCATCAATATAACAATATAAATGCAGATTATTATTAGTAAAAGTACGTTCATAGTGATATAAATATAAGTCTGATAATAAACTGGATGTACAGCCACCTTGTGGTATACCGATGTGTTGTAAATATAATGTGTTATCTTGCAAGATATAATTATTATAGATAATGAAGTTGGTTAAAGATTTAAAATATGCTATATCTATATTAGATGGTAAATCCAGTTTTTTATGATACTTTTTAAATAATGAATTTATAATATTATGTAAATCTAATAAATCTATATTATTAAAAACATCTTTGAAGTCATATGTAGTTATATTATGTACACAATTAAGATTTTTCATAATATTGACCAGTTGATAGCTATTTTTTATACAATGTGTATTATCATTGTTTGTAGTCAGCATATATAATTGATTAAGAATTTTTAATAGTAGTTTATTGGCTTCATTATTATATGTATTACAACCTATAGTTACAGTCCTAAATTTAATTGGGGTCTTATGAAATTTGGGAATAAGCACTAAATAAGGATAATTAAAGTTAGTAGAGAGAATATTTAATAGTTTATAATAACTTTGAATTTTACGATTATTTACAATTACATTTTCATTAGTTTTTTGAAAAGATTTATTAGAAGAAATTCAGGTAGTAAGAAGTTGGTGATAATAAGATTTACATATGATTGCATAATTATTAGGAGATTTGTCTACATATGTAATAACATAGTTTTTTTGCAATTTATTTGTTGGAAAAAATGCTTTGTGTTAATAGTAACTAAATCAGAAATATTATATTTTAAAGCCATAGTTAATTTTTCAATTACTAATATATATATATATATAATAAATTTGAAATCACATATATATATATATATATATATATATATATACCTCGCAAAAGTATTCAAATGGAATTATCTAGCATTAATAAACAAACTTGAAATAAATCCAATATTTTGTAAATGAAACAGCTGTTCTCCTGCAGCATAACATCATAATTATTACACATAAAACAGCGTGTATGCATCTTGTAAAAATGTCAATATTATAGATAAAAAACAAATTTAAAAAGTTTCTCTTTGGAAGAAATTTCACAATCTTTCCAAAAAAAAAAAAAAAAAAAAAAACATAATTATTTTAGTAAAACAAATATAAAAGTTTTAGTAAAATAAACATCTAAATATGTTTTAAAGTATTATTTTTTAAATATATTATACATTTTGTATGTATGAGTACGACAAGATTTATTAGAGAAAAATTTCTGGGGAAATTTTTTTCAAAAAACTTCTGCAAGATTATAAAAAAATTTTCATAGAATAAATATATCTAAAAAGTTATTTGCATTTAATGTATCATTAAATAAATTCACAAAACTAAAAATTACTACAATAATTAATAAGAAGAAGAACAACGAGATTAAAAGGAGAAAGACAGAAAAGAAACTAAATGAAAGGGGAATCAAAGAAACTTTTTACTGTGATTTTTTATTATTATTATAAATATTATTATGTACCATACTGTTAAATGACTTCTTTCTATAATAGAAACTTTTTTACAAAAATATTTATGGAAATTTCATAGTTTCATTTTTTAAATGTAGCTCTATCTGAAAAAAAAAAAATTACAAAATTATACCTCGCAAAAGTATTCAAATGGAGTTATTTAGCATTGATAAACAAACTTCTTAAAAAAATCTGATATTTTGTAAATGAAACAGCTGTTCCCCTGCTGCATAATATCATAATTATTGTACTTAAAACAGCATGCATGCATGTTATAAAAATATCAATATTAAAGATAAAACACAAATTTAAAAAGTTTCGCTTTGGAAAAAATTTCACAATCTTTCAGAAGAATAAAAAAATTTACATAATTATTTCAGTAAAAGTTTTAAATAAACATATCTAGATGTGTTTTAAAGTACTATTTTTTAAATTATAATATACATTTTGTATGTTAAAAAAAGTAATAACAATCTAATTACTTTTTATATTCGGTTAATTTTAAGTATAGCTTTTATTATAATTATTAATAAATAGCATATTTTTATAAAATATATTTTTCTGTTCCTATACTTTATCATAAAAAAATACCAGTTTCTTTTAAAAGTTGAGAGATAATTTGAGTGAATACAAGTTTTATTAGAGAAAAGTTTCTGGAGAAATTTCACGGTTTCTTTTCAAAAAACTTCCACAAGATTATCTACAATTTTTCATAGAATAAATATATCTAAAAGTTATTTGCATTTAATATATCATTAAATAAGTTCACAAAACTAAAAATTGCTACAATAATTAATAAGAAGAACAACGATATTAATAGAAGAAAGACAGAAAAGAAACAAAGTGAAAGAGGAATCAAAGAAACTTTTTAGTATGATTTTTTTTTATATATTATTATGTAACATATTGTTAAATGAATTATTTCTATAAAATAATCTTTTCATATAAAATATATTTATGGAAATTGACTAATTTCATTTTAAAAATGTAGCCCTTTTCGAAAAAATAATCATATTCTTTATCATGAAAATACCGAAAAAAGTTACCAGTTTCTTTTAAAAGTTTGTGAGATAATTGGAGTGAGAACGACAAGATTTATTAGAGAAAAGTTTCTTGAGATACTTCGTGGTTTCATTTCAAAAAAGTCTGCAAGATTATCAAAAAAATTTTATAGAATAAATATATTTAATAGTTATTTGCCTTTGATATACCATTATATATGTTCACAAAACTAAAAAATACTACAATAATTAATAAGAAGAAGAAGAACGGTATTAAAAGGAGAAAGAAAAAAAAATTAAAGGGAAGTCAAAGTAACTTTTTAGTCTGAAATTTTTTTATTAATATTATGTACTACCATAAAAAAAATACCAGTTTCTTTTAAAAGTTTGCAAGAGAGTTGGAATGAGAACGACAATAATTAAGAAGAACAGCGAAATTAAAAGAAGAAAGACGAAAAAAAATTTTAATTAAAGTGGAATCAAAGAAACTTTTTAGCTTGTTTTATTATTATTATTAATATTAATATTTACCATATTGTTAAATGTCTTCTTTCTATAATACAATCTTTTTTATAAAAAAATGTTTACGGAAATTGACTAGTTTCATGTTAAAAATGTAACCCTTTCTGAAAAAAAAAAATATGACAAAAGTATTCTCTTGGAATTATCTAGCATTAATAAACAAACTTTAAAAAAAATTCAATATTTTGTAAATGAAACAGCTGTTCTCCTGCAGCATAATATCATAATTATTACACTTAAAACAGCATGCATGCATGTTATAAAAATGTCAATATTTAAAAATAAAACACAAATTTAAAACGTTTCTCTTTGAAAGAAATTTCACAATCTTTCAGAAAAAAAAAACTTCCATAATTATTTTAATAAAACAAATATAAAAGTTTTAGTAAAATAAACATATCTAGATGTGTTTTAAAGTATTATTTTTTTAAATATTTTATGCATTTTGTATGGTAAAAAAAAAAATAATAATAATAATAAATCTAATTACTTTTTATATTTGGTTAATTTTAAGTATAGCTTTTATTATAATTATTAATAAATAGCATAATTTTATAAAATACATTTTTTTTTTGTTCGTATTCTTTATCATAAGAAACGTACCAGTTTCTTTAAAAAGTTTGCGAGATAATTCAAATGCGGACAAGATTTATTAGAGAAAAGTTTCTGGAGAGATTTCATCGTTTCTTTTCAAAAATCTTCCGCAAGATTATCTACAATTTTTTTTAATAAAATAAATACTAAAAGTTATTTGCATTTAATATATCATTAAATGAGCTCACAAAACTAAAAATTACAACAATAATTAAGAAGAAGAAGAACAACGATATTAATAGGAGAAAGACAGAAAAGAAACAAAATCAGAGTAACTTTTTAGTGTGATTTTTTTTAATTATTATTATTAATATTATTATGTACCATATTGTTAAACGATTTCTTTCTATAGCATAATCTTTCTTATAAAATTATATTTATGGAAATTTAACAGTTTCATTTTTTAAATGTAGCACTATCCGAAAAAAAAAAAAAAAAAAAAAAAAAAAAAAAAAAAAATACAAAAATACAAAAATATACCTCGCAAAAGTATTCAAATGGAATCATCTATCATTAATAAACAAACTTAAAAAAAAAAAAATCCAATGTTTTATAAATGAAACAGCCGTTCTCCTGCAGCATAATATCATAATTATTACACTTAAAACAGCATGCATGCATGTTATGAAAATATCAATACTATAGATAAAACACAAATTTAAAAAGTTTCTCTTTGGAAGAAATTTCATAATCTTTCAGAAAAATGAAAAACTTACATAATTATTTTAGTAAAATAAACATATCTAGATGTGTTTTAAAGTATTAATTTTTTAAATATGTTATATTATACACATTGTATGTTAAAAAAAATGAGTAATAAAAATATAAATACTTTTTATATTTGGTTAATTTTAAGTATAGCTTTTATTATAATTATTAATAAATAACATATTTTTATAAAATATATTTTTCTGTTCATATTTTTTATCATAAAAAAGAGTTTTTTTTTTTTTTTTTTTTTTTTTAAGTTTGCGAGTGAATTCGAGTGAGAACGACAAGATTCATTAAAGAAAATTTTTTTGAGAAATTTTATGGTTTCTTTTCAAAAAACTCCCGCAAGATTATCTAATATGATATATATATAAAAGTTATTTGAATGTGATATATCATTAAATAAGTTCACAAAACTAAAAATTGCCACAATAATTTATAAGAATAACAACGAGATTAAAAAGGGAAAAACAGGAAAGAAACAAAATGAAAGGGGAATCAAAAAGAAACTTTTTAGTCTGATTTTTTTTTTATTAGTATTATTATGTACCATATTGTTAAATGACTTATTTCTATAATAATTTTTTTTTAAATATGTATAGAAATTGACTAATTTCATTTTTAAAATGTAGCCCTTTCTGATAAAAAGAAAGTTACAAAAATATACTTCGCAAAAGTGTTCTCCTGGAATTATCTAGCATTAATAAATAAACTTTTTAAAAATCCAATATTTTATAAATGAAACAGCTGTTCTCCTGCAGCATAATATCATAATTAATACACTTTAAACAGCATGCATGCATGTTATGAAAATATCAATATTAAAGGTAAAACACAAATTAAAAAAGTTTCGCTTACCTTGAAAGCAACATCGTATGGTTCCAAACTCAGCGACGGTTTCAGGACCAATCCATTTTTTTCCGGGACCTTATTTGTCGCCGGAGGTCCCGTCTTTTTCGGGGTGGCCCGCTGGTCCTCTTTATCGGACTCATCGGAGGAATCGCTATAATCCCTGGACAACCTCCGGTGAATCACTTTATGCCCATCCGCCATGGGGATAGTTTTGTTTGCTCTGTTTGACTAAACGTGGCTAATGCCAACTGTTGCGTTTTTCGGAGTTTCAGAGTTAAGATAGTCTTGAAGTGTGTTACAGTGGCGCCATCTTTTAGCAATGTATAAAAAATAAAACCAACTGTTGCGCATGGGATTTAGGAGCATTTTTGATAAAATAATCTTATTAGCATTTCAGGTATGCAATTTAGACACAATTTTCTTGAAAGATGCTATACAAAGAAATCTGAAAAATAAATTTAAAGGCAAGTAACTTTTACTACAAAAGACAAAGAAGTAAAAGAATTACTGAACCGTACGATAATGTGAATAACTAAAAAAGCGCCCTTATGATTTTTTATTTATTTATTTATTTATTTATTTTTTAACAAACCTAAGAAAATATTAGAGTAAATACAAACACTTAAATTCACGTATTGATTATTTGTAAACTAACCAAAAAATGCACTTCAAAATAAACACGTCTTACAAATGTTGCGTATTCTTTAAAAGTTATTTTTAGCAACGAGATTTCAAAAATAAAAAAAATTATAAATAATATATATATATATATATATATATATTTAATATTTCAAATATTCTAATGCTTTTACTTCCTTTCGATTCAAAGTGCTTTTTTTTTTTTATCCAATTTCTGACACAGTTATGATATAACTTCTTTTCCACACATGCCTAAAATTTTCGGATATTGTTACACAGATTCCGAAGAAATGGAAAAGTGTTTTTATTATTATTAT